>CM044446.1:30821479-30836291 GCA_024363595.1 Xenopus borealis
TTGCTCAATCAGGAAAATAAAGCAACATATTACCAGTGAACAAACAGAGTACACTGCATCAGTAGTATATACTGATCTCTAGGCTGAAACACATGCCTGAGGTTTATTTCTGTTCTGAATTTTTTTACGACTAATACTGTAGAATACCTCTCAACTGTCCAATTTTTCATGGGACAGTCCCAATTTTGACAGATCCACCCAGAGTCCTGGGTTTGTTACTGAAATGCCCCTCTTTGATCTCCTGCACTGAACAGGCAGAAAAAAAATACAGTACAAAGTTTCTAACTCAATTGGCTTTTGGTAGAGAGTCTACAATATGTGGCATGTGCACTTAGATACTTTTGAAGATAAGCAAAGAAACAATTTAAGATAAGAAGGTCTCTTGGGGAAACTGACTTTCAGCTTAACGGGCAACTTCATTTGAAAAACTGTAATAATACATAAAAACCACAGAAATGTGTTCAGACTTTTATAACCTGCCAAATTTTGTAAAATGGACATGGTAGTAAGGGGGTGTGGCCACAAAAATGGGCATGGTCAAAAAAGTGCCACACTATCGATGCCAAATCTTTTTGTCCCTCTTTCTATTACAAAAATGTTGGGAGGTTTGTTGTAGCTGGCATGCACTGGTAAACACCTGATGGTAGCTGTAAAGGGCAAAAATAATCAGGATACATGATTAGAGCATGGTGGCACAAGATTATTATTTTGGAGCTCTTGGCTTCAGTTTCGAGGAATTTTGCATTTTTCTCCATGAGTCTGTGTGAATTTTCTTGCAGTGTTCTGGACAGTCCAATAGCATAATTATAGATTAGGGGGCCTATTTATCTCACATTTTTATGGCTGATTTTTTAAATGGGAACATTTTTAGAGGAAACAAAACTTGAATTTTCCCAAGATGTTCTGAAGCTGCTAAAAATTTGAATCTGAAAATATTCCAGCTAAAACCTGCCGAAATCATGTAGAAGTCAATGGTAGGTGGTCCCATTAACAACTGGATGTGTTTTTTTTTACCTTCAGGATTCTCAATAGTTTTGGACTGTTTGCACTGGTTTTCTTTTGATAATCCGATAAATTAGAGTTTTCGGAGTGAGAATTAAAAAAAGTTGCACGGTTCATTTTGACGCTTCATTTTGTGTCGACGTTTTGTCACACTGATTTTTTTGTTTTATTGATAAATTAAGATGATTCTGGATTGGGAGTTTGGAAAGAAAAATTTTTCAATAAAGTGAGAAAAATTTTGAGTTTTAGTAAATAACCAGGCCCGGATTTGTGGAGAGGCCACCTAGGCTGGGCCTAGGGTGGCAGGATTTTAGGGGGTGGTATGCTGCCCAACTTCATTAATGTAAATTCCTTGTGTGCCAATTCCCATTGCTCTGTCCTGATGATGAAAATTTGAGCAAATAAAAGGGAGGCGACAAACAACAGTGGGCCTAGGGGCGCCTGCTATATAAATCTGGCCCTGTACATAACCCCTTAATTTTCTTTGCAATAAATGGACCTTTGTGTATTTTGAAAATAACCCTCAAATGTAATAAAAGGCACTAAGTTTGGCAAGGAGCAGTAACCCACAGCAACCAATAAGATGCTTGCTTTTAAACAGGTGACCAGTAAATGCTACCTGCTGATTGGCTGCTATGGTTTACTGCTCTTATCCAGATTTAGTGCCTTTTATTGCATTACCCCTTACAATATAGGGGTATAATGATAATGGTTGAGTGCCTAATGACAGCACAATATAAACCACATTTCACCATATTGTCTTAAAACTGAGTGGAGCTTGGTATGGAACATCATATCACTTCTAAGAGATCACCAGCCAAAAGGAAGTAATAGGGGCCCTCCCTTCCTTAAAAATAATGATATTACTGCAATATATCTGATCATTTAATTTTCACTACCAACCACATCCAGTAAATTTCATCAGCCTACCATTTTTGTGGCTTTAAAGTACAGTATATAGCTATTTTTTTATATTGCGGTTTTCAATATTAAACTCAAATTCCTCTTTATTTGTATATTCTCGGCTTTTGTAAAAAAAAAAAGTGATTTTTTTTTTTAGCAAAGCAAATTCTGTCTTAAAAAATAAGTAAGATATGTGGCTAAGCATTATGGTTGAAACATGAAAGTATCCTGGGGAAAGCTTTGTGCTGTTGTGGTTTGGTCAGTTGGTCTTTGAGGGGTAATGGCCATGTCTAGGCTGTTATAAAACTATTGTTACAATTCATTATTTTTTTTCTGAAATCTATTCACCAGCCTTATTTAAAAATTTCCAGGTTGCACACTGCGTATTGTTTCTACCTCTGGGCTTTCTTTATATTCTCAGTGTTTTAATGAAAGCTTAGTTTTCAGACCGCAATGTACCTTTTTATTGTAGTTTACAAATTACTCATATGCACTCTTTCACCACACTCCTAATTTAATGTTGTTTGCTACGTAAAAATGAATGGTTTCTATAACCATTTGCATGTGGAGTAGTGCTCCGTGATATTGCTTGTGGCATTGAGACATTTATTTTGGCAGACTAACCTAATAAATAGCAAAAAGGAGCTGATTTAATTTATTCTAGCTAGCTAGCTCTCAACAGAATCACCTCCATGTGCAAGAAACAGATATGGGTAGCTGAAGGGCGTGTAGTGCATACTTCAAATATATATCTATATACCGTTTTCTCTAATTATTAATGTTATAGGCATCAAATAGGCATCAAATAGCAAGGGCCAAATTTAGACAGGGCTGCAGTGTATGATACAGGTATGAGACCTGTTATCCAGAATGCTTGGGACTTAGGGGTTTCCAGAAAACGGATCTTTCTGTTATTTAGATCTTCCTACCTTAAAATAAAACTATACCCCTAAACAATGAAGGTCTCTATAAAAAGATACAGCTCATGTGTAAAACCCTGCTTCATGTAAATAAACCATTTTCATTATAATACACTTTTTTAGTAGTATGTGCCATTGGGTCATCCTAAATAGAAAATTGCCGTTTTAAAAAAAATATGGCCCGCCCCCTGGGATCGTACAATTCACGGTGCACACAAACAAACCATACATGTTAGGTCATATGAGCCAATTAACAGACAGAGTACTGTCGTTTTCTTCCACACTTCTTCCTATTACAGTTAGTTATAGTATTTCTGGTCAGGTGATCTGAGGCAGCACAAAAAAAATGGTGGTTCAAGACAAGAGATGTAAAAGGACAATATTTACTGGTATATATATATATTCCAGTTTGGTAAGATTCTTCAATATGTTGCATAGTATAATTAAAGGGATACTGTAATGGGAAAAAATTTTTCTTCAAAATAGTGCTGTTCCAGAAGAATTCTGCATTGAAATCAATTTCTCAAAAGAGCAAACAGATTTTTTTATATTTCCTTTGAAATCTGACATGGGGCTAGACATATTGTCAATTTCCCATCTGCCCCAAGTCATGTGACTTGTGTTCTAATAAACTTCAATCACTCTTTACTGCTATACTGCAAGTTGGAGTGATATCACCCCCTCCCTTTCCCCCGCCCAACAGAACAATGGGAAGGTAACCAGATAACAGCTCCCTAACACAAGATAACAGCTGCCTGGTAGATCTAAGAACAGCACTTAATAGTAAAACCCATGTCCCACTGCGTTCCATTCAGTTACATTGAGAAGGAAAAACAACAGCCTGCCAGAAAGCAGTTCCCTCCTAAAGTCACATGACTGGGGCAGCTGGGAAATTGACAAAATGGCTAGCCCCATGTCAGATTTCAAAACTGGATATAACAAAATCTGTTTGCTCTTTTGAGAAATGGATTTCAGTGCAGAAGTCTACTGGAGCAGCACTATTAACTGATGTGTTTTTTTATAATCAGACATATACCGTTTCAGGCAGATCAGTGCAGGCAGGCAGGAAGCCAAGAACTGGTAAATAAGCAAAAGTAGATATTTAAAGTGCACTCAGAAACAAAGGCCTTCAATTCTGGTCTTTGACATCTTTTAAAGGACATGTCAGCCCCCCCAAAACTTTTATCCGTGAACAGCCTTTTTGAAATCTTTACATAACTGCCACTCTGGTTGTTAAAAGGTTAACAGTAATACTGCAGCTTCCCCTTAATCACTTAGAAATCCTTCTACTCATCTAACCCATTCAGCCCCCTCACTCATGAATTGGCTTTGGCTGCTGACAAGCCGATGATGAGGTAGCATTACTGGTTCCCATACAAACTCTAGCTGTCTTATCCTAGTTTTTTCTTCTAAACACCTCTCCTGAGCTCAGCTTAACCATTAAGAGTGCTCAACTCCAGCAGAACTTTTTATCAAAGTATGTTGTGCCTGTGTAAACCTTCATTCTCGTTGCACAAACTTCCCAGCATACTTGTCCTGTTTGCAGATGTCATTGTTACCGATGATATGTCAGAGGGAAAATGGTAGGCGGTTGAAAGCTGCTATTTGTTTTAGGAAAATCAGATGGCACTGGCAAATGGAGGGCCTGTTATCAATTAGGCAGGTTTGATTTTTTCTGTGATCAAGGACCGCATCGGATAGTTGAGGCAGTCCTACAACCCATCGGCACCCATTCTCTTGGTTGTAATCTGATCTTTTAGTCCTAAGGCTGAATGTTCAGATTAACCTGATATCTCCGTGACATGGGTGGGCATATCGGGGAAAGACCTCTCGCTGGAGCTGGCAAGGTCATGTACATCTTATCGTGCATGGCCATCTTAAGATAGCTATGGACAACTCTGAAAAAGTTAATATATTGTTATTATGGTTCAAATTTAGTCTAAGGACACTAGATCTGCTTTGCTTCTCAAGGTACAGTTGCATTGCAAGAAAAGTCTGAAAGAGCATTAATTTGAGAGACTATTGTAAATCTTCTGTTGTGTTTAAGTTTAGTCTGGATAAAAATGTTTTGACAAGAAAAATACAAGAAATAGACTTTATGCAGCTTAGTCTTATTCATAAGGAAAATACATGCTCCGGTTACAATCAGCCATTTATTTTCAATTTAATACAAGATACATTGTTACAACATATTAAATGCTTTGGCTATGGTAGTCTTAAAAAATCAGCATCATCTGTTGGATGTAAATAGGGGGCTTGGTTCTCCTAAGGAACACGAATTGTCATATAGAAAGCAACTGATATGGCTAACATAAATTCATACATGCTAATATGGAATGTTGTGTATACTGAAATGAAATGATACTGTATGGCTTCATCGGTTGAAATTAAAGTGTAAACCCTACCTATATATAGGGTTTATTTCCCCTTTAAAAACTGTGGATGGGTCAGATAATCTGGGAAAGAACAGTAGGATATTCTGTTCATATAATACATATAAGCTAAAGCAGTATGGCAAAGCTTCATTTTAACTGGACTCTAAGATGAAAGTCATGTCTGAAAATTACTGATAAGGAGTAATCAATTAGTAGTCTACTTGATATACTGACTTCAGTATGTCAAAGTTTCCTGCCATTTGAAAATTTTTTGGAAAGCACCATGACACAAATAGAGCTTAACTGCTGCAGTTTAGAAGACCTGTCTAAAGGGCCATAGTTGCTGGGATATGACCCCCAGTTCACAGGGCACATATATCAAGCACAAAAATATATTCCAAAAAACTTCATAATTAAGTTAAAAAATTTAAATAAAATAAAAAATGAATTTGTACTGCACGAAAAAAAAAAACACCAAGACAAATTAAGGGTTAAATTTGCAAAGTCTTTAATAAGAAATAATTAACAGATACTGTACTTCCGCTCCTCTTCAAAAAAGGCTATCACGCGACAATCCATCATGCGGTGCTCCATTTCTACTCCCTGCCTTCTATAAGAGATAGCCAGGGAGAAGAAATCAAGCGCCGCATGAAGTGGAAGCGCAGTATCAGTAAGTTATTTCTTAATAAAGACTTTGCACATGTCATGATAAGACATGTTTTTTTCAAAACACATCAGTTAATAGTGCTGCTCCAGCAGACGTCTGCACTGAAATTAATTTCTCAAAAGAGCAAACAGATTTTTTTATATTCAGTTTTGAAATCTGACATGGGGCTAGCCATTTTGTCAATTTCCCAGCTTCCCTAGTCATGTGAATTGTGCCAGCACTTTAGGAGGGAACTGCTTTCTGGCAGGCTGTTATTTTTCCTTCCCATTGTTCTGTTGTTAGGCTGCTGGGGGGGGAGGGGGTGATATCACTCCAACTTGCAGTACAGCAGTAAAGAGTGATTGAAGTTATCAGAGCACAAGTCACTGGACTTGGGGCAGCTGGGAAATTGACAATATGTCCAGCCCCATGTCAGATTTCAAAATGAAATATAAACAAAAACTGTTTGCACTTTTGAGAAATGGATTTCAATGTAGAATTCTTCTGGAACAGAACTATTAACTGATGCTTTATGAAAAAAAAATTTTTCCCAGGACAGTATCCGTTTAATGTATTTTGCTGGTTTTTTTTTGGTTCAGTACAAACAATTTTGTTTTTAAAAATTTTTTATGTTGCTGGTCCTTTAACATAGAATTAAAAAAAAGTAGGCATACAGACCAACTGGTATTCTGCCATACGCATTTCATACTCTACCCTATTTATTCATAGGCATTAATAATATCAAGGGATGAGGGAGAAGCACTGGAGAAGTTTCCTTTTGTAGCTACTGTAGGAACAGCAAGCAGTTTAATGGTATACTGGAAATAATTAAGAGGTACATCCCCATTTTATATACAGATGATGACTTTCATAAAATACTAAGGTCGGGTCTAAATAGTGTCCCTAGAAGGGCCCATACAGGGATTTATTATCACCAAGTATGTTTAAAGAGGAAAGAAAAGAAGATGGGATAGACAATATGAGCCCACTGGGGGTCAAGGGGAGATACAAATGCGGTAGCCGTAGGTGTATAACCTGTCAGCATATTAAAGTATCTAACTGTATCAAATGCTAGCTACAAAATAAGGGATTACAGTACATAAACTGTAATACGTTTACATTTATCTATCTGGTGACATGCCTAAAGTGCCAAAACAATACATGGGTTGTACAAACAGAACATGAAAAGAACGAATACGAGAACACTTAAGTCAAATCAAGAACTCAAAAGCTGTTTAAAAGAGCAATATAACGAGACATTTTGCCCAATGCAATGGAAGCAATATATTGTGTTTCTCTGTACAAGGGATTGAGAAAGTGAGACTAGGTGCTATAGGAGGAACTATGAAAGCCCTTTTAGCAAAAACGGAAGTATTTTGGATTTTTTTCCTACATACTCATTTACCACTTGGTCTTAAATATGAATTTGACATAATCTGTTTTACTTAATTTATAACAAGTTTAGTTGTAAGGCACAGGTATTTAAATATTTAAATATATTTATGATAACCATTAACATTGGATTTACGTACAAGGAAAGTGAGTATATCATTAGACTAAATTATGTCTGAACCAAGAGAGTGGAGCACTAATCCTGATTGAGGTATAGACGCACTCAATTATTTTCAATGGGGCTGTACTCACACCAACGCATGTAGGCGCCGAACGCATGTAGGCGCCAAACAGCCACATTGAAAATAATTGAGTGCGTCTATACCTGTGCTCCCCTGTGGCTGAACGCAGCAAAACGGAACGCAGGGGAGTGCAGGTAAAAACGCCCTTGTGTAAGGGCTCTAAGGGAGGGATGTTCTTGGGTTTAAATAGCGTGTTTAAAGTTGCCTATGAATAAGTACCAGAGAGTATAAAACGTGTAAAGCGGAATGCCAGTTGGCCTGTATGCCTACTTTTTTAATTCAATGTTAAATAAGAGCTACATTTTTAACATAATTAAGGCTTTTTTGGGATATATTTTTGTGCTTGACAGTGAAGATTCATTCGATGTAGTAAATTATATTAATTAGTAATGAAAAATACAGGTCGTGTTGCTGATTTTATAGGAACTAATGGGAATATATTTTTTAACAATATAATATAAGAAAACGAGTTAAAATGTATAGATTTATAAAATGAAAAACTATCCCATGTTACAAATTGATTCCAAAATTGTACAAAATTTTTGTTTTAATCAAAAAATCAACTGCTTTGAATTCTTTACACTCGACCCAACATTCTGGCAACCCACCAGTTGCATGGCATGATGATTCTACAGATCACACGCCCTGATCCATAGCAGTAAGGATAAGGGTAATAGCCAAGTAGCGGCTCACACACACGTTGGCAATATCTTTGACCACGGCGGCAGTGATTGCAGCAGTATCCTCTGTGATCCCACATAGAGTGAAAGTACAGTCCAACTTCTCCCTAGGATGCAAACAACATGGCAAATTAATGCAAAAGGACAGTGGTTTTGTTATATATATATGAATATGACCACTGAATCAAGCTCATCGTTTCTAAAGGCAAAAGACAACTGTAAGTTTGTGAGGAACTCAGGTTGATGTTTTGAATGATTTCATTCTATCTAGTTCATCTATCCAACTAACATGGCCACTCAAACTAAAGAAAATCGAATGGGATGCGCTCTCGGATCTCCATTAATACATGTATGGTGATGCTGTACTCTGTAAAGGGCCCATAGAACAATTGGTCATATAGCCCTGAAAACTGCCTGAACAGAATTTACAGTTATTTTTATATAGTGTGTACATATCCAAGATTATAGTGATCTATTCAAGGCTATATTGATCAATGCAAGGCTACAGTGATGTCAAGATCTGCAGTTTTGTACCGGAATGTGTATATATATATATGTGTTTGTGTATCAATAACCAAGAGAAACAAAGCTACAAATACTACTCCTCTGTCATCTTGCAAATTTGTGCAAAGCCTCTAGTTAGTATAGTCTTGCCTGTGGACCATTTAAGTCTCATTTTAGAAACACTTGTCACTGTGAATTCAGCTATGCCTGACCAATATAAGTATTCTAAAGTATAGCGCAGATAAAAATATTATGCATGGTGATATAATTACAAGGGGAACAGCTGTTTTGTCTATTAAATCTACATCAAGCTCTGGGAAACTAAGGTGATTTGAAGTCATAAAACCATTATCAACTATGGGAAAGGAAGGTTAATAGGAAACTGGTCTATTTTTTTTAAATGAATGGATTTTTTTAGGGATTTAGAAATTTAAAAGGAAGAAGAGCTGATATTGGCTAAGGAAAGTTCTTTGTAGAAAGCATGCAATTATTTTCTACTGCAAGACTCTCACTCAATGCAACCAGAGGATATCTAGATGTGTTAGATATTCTGATTGCTTATTTTTATCTTTTTTTACAGAATGTAGAGTATGAGAGAGTAGATATTTGCTTGATATCTGCTTTCTACTGTACTGCTTCTGGCAACTCTGTCAGAGTTCTACAATATACCCAGGTGATCCTTGCTGGGCAATGGCTACTTATAATGTTCATATCTGATGGGGACCACTAAAGGTTTCTATATCAGCCCCTAGAAATGCAACAAGAATTCACACTGGATACTAGAGTAAACATGTTCCTTTTCATTTTTAACAACAGAGCTAAAATCTCCTTTTCCTAATACAGAGTGTTATCCGATACATTCTCAAGATTGAGTAGACACATGCCTTTATGTACATATTCTTTTGAGATGGCTACTTTAGACTAGCTCTATGATCATTGAACATGTATCTATCTGCTATAAATATTCCACTATCTTTAATAGTATTTACCACTTTTTTTGCCTACTAGTAGCTCCTGCTGTCCTGTGGACATCATCCCTGGGCTGTTCTTAAAGTTATATTTTTGCCCGAAATGGTGATGTATTCTGTGATAGTCCTACTAATAGGAATGATCTTATAATTGTTCAGGCAGAGCCTTGCTATGACTTTTTAGAGAAAACCAATTAGGATCTCTATTACTGGTGTCACTTCCTAACTCGTACCTGTAATTTTCCCTTCACTTCTATTTATACATACTGTATTACCAAACTTTCCAATTTCAAAGGTGAGGTGTTTGCTACAAATATAGTTGGAAGTAATGTTCTTGAAGCACTCAAAGCTTGGTCCTTTCTTCGGTTACTGCATGTGGGCAGTTTTTCCACAAATCTTGAAAAATGTGGGATTTTTCTATATCTCTACAGACTCTTATTTACACATTTTTACCCACATTAATGATAGCATTCCTTTATAATATAAGATGAAAAATAATAATAGAAAACATGAGCTTGTAACCTTACTAAAGATATAATGAAGAACTCACTTATAGCTGAAGCTAGAACAAACAAATAATCCCTTAAATTGAGGACTCCAATACAATTTTCTAGCTAAACAACATTTTAACAATAGACATGTGACACGTGTACTACTTGCAACACTCCACCAATTGTTGAACTAGAACTTCTAGCCAAGGTTGCAGGTTAAGGGTTCTGCAAGGAAACCTTGTGCTCTAGCTGTGCAGGAACGCAAGCCGCTTCCTGCTCTTTTGCGTGCTGATGTGCAAATGACGTCTGCTCGCACTGCATGTGTGTTTTGGCATGAGCGTTGTGTCTGACTTCATCGTGCTTGGTGTGAAATTCAAATGTTTTAAGGGGATTTTTCCAATTTCCCTTGCACAACATAAGGTCTATTTTCTATATGTTCTCATCTTTTCTTGACTCTGCCTGTCCCTGACCTTGTCCAGTCTGCTGCCTGTCCTGCCCATGTACTGGCTACTCATTCGGATCCTGTTTGTACTGCGATATTGGTGTGTTTGACTCAGCCTGTGACCTTGACTTGTCTTGTCTCTTGAATCTGCACTGCTTCTCCTGATTGGTATCAACCCTGCCTGTCTTGTTCTCCGTTCCAGTTACAACATTCGGTTGCCTTGCCTACCCAGAAATCTGTCATTGGTCCTCTCACGGACCTGGCAGCACCTGAGTACCAGATGGCTCCTCCTGATGTGAAAGATTGTTGTTACAGGCAGAAGAGTGAGTCGAACAGGGACCTTGGCACTAGTTCTGGGTTTGGGACTCCATTAATAACCTGTAATGGTGGTCAAGTGGTGCAAGCATGCCATTTGCACATCAGCGAGTGAAGGAACAGGAAGCGGCGGGTGTCCCGCACCACCAGGTACCCTTACAGGTTCCTTAATTATAGCCCGTACCCAATCAATATTGCAATTCCTGAGACCCCCACATCAATAACTCAGCCAGTGCAAATCCATTCATATCAACTATAATAGGCAAGTAGTTGAGAAGATACTTCAGGTCATTTAGTTTAGTCTGTTTATTCACCAAGAATTCTAGTCCTATTCTAACTTAATTCCATGGAATTGTAAATACCATCTGTTGTGGTCTGAAGCCCTTGTAATGACTTATAGACAGCATAATATATGTAACGTGTCCAAGCACTTAAATTAATGATTTTTGACTAATTATTTTCAACCATGCACATTTTCTTTGAATTGCTACTTTTTTATGAACAAAGCTCTAGGTGGTTTACTGATTGTAATGGAAGAGAGACAATTATTTAAATAAAAATGATTTATAATTTTCTGTTTTGAAACATGCAATGCAATGAGTTTTTGCCTTCAGGTACAGCTGTAACCACCTCAGTGAAATCTCATATTTGCATTTGTAATTGGCAGCCCATTAATGGCTCATTAGAAACAAAGAGAGAGGAACACAGGAGGCAGAAGTTGCAGCAGCCGAGACAGACTTGATGGGAATTGTTCATATGGGAACACATCAGGATTTGCACTAAAGCTCTAGGAGGAACATCCACAAACAGAACGTTGTTATCCTAACATAAATAAGAAATGATACTGTAAGTGGTGGACATTGCTCTTCTAATGCTTAATGATGCTTGTAGAGATCTATGGAAAGCATGTTCCCTGTGCCTCTCAATGGCATGAAAACTAATATTCCAAGTTCTATTTTTCTGAGAGATGCTTGTAGGGGCTATTGTTTAGTAAATGTAACAGTGCTGTTCCAGCATTATTATCTCAATTTTGTTAAGCTCAAATAGCCTTACTTTTAACTAAAAGTTTAGCATGTATCTTTGTTTACAAGTTGGTAAAAACTGTAAAAGGAAAACTAAAAGTAGTAAAGATGTGTAATTTAATCTTTGGCAAATATACTCACCCCATTTATCAGCTTCCCAACAAACCCTGACCGGATTTCAATATAATATATAATTTATTTACTTTCTCATTTAGAAGTTGCCGAGCTCAGCGTCAGTTGGATAATTGATAAATGTTTAGTTAAGATATGCCAAGGACTAAACTACACACTTTGGAACTTTTTTCTCTGGATAAGGTTTGTCTTTGGTATTTCAGGGCTGTGTACGAAAACTGGATGAAATCTCTGCATTCATATTAGCACTTGTGATTGGAAATACTGCCTATCCTTTTTATTTCCAGCTGAGCCTCTTGATATTTTGCTTATGCTGGTGCTTAGAGGTTGAGAGCAGTACATCTGAGTAATTTGCAATTTAAATCATTTAGAAACTTTTAAAAAAACAGAGTAAGCTGTGATGAAACAGGATTCAAGCACTCAGCTCTTCCTTTTTCAATTAATGTCTATGTATTCTGGGCAATAAAAATTGACTAAAACTAGCCATGTCTATAGCCTATTAGAGACTAGTCATAAATGTCTCAGACCAGACCAACTGGTGCCTGCTCTGTTTTTCTACTTTTTTTCAGGTGTTCAGAGAGGTAAATAAACCTTTTTTCTTACTGATAGACATATTCTATTTTCTTTAAGGATAAAAAAATCATTCCTCAAGTTCCATTGTTCTATTATGAGATTGCATTAATGTTGATGATTTTCATTAAAGAGGTCAATAACCTTGATAAAATAGTGTAGATTGTATATTTAGCAACATGTTGTTGAACTACAGTAGGCTACATACAAATATTAACATTCATTAATTTTACAATAAAATTCCC
This sequence comes from Xenopus borealis, assembly GCA_024363595.1. Taxonomy (NCBI): domain Eukaryota; kingdom Metazoa; phylum Chordata; class Amphibia; order Anura; family Pipidae; genus Xenopus; species Xenopus borealis. Next base: position 30,834,329 of record CM044446.1, read on the forward strand.
CATTTGTGTACACCCAGCTTCTTGTTTTTTTTCAGACAATTGGAATAGGAAGAACCAACACCTTTCAGATATTTCTAGTACTGCACCAATAGCAATAATGATATTTCATAAGAGCATAATCCGGTCCACCTAAAATGTCACTGAAATGATACAGTACATATTTAGATAGAGACAAGTTACATAGCAGGATCACTGTAGTATTTTTCTAAAATCTGTAATTACATTTGTGCAGCCTGCATGCACCTATAACCTGGATAAAATCATGATAGAATGGATGAGTAAAAGTCTCCAGACACATTGGATACACATTATAAAATCACACATGCTCAGAACAATCACTGACAATTCCTAACTGTCTGAGAAAGTAATATCAAAACAAACACTATTCACAGGGAAAGTATTTTTGTAGGCAATTAATAGCAAACAACCCTAGCATCAGCATGTTCAATGCCTATAATCATTGCATGTGGTATAAAGGTTTCTGCTAATCCCCTGGAGGGATAAATGACATTTCACCTATCAGTCTGACAGAACAGCCTGGGTTTGGCAGATGCCCAGAGTCTGAATGCTTAATGTCAATGCTAAACTTTGGTTGGGAAAGAATAATGATCTGGGACAGTTCTCCATGATTCAATTGAATGGCTAAAGCATACTATGGCATACTGAATGGGCATGCTGTGATGCAAAATGGAACTTAACTGCTTTGCTTTGAGCCCTGTCTTCAACCCAAATGAACACTGAACTCTGAGATGGACTGTGATGCAAATGCGAGTCAGCCGGATCACTATCATCAACTTACCCAACCTCACTAATGCTTTTGTTGCTGAACGAAAGAAAATTCCACCAACAGTGTTCCATTATCTAGTTGAAAGCCTAATGAGATACTTTAGATCATACAGTGTGCATTTTGTAGTATTTTTTACCAGTTAACATTGAGCCCGTTTATTTGATGCCTCAGTAAAATTTCTGTCCCTGAACCCACTGAATCTAACATCATCCAAACAAATTTGAGTAAAAAGCTTTTTCTGCATTCAATGCATGAATGTATTGAGGGCAAAATAGTTCTTCATATATTATATCATATTATTACATATATTTTCAGCAAATGTTGTAATTGTTGAAATAACACATTTTGCCAAAATTAACTTGCATCTTACTTTTGACACAGAACAGAAGTTTCCTGTGTTTTTTGTTATGAAGATTTTTTTTTTTTAAAACCATTCTGGGCCAAGCATCCATTCAATGTGCATTATGGTTTCTCTTTACCATCATTTTATGGAAAGTCATAAAACGCTTACTGTTGCCATCAACCCCTCCTGTTGTCATAAGGGGCCTGAAAATTATCATACCTTAAGGGTCCAAAACAATAACATCTATGAAGGGAAGCAGCTGTTTTGCTGGTGGATTGCTTAAAGGTAAAACATTCATATATAAGTGAAAAAAAACCAGGTTACAGTAACAGTTTAGAAATGCCAACATGATCTACACCACACAAGATCAACGCATTGGAAATCTAGAACACAAATGCTGCTAGAAAGGGGCATGTTAATGTATGGCTTTTATTATTATGATACCTTAGTTATACCTTAGTCTTATTATGAATGAAAAACAGCAAATTGGTCATAAATGTAGAATTGTTTGAGTAAAATGTATGCACATTCTGGATAAAAGATTTTATTTTATTTTAAAATTGCTGCATATTGTATCAAATAAGTAGATTTAGCGTAAAAAACTGCCTCTTACACATGGCAATGTAATAAACAATAAAAATCTAAGTAGTTTCCTTTTTGCATCAAACAGGCTGCTGACTGGAAAACAACTGAAAAGGATACGTTTTTGTTATTAACTGTTATTTTATAGTAAGGTGGTATATTTAAATACTGCGGTTTCATTTTTAATATATTTTTTTCCTGTATTTGGTGCTAAATAGCAAAGTTTGGTGTGCTTACAGCAAGTTTGTCAT
>CM044446.1:30837667-30855983 GCA_024363595.1 Xenopus borealis
CTTTGACAGTTTAAGGGCATCTCTGCAACATATTAAGTGGGAAATGCTTTTCACAGGGTTGAAAATAGAACAAAAATGGGAAGTCTAAATGCTGTTTAATAAATATACATGCCAGTGTATTCCGCTTGTAAGCAAGGAATGTCGTTGCAAAGCAAAACCTTTTTTGATTATTAGAAGTGTTGGTGTTGAGGTGGGTAAGAAAAGAATTGCTTTTAAGTCTTTTAATTTATTCAGCTGAATCATTTATAAGATACAAGGAGGCCAATAAATCATGCAAACAAGCTAGGCAAGTTAAAATCGATATGGAAAATGATATAGCAGTAAGCAGTAAAAAGGATCCAAAATTATTTTGTAAATATATTAATAGTAAAAAAATAAAACAGGAAGGGGTAGGACCTTTATTATCAGAGGGGGGTCAGCTGGTTGATGAGAACAAGCAAATAGCTCAGATGCATAAATGCATACCTTTTCATCTATCTACACAAATGAGGAACCAACTAATGAAGGTTTCCTTATTAATAGTCCCAATTCTAATAATACAGCTTATGATGCATGGTTCACACATGATGAAATTCAAAAGAGACTAGAACTTGTTAAACATGATAAACAAAGGTCCAGGGCCAGTTGGATTCATCCCAGGGTACTTTGAAAACTTAGCTCAGTGATTGCCAAACCTCTCTACTTTTTTTTCAGAATTCATTGAGGTCTGGCATGGTGCCGACAGACTGGCGAATGTGGTGCCGCTATTCAAAAAAGGATCCTGTTCTCAGCCTCAAAACTATAGGCCAGTTAGTCTGACGTTGGTGTTAGGAAAGCTTTTCGAAGGATTAATAAAGGATAGGATACTGGACTTCATAGCAAATAACAATACTATGAGTTTGTGCCAGCATGATTTTATGCGTAATAGATCTTGCCAGATTAACTTGATTTATTTTCATGAGAAGGTAAGCAGGGATCTCGATTGTGGGATGGCAGTGGATGTGAGAAGGTTACTGGTTAAATTAAGGAATGGTGGCCTGGAACATAGTATTTGTACCTGGATAGAGACCTGGCTAAAAGATAGACTACAAAGAGTGGTGGTAATTGGAACATTCTCTAATTGGACCAGTGTTGTTAGTGGTGTACCACAGGGCTCTGTACTGGGTCCCTTGCTTTTCAACTTGTTTATTAACGACCTGGATGACGGTTTCTATTTTTGCAGTTGATACTATATTGTATAGAACTATAGGTTCCATGCAGGATGCTGCCACTTTGCAGAGTGATTTGTCTAAGTTGGGAACTGGGCAGCAAACTGGAAAATGAGGTTCAATGTTGATAAATGCAAGGTTATGCACTTTGACAAAAATAATATAAATGCAAGTTATACACTAAATAGCAGTGTGTTGGGAGCTTCCTTAAGTGAGAAGGATCTTGGGGTTTATATAGATAACAAGTTGTCTAATTCTGAGCAGTGTCATTCTGTAGCTATTAAAGCAAATAAAGTTCTATCTTGCATAAAAAAGGGCATAAACTCAAGGGATGAAAACATAGTTATACCTCTTTATAGATCCCTTGTAAGACCTCATCTGGAGTATGCAGTGCAGTTTTGGACTCCAGTCCTTAGGGATATAAATGAGCTGGAGAGAGTGCAGGGACATGCAACTAAACTGGTTAGAGGGATGGAAGACTTAAATTATGAGGGTAGATGGTAGAGTTGTTTTCTCTAGAAAAAAGGCGCTTGCAAGGGGACATGATTACACTTTACATTAGAGGACATTATAGATAAATATCAGGGGACCTTTTTACTCATAAAGAGGATCACCGCACCACAGGCCACTCCTTCAGACTAGAAAAAAACTTTCATTTGGAGCAGCGTAGGTGGTTCTTCACAGTGAGGACAGTGAAGTTGTGGAATGCACTGCCGGGTGATGTTGTGATGGCTCATTCTGTTGATGCTTTTAAGAGGGGTTTGGATGATTTTTACGACAGACAAAATATCAAAGGCTATTTTGTTACTAAACTCTACAGTTAGTGTAGCCATAGGCATATACGGGTTGTGTGAAGGAGTGGAGGGTGTGTGTGTATGCTGGGTTTTAATTTGGAGGGGTTGCACTTGATAGACTGTCTTTTTTCAACCCAATTTAACTATGTAACTATGCATTAACCGTGAAACAGTCTCCAAGACAAACTGGATATGTGTTGCTCAATTCTGATTGAGTGGTGCATGAATTTTTCTAAAGGAAGCTTATTTAAATTCTTATTAAGCTAATGGCCTTTTTTTAGCAGACCAGAAAACTGTCCATAGTTTATTGGCTATTGTTGTTTACCTTTTTATGAGCATGTCTGATATAAACAGATATATAATAAGATATTAAAGATATTATATTAAGATATATATATAAGATATTATATTAAGATATATTAGTTGTATATTAAAATTAGCATAATGCTGTTATATGGAAGTTTGCTTTTAATAAGACATTGTAAAATATATTTGGCTTGGTGTCTCAAACGCAACATTCCTTGCACATTGCATGCTCTTCTTCCCTGGATTCCCTTTAAATGAGAATTTAAGGGTTTAAATACTCATTTAAAGGGGAACTATCGCAAAAATGAAATGTAATCTGAGCTTCATCATGCTGAAATAAGAAACTTTTTAAGTACAATCAATTAAATATTCTGCATCATTTCTGAAATAATCAAGTTTACGTTCACTATCCCTCTCTCGGGATCTATTTCTTTTCATTCTGTATTCATGCAGGAATTGGGTGTCAGATATTCATTGTCAGTACAATCCAATATATCTGATAGGGGGGCTTTCTTTCCTAGCAGATGAATTAGAGCTCACTCAAATAACTGATTCCAATACAAACAAAGTCTAACATAATAACTGCTGTTTGCACAAATCCTGCATGTAGAGAGACATGATGTCTGAGGATATTAATAGAGTGAGCTCTAATACATCTTCTAGGCAAATGGAGCCCCCTATAAGAGATATTGGATCGAACTGCCAATGCATATCTGACACCCAACTGCTGCATGAAGACAGAATGAAGAGAAACAGATGCTGAGAGAGGGATAGTGAAGATACACTTAGTTCAGAAATGAAACATCATTTTTAATTGATTATATTTATATTCTCATTTCAGTATGCTGAAGCTTACATAACATTTTCACAATAGTTCCTTTTTAAGGGTCACTTCTAAGGATGTGTGTGGGTTGTCTTTGAGGGTGAGAGTTGCATCTGCCTGGTGTGTAACCACCCCATCAGTAGCAATGATACTTGGTGCCAATGTTATTAATAGGGAAGAAAGAACAAAGAAGTCCGGTACAATTTCCACAAAAAGATGGCAAGCCTATGTGGTGTCCATTGCTTTGCTTATATAGTGCACAGCCAAGACCTGCCATGGTACTTACTTTGTGATTGTGTGAGACCATAAAGAGTACCAGTCAGGGCTGGCTGATGTCTGCATATGTCTTTATTAAAAGAAACATCTGCAGAATGACACTCTGTAAGCTGGCACTGTGGTGCAGATGATATACACTGTTGCTGCTTCTCAACCCATCATATATGTGATGAATATTGATGACCCATCTGTTGTACACCATTGATGCTTGATGTGCTGTACTGAGGAATTGCTTGGAAGATGCACACTTGATTTTTGATTTATATATATTTTTTGCACCTTCTGTTTTATCATATAAAGAGATAAAGGTTTATCAAAGCCCATGCTTTGACAGTAACTTATAGTCACATTAAAGCTTTAACTTTTTGTAATCTATCTTTTAAAATGCACAGCCTGGCTACATCAATTCATTACTCACATTTTCCTTTCTAATCCATTTAGAAGCCGCTACTGTTCTCCTAATGATGCAGGTTTCAGACCAGTCCTGTTAGCAGTTTCAGTGATGTTTCAGCTCTGAAAGCCTATGTAAGATCTTTCGCATAAGACTATTAGTAGTTTTACATTCATTATTTCCACTGATTAACAGAAAATGGATGTTTTTCAACACCTGTACTAAAGTCTTAGGCTTTGCTACTGTCCATATTAATGCACTTCTCACACAATCACATGATGTGAAATTAAATGTACTCCCTTTATATACATTGTTTGTGCAGCCAACGTTCCAGAAAGGAGCACACGGTGTCACTGTGTGTGTGTGTATATATTTATAGTAGCTGGGAATTACATGTTAAAGTAATAAAATCATGTTTTAATGCATCACATATAATTTGTGCTCTTGATTCATGGTGTGCAATGATGGTGGTAAGTAGAAATGTCAAATTTTTTGCTTGCCCCAAACAGATTGCATATTGCCCATAAGACCACTTGGTTGGCTAGCATGACTAATATAATAAGTATAATAATATATGTGTGCAGTTACCTGATGCCTTGAAATCACTGATAAATAGTCAACTGTTCTGACGAAGAATTGGATTTACTTTGGAGGACAAATTGCAATTGGAACTTATCCCATTTGTTTCCCCTTGCCTCCAGGAGCAGACATTCTATACCTCTGAAGCTAAGTATAGGTTTTCCCTTTTATTTTATAAACTGTTTGTGATGGTATTATTGAATTTATGTCTCTTTTTGAAATATATTTTTTTATTAATTGCCCTGTTATACCTTTTATAATATTAAATATATATAACTTAATAAGTTTGTCTTTGGTGCTCTAAAAGAACCTAGCCTGAAACTGTGTAACTGTGAACCTTAACCCTCTGCATGCTGAATGGAAATGCTAGTCTGTCTGTATGCTAGTTAACCATTTGAGTGCTGGTAGGATGCAAGGTGGGTGAGAGACTGAGTGAGTGACCCCTGATCACCACACTTAAAGTCACGTGCGGTTGGAAGTACCATATCCATGACAAATTGAATACCTTTCACTGATCTAATAGTGTATACAGTATGCTGTGCCCTTCTAGCCCTCATTTGTATGTTGCCTGACGAAGGAGTGTTGGTGCTCTGAAAGCTTGCAATGTATTTTTATTGTTATCCAATATAGGTATCACTTCTACAATACTTTTTGTATTTTTTTTTTTATTTGTTATTTTTGCTACTGGCTAACATGGTACCACCGTTTTTGTGTTGTGCTTTCCCAAGGTAGAAAGTGATCAATTGACACAGAAACAAATGGCTTTTCTTCTTCATGCTAACCTCCCTAAGCTAACCCAGACAGATTTGACAAATGCCTGCCAATAAATCCCCTGGCCCAGATGGTCTACCCTACGGATACTTTAAAATGTTTAAGCATATATTAATCCCTTATATGGTCCCATTATTTAACACTTGGATGTCAGATCAACAAATATCAAACACAGTGCCTTGCTCAATTCCAATCTTAAGATATTCACCAAACTGTTCTCGAGTAAATCTTATACTCCCAAAATTACTTAATTCAGACCAAGTGGGTTTTGTTTTGGGGTGAAAAGAAAGTGATAATATCTGAAGAGCAATAACCATGATAGATTGTATCAAACGGACTAAAACTCCTGCAATCATACTCAGTCTCGACACTGATAAATCGTCTAAGATTGAGCTTCATGCATAATACTTTACAAACTATAGGCTTTCAAGTTACCTTTATTACTGCCCTACACTCACTATGTTTTGGCACAAGTTAAACTCCCAGGAGTGCTTTCAGAGTCATTACCAGTCCAAAATTGCACATGACAGGGTTGCCCTCTTTCTCCACTACTTTTTGCTATATGTATAGAACCTTTAGCAGCAGCTATAAGACTGTATCCTGATGTGCATGGGATTAACAGTGGGAAAGGACACATCAGCCTATATGCAGACGATGTTCTTTTAACAATTAAACAGTTGCAAATTAATTTCCCATATTGCTGGCCTCCAGACTGTATCAAGTACTTAGGTATCAAACTCACGTCAGAATATACTTCCTTATACAAACAGAATTATATCCCTCTTTTAACTAACCATAAGCAAGATCTTCAAATTTGGAATGCATACAATCTATCATGGTTAGGTAGAATATCAGCGGTGAAAATGAACCTCCTCCCCCCGGATCTTATATCTTATATAATTTATATCTTATATTATTTTGATACTCTCCCCATACCCGTACCCAAACCAGCTATAGATAAGCTGCAACCAGCTATTCTACACTTCATCTGGGTAGGTAATCAAGCAAACATTGTTTGCTCACAAATCAAATGGAGGGTTGGCAGTCCCCAACTTGATTAATTATTACAAACTGGCTCAACTTAGACAGGCAATGGACTGAATAAATTACCATCCCACAACCAAATGGGCACAAATGGAATTATCATTACTCCACATATAGCATACTATTTATGGACTGCTCATAAACCTCCAGCTTACCCCATTTTACTAATACCTACTTATCACACTCTAACACTGTGCCAGCACACATTAGCAAAGCATCAAATTTTACCCAAAATACCACCACTGTTACCACTTTGGGGCAATCTGGATCTTCCAAAAGGTTTGTATCATGTAACCATTCCAGCAGACTTAACTGATCACCTATTTCAGTTGAATAAAAAGTTTCACCCGCTTTCCAAAAAATTTAAAGGGTACCATTATTTCAGATGGCTAACTGAAGAAGAACCAATGTTTATGACGAGTGCTCTGGTTAGCCCATGCTGAACTATGTTAAAACATGATATACAGTATAAATATGTATGTGACATCATTGCAATGTATGCCCAAAAAAATAGTTTTTGTTCAATAAAAATAATTTGACAAAAAAAAAAGAATTGCGTAAGTTGTTTTTGAGATTTTAAGTTGTTTTTAATGTTATCAGGCAATTTTTAAACTGCACTATGCACTTTGATTAATTGTTATATTTAATAGAGCGTATAGATCTGTGCACTATAAGTCACTTTTATTTATATTTATATTTACACTCCTATTTATATGTGTAGACAATTTAAGGGGGGTACATATGGCATATTTTAGTAACAATCATCACAGTAAGGGCAATGATATTAAATATTGACAAATTGTGCATGTGTTTTAGAAAAGGAAGGTGTACACTATAAATAATTTTATTTATTTCATCCCCTTTTTTTTATAACATTTGCTTTATTTATAATATGGACTAATTAGTTTATCTAGATTTCAGGGAACAATAGTTATGGGTATATGAAATTAGATATGACCGAGGAACATGCATAAAATAATTGTTAGATATAAAAGGATTGTGACCTGTAACAGCCACACCTCCTCTGATGAGGCAACCAATGGTGGAGGGTGTGCCCTACATGAGATATGGAGACAGTGTGTGAGATGCTGCCATGTGGTATGTAAATGTTTGAATTCATTTATCACAATTTGTAATGACTTTGTTGAATTTGCACAATTAAATGTAGTGAAGTGAGTAAACATGTATTTTTTGATTTATTGCTCCTGATTCATTACCCAGTGCTATGGAATCCTACAACGCGACTGGTTAGATAAGTTGGCTAGCCTGTACACACAATTAGGTTTGCAAACAAACCTAGTTTAAGCAAACTTAAAAAAATCCATACTGTTTGTTTTCTCCATTCCAATAATATGCTGCATTCTAGATGGGGACCAATGTTTTTACGTATTTTTTTATTCAGGGTTGGACTGAGCTTGCAGACTTGATAAAAGGCAATTTCCAGCCTGAAACATTGCTGTGATGCCCAGAAGTCTGCAATAAAGGCAATTTTATTTGGAAAAGATTGAATGGTGCTGTTCAATCATGATTGAGCCTGCAGGGTTGGACTGGGCTACTACTAAGAAAGAAACAGTGAGTCATTACAATATTTCATAAAAATAAGTACAGAATACAGTTACGATAAAAATTAAGGAGGTAATTTACTTAAGAAAAACACCATTTACTGTAGAAAAAAAACTCAAACTTTACGTGATTCATTAAACCTCAAGGCTGCTAAAGGTCCAAATAAGAAATACTCCATCTCAAAACTGCTGAGGTCATATAGAAGTCAATAAATATAGGTTTGTCCAAATATTCCAAATACCTTGTATCCCTGCTCATCAACAGGCTGCAGCCCCCATGTAAAGATGCCAAAGTTGCAAATCACAATAAAACAGATCACCTTGTGTTATGCTTCAAAAATCATCTTGTGTGTTTTATTGCAGTAAAACATGCATGTTTTTCTGCAATAAAACACACAAGATGATTTAAGAAGCATAACACAAACTCTCCAGGTGATCTGTTTTATTGTCATGTAGAAGTCAATGGCAGATGTCCCTTTTAGAACTGGAACATACCATTGCTGGGTTTCATGCAATAATCTGATTAATGTGTGTTTTTGGACAATAATCTGAAAAAGTTGGAATTTTCGGTCGTAAAATCTGCAAAACTGGTACGATTCGAATTTTTCACAATCTTATTGAGTCTTTTCTTAAGACCCATAGAGTGGAGATGTGCTGTTGTAAGTTATGTTCAATAAACTTTGAGATATTGTATAAGCTCATCTCCTCATCTACTTGCAATGAATTAGAAAGGGTAGATATGAATGGGCGAGGTCAACTTTATCATCTGCATCTACTGTACCTAATGTATGCCTACAGTCCATTTTGATGTCTGAGGTTTGATCATTAAAATGTAAAAAACAAAAAAACACGAGATATAGTAATACATCTGGAATAGTCCTAACAATATTTGCATTTCATATAGTAATGCATTTTTTATTATTATTTATGTGGAATTTCTAAAGAAAAATGTAGACAATGACAGCATTCTCAAAGGTAAAATTGCTGTTTCCTATATGATTGAATATATCACTGTAAATTGTATGAACCTGATAAGACACAATTACTAATTAAATGGTTTTGGAAGGGTTTTTTTTTGTGCTCATACATTGTTAGTACAGTACTGCATTAATCTATTCTTACAAACAGCATTTACATGCAAAAGTGTAAATAAATGAACATTGTTTACATTAATAAACATTATTTATTATGCTACACTACCTTTTACATTTTACAAAAGGACCTATAAAATTTGAATGCATGTTTCATGTCCTAAATGGGTATAAATATAGAAAATTCAACTTACATAGTCATTAACAGGAAAATCTTCCTCAGTCAGGTCTCGAGTCTGACGCTTATTGCCGTTAAGATGCGCCTCTGGTTTTGCGTGTTTTGCTTCTTTGGATAATGCTGCCTTTGTGTCTAAAACCAAGTCACCATCTTCTGAGTCTTCAAAGTCTTTAAATTCAGGATCTTTAAAACAAATATATACATTAATATATTTCTTTATTTCCAGCATGGTTGCATAACAAGAACTAATGCTGTAAGAATTAAATGTAAACCATTTAAAAGCAGGTGGCTGAAACTCATGTATACGCCATCCATAATTATTTGTTCTCCTGGTGGTGCAGAGGAGCTAACATCACTGTCAGGATGCTAACACAGATGCATAGAGAACAGTTCAGCACAAACGTGCATGCACAGGGGATATGTCAGAACTTTGTATATTTATAACTCCCAGTGAGGCTGATTCTCCTTTTAAAGTTTTGCAACAGGTCCACTATACTGGCTCCCCTTCCCAACTAACTCCCAGCTGTAATCGCTAACCAGGACCATGTACACGAAGGCAGGAAAGGCATTTAATACTTTTTTTTTAAGCTACGAACACATAAATAGCACTATATACTGGTTCTGAGGTTTGACTTTAGGGGAATGTTGGCAAATAAAAATTGTTACCCTCTTTGTTAGATAATAACAAAATAGCTAATTTGCAGGAATGATCCTTATTGTAAAATCCTTTTCTGCTTGTAATTGATACATTTAAGGGAAGATATATGTCCCCTTTAATGGCACTTCTGTAATCAGGATAAGAAAAGGTGGGGATATTTGCTAATACTGGAGCGATGTATTATACAGTATGTGAGTAAATGGAAAACTACATCTGACATAATGGGTGAAACCTGTGTTTCACTCCCTGAGTTAATAAAATGTGTTTTACTAGCAATTTAACAGTATTAACAGGATAAAGTAGATATAAAGTAGACATAAGCAAGTTTAACACTGCAAAGTCTGTAACCCCTTCATAGAAACCAAGTAAAACAAAAGAAAGAGACATTAAATGAGTAAAGGTGGCCATAGACGCACAGATAATATCGTACGAAACGAATTTTCGTACGATATTCGATGCGTGTATGGTGGGAAATGAGCCGACCGACATCGTCAGAGGATTAAGATATCGGTCGGCTGGTTGATCGGACTGGACTGAAAATTTTGATCGGATGCCTTTGAAAGCTCCCTGAACATCGGCCATTGTTAGTGCTGAATCGTCAGATACAAGTAGAATTCTATTGTTTCTACCCGTTTATCTGACGATTCAGCTCTACATGTGTGTGTTGAAACGAACGATCTTTCTTGGAAAGATCTTTTCCGAGAAAGATCGTAATTGTTACGTCTATGGCCAGCTTGAGATACATGAAAATATGGTTTCGGTACAACCCTCCTGATAAAATGCCATCCTTTGCATTTATCCCCATAGAAGTACCAATTGTAAGAACACTAGTTTTGGAGAGGATCCTGTCTTTAATATTATAGAGACCTATTATTCAGAAAGCAGAGGACCTGGAGCTTTCTGGATATGGGATCTTTCAGAAATGTGTATCTCCATACGATAAGTCAACTAAAAAATTATTTAAACATTAAAAAAAAATCCAATAGGATTCTTTTGAGAAAGGAAATCATTTTTCAAAATGTGAATTATTTCATTAAAATTGAGTCTACGGAAGACAGTCTTCCCATAGGTTGAAGCCTTCTGAATAAAAAGAAAGCTGGCTGAGCATTCCATTCTTGCTATTCTTGTTAATTGTGTTGTACACTTTTGATTTGCTGGTAATAAAGTACAGCATTTAGCATAAGGGCTGTTTGTTCTTTGTATGATCCAAACAGAGAATATACTTCTCCCTGGTCAGTAGTAACAAATATAATAACATCTCCTAAGTCAACGCAATCCTATAAAAGAATATACGTATGTGCCGTATCAAGCTAAAAACCAGCATGTAGAATCCCAAAGCTCAAGGAGCATGCCAGATACTGACTCTCAATTGGTGACAGAACTTATCAAGACTAGCTTTGTCACTATTATGGATTCACAGCAACAGACTTTGGTATTTCTGTATGGGCAAAAGTCCACAGTGTGAGTGCAGGGTCCAGCAAGCACTGCCAGTGAATCGAGCATGAACAAAGTGTTCCAGCAGTAAATGTTACTAATTTGCAATTTTGATCCCCCTCCGGATTGGCACCCAGATTGCTTGCTAACTGTTTCTGGATAATATTAAAATAAAGCTGATTTATGATATTATTCAAATTGGCTCTTTGTGTCTAATACAGTCATCCACATGTCATCACACACTTGAGATATTATCTCCATTCTTTTATATGCCACATAGGTTTACATTATTGTATGGGGCTTTGTCTTGTTTTTCCCCTGGAACTAATTTTTTTTTACAGCAGTGGAAAATCTATCCATCTATCTAATCTTTCTCTCCTACATCAACTTTTTCCTGTATATTCCTGTTTATCTATAACATTTATAACATTTATAGAGATAAATGTTAAAATAATGCTTGATATTTCTTTAGAAGAAAAAGGGAAACTCACCAACAGACATGAGTCTGGACATACATCCAAGAGCAGCCCACTGCTAAGAGCAAGTGGCAGGTAATATACAGTAACATTTCATGAAAAAATGGGCACAAATGTCATTGATGCTATGTTTTTTTTCCATCCAAACATGATCCTTTGACAGAGATGTGCCAAGCACCATTGCATCTGTTCTGATGCTTGAGCTGTACAAATGTGCACCTAGTGACACTGTGGAACCCTGTAAATAATTTCACCCTTACTATCACAATAATTCAAGGGTTCCAATAGATGCAGCAGATGTGCACCAAAAGAATAACATGCTAATGTAATTTTAAAGGGCTACTGAAATGGGAAAACATGACATGGGAAAACATATCAGTTACTAGTGCTGCTCCAATAGACTTTTGCACTGAAATTCATTTTCCAAAAGAGCAAACAGATGTTTTTATATTGAATTTTGAAATTTGACATGGAGCTTGACATATTGTCAGTTTCCCAGGTGCTCTCAGTCATGTGGCTGTGATAAACGTCATGTCACATATGGTTTCTCAAAACCCAGAACAAATGCCAAGGTTCCAGTCACGGCTCATGCTTCTGCTGTCAGGAATGGGTAGGAGACACTAAGGAACAGAGGTAAGAAAGGTGAGTATTTAAGGCAGGGGCAAATGCTGTGCAGACAGGAACAGGGTGACGAGGGCGAAGAGTCAAGATGGTGCCGGGTGTGAAGACAGGGCTAGGCAGAGCAGGACAGGGCAAGACAGTACCGAGCTCAGTACCCAAGCAATAGAAACCAGCAATTATTCCAGGTCACCTCCAACAGAGATTATTGAAAGTTGCAGCCTTTGGCTGTTTGTCTGCTGGAAGTTGTAGTCCACAGACACAAAAAGAGTTGATACTAATATGGATTCACGCATTGCTCGTAATATAATTTTACACCAGGAAATGACTGGCTCACTTTTTCTAGCATGTTTGTACATAAATTTGTTGCACGTTTTTCATTGCATACAGATTTCACATGTGGAAAACATTATGACTGCAGTAAAATAAAGAGCTGAAAGACCAAAACATGTGTAATGTCACTGAAACTGATTAGAGGTTATCACGGAAAGATAACAGCATGAGCATTTGTTACCTGTTACGGATGTTGGGTAGATCCAATGTACAGACACATTCTTGCATACATCAAATATTTTGGAATTCTTCATAAATTCTTTATCTTCTATGGGGTTCTCTCCAGGGATCCAAAGCATAGACTGCTCATAAATAGTTGTGGTGATCTCACTTCCCTATAACACAATAATATATTAAATTTTAATACGTATTCATTAGTGTTTCATTCACTATGTAACACGTGTATTAATTTAATCATACAACAAAGAATGATGCAATTCTAAGATTTATAGACTACTGTACTAATACCAAAGGCCTCATAGAGAGGCACATGTGTGTAACTGCTGCAACACATTTTTGGCCATATAAATGGCAGGTACATACTGTATATACAGATGGAGTGCACATGATTGCAATAAAATAAAATCTGGGATTTTGCATTTGGAAGCATGGCAGACTTATCAACAGATATTTACAGAGTGGGGGGGGGGATTTCTTTTAGAAATGTCACTGTACCATAGCTAGGCATAAAAATGCCTCAGTTTATTACAGTAACATCTGCTCATATATATTAAGTATACAGTGTCAAGTCTTCTCTGATTTCTTAATTGCCTTCTTCCCCCTTCAGTATAAATGGGCCCACCAGTCCTTAAAAACGAAATTTGCTTTGAAGTCCGTCCTTGAGCCATACCCTCAATAGCCACCTTATGTAGTCTTTGCATTTACAACTGCAACCCAGTCTTCTGCCCATGCTTTCTACATGCTTATGCATCCTCAATGACAGATGGCAATACTCAAGAAGAAGGAGGTTGTTATGGGGGCAGCAGTAAAAATATGACCATAGCTAGGTAAAGTTAGGTCAGAAATAATGGAATCCCACCAATTTTACCAAGAGTTACAGGTGTTTATGTTTTTTTAAAAGAAAATTTGATTTGCAAAACTCAGATCAACAACATCAAAAGTTTCCCCCTCAAATGTTCTGAAGGAGAACTTTACTTTTGTGAAAAGACCAAGGGGTACTGACACCAACAAAGTGAAACAGAAATGATGTTGATAATGGAGGAAAAGAATGAACATAAGGCAACAGCATCAAAAACCAGGAATAAGCAACAGACAATGGGCAAAAAAAAAAATGATCCAGGCCAAAAACAGAATGAAATGAGTACATGTACATGGACTAGAATCTGAATAACCAATACCTTTGTTAAAGGCACTGAACTACTCTCAGCATTTATGTGTGGGAATACCTGCACAAGTCTATCTGATGGCCCCTAGAGAAGAATCCATGAAAATAAAATACAGAGTTTATTGTGCAGTGCCAAGCTACAAGTTCAGGCCCTGCCTGGGCCACAAGCTAGCAAAAACCCCACACAGCCCTGTGGAAAGTTTCTAATTCCCTTCCTCTGTGGGATGCCATTCGGTCTTCCTACATAGCTTCTCTGCTGCTTTTCCCTACCATTTTTGTGACTAATTCTAAACATCAGCATAGAATGTTGACTGCTTACTGTATCGCTTATTAACTTTTGCTATATAATCAATATATTAAAATGCTTTAAATCTGAATTGTATAAACAGCAGCAAACAATTAAAATACTGAAATGTCAAGCCACAATTATATTTTTAATTTAAATGTAATTATACTATAGGATTTAGGCAAAGCAAGAAACAGTATGGTGTGTCAGCATCAGATACCATATGTCCAGCTATGTGATTCAGAGTACATTTACAGCATCCCACTCAAACCTTGCCAAAGAACATCAAGTGTCATGGGCTGGTTCCAAGAGACATGGGAATCCTTGAATTAATACCAATTGGCATCCATTGTTTTGCTTTAGCTCTAACTGGTTGTTAACCATTTTTTAAAGAACAACCTTACTGATTTGTCTGCTTCTTGATTCATTTATATATAATTCAAAATAATGACATACCTGCCCCAAGTAGTTTATATAAAATATAAAAAGAATTATAATTTGTGTTGATTTATTGAATGTTTTATAATTTAAGTGGTTGGACGTTACAATGGCGGGAATTCACCAATGTTTGGAGCAGACAAGCCTAGCCTGAGAATAATGTAGAAATACAATTGAAAGATCACATAAAAAATCAAGCAAACTTCAAATTTATAGGCTTTACTAATAGCACAGTTGCCATTTATTAGAGAAAAGGAAGTCTTTAACTTTTCCAGAATGGCAAGCCCAAGTCCCAAATGTAGGACTCATTTCACAACTTGAGAATCACTGGCTGAAGGGAAACTTTTTGTCCAAAATTTACAGAAAGTTTAGTTTATGTATGAATGTCATTTAACTAAATGTGAATTGACAATTTGTTTTAGAATTTATTTTCTTTTCAGAACTGTTGCATCTGCAGATGTACAGACCTGTGGCATTCACTGTTAAGCAGACCGTCAACAAACATGAGCATATGCTATCAGTGAAATCTGGACAGTGAATACTATAATTTTACATATAATTGTAAGTAGATTACTGCCACAGATAACCAGTATGATGTCTTTAGAGCCTGTAAACCCCTGAACCTAATGAGGGTAGATAGATAAGATTCTTTATTTGTCGCATGCATAGTTTTGCATAAATTCATCCTGATCCCCCTTTTTAGAGGTGCAAAATTAAAACATACTAGTTAAATACTACAACTAAGTACAAAAGGATTACCATAAATTAAGTATAGCAGCAGAGCAGATGTACTGTAGTACAAGATGAACCATGTTATTTGCATAAGTGACAATGAATGAAGATTGTATAAAAATATACAGTACAGTACACCAAATAACCATGTTCCAGTGATGGTGAAATAAAATAACAGAAAACAGTGCATTGTATGTGAATTGTATAATACTGTGTTGTGGGAACGTAATTGTTACATAGATCAAGTAGGTGAAAGTGAAATATAATAGTAGATATACAAACATAGTAACATCTCATAATGTCAGGATTGGGGTGACCAAGGACTGTTCTATTTGATCTCCATTGCCATGCCAAGGGAAAGGGAACATAGAGCCCTCTGAGATAAAAACCAAAACATCCTTGTTCCAGCTTTCAGGTCAGAGGCCTCACAGGAACTAAAGGTGGCCATACATGGGCCGATAAAAGCTGCCGATTGTGGGGCCCTCATCACCTCATGGTGGGCATATCAGGAAGAGATCCACTCATCTGGCGACATCTCACCGTGTATGGCATCCTTTAGGTATCAGGGAATACCCTACCTGAATTTGCTCTATAAACCCTGTTAGCTGCTGGATTTGCCCACAAGCCTCTGGAGGATGGAGACTTTGCGAGTTTCTTTTATGACATTTTTTTTTTTTACATGCCGAAGCATGGCAATGTGTTGTGTATTATCCCACTGTTTTTTACACAGTATAATAAATATGCCCCTAAGTAAAAGCAGGCACATGACAGGTAACTCATTGTATATGTACCGAAGATCATTGGTTTTTGCTGTTCCTTGATATGAATTGGATGTACCTCTAGTGATACATTTAATATACAGTAAAACTTCAATTTTAAGTTTTCCCCTCATTTTACATTGTTGTTTTGTGTTCCCACCTATATTTTATGAATAATACATTTCCATAATTTTACATTGTCCTGGATTTTACATTGTTTTTTTCTGGTCCCCTGAAAAATGTAAAATGGGGTTCTACTATAAATATTTTTCCTGTCACAGATGGTGCAATTTCCCAATACAGCAAGGAATTTCTTTGACTGGGAAGGAAGAATGCAGCTGGAAGAGCACCTCCTGCCTTTTATCCACCATAAGAACACAACATTAAATCTAATTCTAATAGCTGGAAAACATACTGGCATAACCATGTTTGCACTCCTCTTGATGCTCTTGATGCTCTTGATATGTACTATTACTAATATATTAAATATACTAATACATATCATGCTCCTGTTCAATTTCCAGTTGCAATACCAAGCTTAGTGCATTATTTTATGCCTCCTGCACTTTTTTTCATTTAATGGGGTCTGACAAGGAACACATCTGCTACACTGGAATGGTGTTGTGTGTCATGCTCCATCCTGAACTATAGGCAAAATTAGTTCCTGTACCTCAAGTTTATAAGATTCTTCCTCACACCCAAAGCTACCAGAGGGTTCAGACATGCTTTACTCAGTCAGTCACACCAGGCTGGGGGCAGCATAATCCTCCAATAGCCTAAAGTACAACTGTCAGAGTGACTGACAGAAGCAGGTTTCTATTGGTGGTTGATTTAAACATAAAAGAGTAACAAATCCCTCCAGGCAGGAGTGGGGTGTTGAGAAAATAACAATGCATTCTTCCTTTGGTAGTAGATATTGATAATATGAAGGCTTAACAGATAAATGTCTGCATGCTAATCAGAAAATATGTTCAGGCATTAGTGTTACTTAAAGGTTTAACATCATAATTATTTTGGTTTCCAAGGGGCATACTGGATAATAAGAACACTGAATTTATGCACGTCTAAAGTACCTTGAGATCAAACATGCAGTGCACTTACAATGTACAATATACATGTAAGATAAATATATGTTTAGAATGATTGATGGTTCTTTTTAATTCAATGTATCTGTATAGCAGAACAATTTTGTCTGATTTCAAATGGAATGTCTTAAAATACAATATTTGCATGGTACAATCTTTGACAATGGAATAATCCCTTTCTCCAAAGAAAATCAGGCTGTCCTTTAAATATTACATTTTGTATTTTTCCCTCAAGTCAACAAGGAATAAATGACTTAGGGGGACATTTATGGGCAGGGCCGCCATTAGAAATCACGGGGCCCTGCACAACAAAATTTTCGGGGCCCCCTGGGCCCCGCCTGCCCTGGCACCCAAGCCCCACTCCACATCAAAGTTAAAAGACCACACAGACATCAGCGCTAAAAACGTAACCCCCCCAAGGCTCCCTTATAAGTAAAAAAAAAAATTTGGTGTCAGTAGAATTGAACTCGTGGCTCCTTTCGTGACTTTGGGTCTTTCCGCCTCTTCAGGACTTCTCAGGATGTTCGGCACTTCCACATTCAGCCGCAGGACTTAGGGAGCGCTCGCTACTGCGCTCGTAAGGGGGGCCCGGCTCTTTGAAGATTGCAGCGCTGCCGGGCCCCCCTTCAGCCCCCTGTCCCCCCCTGATGGCGGCCCTGTTTATGGGGTTCTCTGTTGCCTTGATTTTTAAAAATGTGAGATTGCCTTGAGATGTGAGAGCATAAAACATTTTGATGCAATAATATTATTTATTTTTCATACTTTCCAGATGGCATAGAGACTCCAACATCAGTCTGCTGGAATCATAAGTCCCCTGCTTATTCCTCTAATGGGATTCATACAAAGCTGTGAGTGGCACACATTTTGGGCCAACCATTTCTATGCATTTTTACCGTGCATACAATTTTTATGTAAAAATGTCTCTATTATCAAAAAACATATATAAATACCTCAAGCTCTACAAACTCTGTTTCAGCAATTTCGGGTATGTCTTTAATCTGTGTCTTGATGAAGCACTTTTGCAGACCAGCAAAGAAGATTCCTGTAATGCCCTGAATAAAAAAGGATTGTTTAATGATAATGCAGTACAAGAATATTGTGCATTGTTCATGAGTAGGGATGGCGCGAACCGCCGAAAAAAAGTTCGCGAA
>CM044446.1:30861154-30898122 GCA_024363595.1 Xenopus borealis
CCCCCCCCCATGCTCCTATGACTGGCATCTTAAAGGAGAACAATCGCGAAAATAACTTTCAAAATACATTCAATTAAAAATTCTCTACCATTTCTGAAATAATCAAGTTTATCTTCCCTATTCCTCTTCATTCTGTCTTACTTCAGGAGTTGGGTGAATGATCCAATACATCTTATGTGTTTAGATTTCACTCTATTAAAATCACCAGAAATCCTGTCTCTCTACACCAGGGGTGTCCAACCTTTTGGCTTCCCTGGGCCACATTGAAAAAAGAAAATTTGTCTGGGGCCACACATGAAATACACAAACTCTTTTGATTTGTAAAAGTAAAGAAAATACACATAAACAATTACAATACTAGTTGGATAACCAGATAGAGCTGTACACTGGAATATGGGGCACCTGGATATTAAATAGACTTACTATTATATTATTATTATTATTAGTAGTATTATAGGTATGGGACCTATTATATCAGAATGCTCGGGACCTGGGGTTTTCTGGATAATGGAAGTTTATGTAATTTTGATCTTCTACTAAAAAAAAGATTTAAAGTTTAAATAGACCCAATAGGCTGGTTTTGCTTCCAATAAGGGTTAATTATATCTTAGATTGGATTAAGTACAAACTACTGTTTTATTATTATAGGAAAAAAAGGAAATCATTTTAAAAAATTTGAATTATTTGGATAAAATGGAATCTACAAGAGATCACCTTCCTCTTAATTCAGAGCTTTCTAAATAACGGGTTTCCGGATCCTATACCTGAGCCCCATTCACATCCATCCTGGGCTGCAGGTTGGACACCTCTGCTCTACATGCAGAATTTGTGCAAAAGGCAGTTATTTTGTTAGATTTTGTTAGTACTGGAATCAGTTATTTGAGTGAGCTCTAATACATCTGCTACGAATAGTGATGGGCGAATCTACCCCGTTTCCAGCGAAATTCGTGAATTGGCGAAAAAATTCACGAAACAAGCCGCGGCATGTTTTTGACACGCTCGCCGCATTGTTTTCGGTGCGTCGCGTAAAAAACGATGCGCAAATAGTTTTTTTACGCCAGCGAACTTTTGCTGGCGTTTCGCAAATTTATTCGCCGGCAGCTGTAATTTGCCGCGAATAAATTCGCCCATCACTAGCTACGAAAGGGAGCTCCCTTTCCACTATATGGATCATTCATCTGACACCCAGCTCCTGCATAAAGAGAGAATGAAAAGAAACAGATGCTGAGAGAGGAATAGTGAATATAAACCTGATTATTTCATTTTTAATTGATTGTATTTAGAACGTTTCTTACTTCAGTATGGTGAAGCTTTGATTAAATTTCCCCTTTAACTTCTCCTGCATTGTTAGTTTTTCTTTCATCTGGTCCTGAATATTAATATGATTCAAACAAGCACAGCAATTCCCAAAGTTGTTACAGCTTCAGCCATCATTTGTGCACAGATCTCATAGACAAACCATAGGATCACTTGATGCGTTGTACATATTGCAATATGCTGCATCAATATATAACCTTCCCTTCCTTTCTTAGTGTTTCAGAGCAGCAGGGAGCATTTTTCTTACAGAATCTTCTCCAGCATCAGTAATGCACCAACACAGCAAAATCCAAACTAGGCGCAAGTTCATGTCACTATCTAGAAATCTCACAAGCCTCTGAAAAAGTATAATTATAATATAGTATTCCGAGCAGATGTTCAATATGTGTTCTCCTGCCAGGGACATACTGTAATGACAACAAAGTATTCATTTAAAAAGACTTGCAGTATACCTACGTAACTGAGTTAAAAAAAATTGCTTTTCAAAGGAGGGCGAGTGGGTAGTTATTTTAAAATAATGGATTTCTGGCAGCTGTTTTTATTTGCTTTTAAATCTCCAAGTTCAGAAGTAACATGAATAGGGATGTAGGAATTGTGCTGTTTTCTAGCAATGACTTGTACTATGCACCAATTGCTGAATCTGCATTTTTATCTTCAAGTTTTCTGATGGCAGTGTTAGCAGTGAGTAGGTTAAGGTGCGATTCACATGCTCTTGTGCATCTCATTCAGCTAAGCCATATGTGTGAAAGGAGACAGGCAAACACACACAGTATCCAAGTTAATTAATGGAACTTGCAACCGGCATAAATGCTAGAATTTGTTGAGTTGTTTCTGTGGCAATATCATTTTGAAATAAGCATGAGAGTGTTTTAGGAAGACAACCTGGGCTAATTGTATTGATTGACTTAAAGGGGTTGCTCACCTTTCAGTTAACTTTTAGTATAATGTAGAGAGGGATATTCTGAGACAATTTGCAATTGGTTTTCATTTTTTATTGTTTGTGGTTTTATAGTTATTTAGCTTTTTATTCAGTAGCTCTCTAGTTTGCAGTGTCAGAAATTTGGTTACTAGGGTACAAATTACCCTAGCAACCCTGCATTAATTTGAATAAGAGACTGGAATATGAATAGGAGAGGGACTGAATAGAATGATAAGTAATAAAAAGTGGCAATAACAATACATTTGTAGCATTACAGAGCATTTGTTTTTAGATGGTGTCAGTGACCCCCATTTGAAAGCTGCAAAGAAACAGAAGAAAATTGCAAATCAATAAAAAACTATGAAAAATAAATAATGAAGACCAATTGAAAAGTTTCTTAGAATTGGCCCTTCTACAATATATTAAAAGTTAATTTGAAGGTGAACCACCCCTTTAAACTGGAATTTGCTACAGAAAAAATATTGAGTCCCACCTCACTATAATATGTAATACATTTCCCTGATTTCACATTTCTCTGATTTTAAATTTTCCTGGATTTTACATTTTCCTGGATTTTACACATTTTTTTCTGGTCCCCTGGGGATTCTATGGTATATTTATTTAGCTAAAGTTGGGTAGTTATATGGCCTATTAATTAAGCCAAGCAGGGCATGAAGAACTGCTGACTTTTTAGCAAGAGTCCCTTGGATGGTCTATCAAATATCTACCTCTTATGCATTATATTACTTCCTACTAAGACTAGGAAGGGAAATAGGCTAGCATTTATTTAATAAATAATTGAATTATATAAGAGCAATGATACAGTATGATATCCAGATTTCTAAATATATTAAGCACAAAATTAAATGGCATCTAAACATTGTTAATCAGTCATATTTCATCCAAATTCTGATGGATTATATGGTCTAACATTTTAAAAATTTTAATTAAAAATTAAGATGAAAGCATGATGGGAGAACTAGGGGCAAAATGGGAATAATTTACAGGGTATAGATACCCATTAATTATTCAGTCTCCCTTGTTTGTGATTCAGAATGTGATGGATAAACACAGAAACACTAAGGGCTCAATTGGAAGCTGTAGAAACTTGCTATACTCTTGCCAAGTGTTTCAATTCCAACAATTCAATGCAGGTTTGATTCATTATTTTTCAGATGTTGGCCAATTTCAGTCCATTTCTAAAGGTTTGGGAAAGATTGTTATATAAAAATTCCAGCTACATTTGTGCTGTATTCCAGACTGGCAAAATAGCTTTATTTAATGTTAGAGCCTGGAAAATTTTGTTCTAAGGGAAAAGGAATCATCAAAATTTACCTACATGTCAAACAATGTGTAAAGGTCATCTAAATACTATGATTGTGTAAATGTGTTATTCATTCTATGGGATATTTATCAAAAGTAACTCAAAGCAACTGGAGATATTTTAATGAAGACGTTTCACTGCTCATCCAAGCAGCATCTTCAGTTCAACTGACTGGTGTAGGGGAGTTCTCGGCAAATAGACTCTTCCAACAATCCAACCACAAGGCACATTGTAACTCTTCAGAGAGGTGACATCTGAAATTCACAGTGGTGTTGATTCTGTGTAGTTACAGTGTTAGGATTACCAATGTGTCATGCAACTCCTAGAAAACAGGTGTTACTTGTGAGAGTTGCATGAATGGATGTGTCAAGAGTTCTAAAGCTGCCAGGGAACAGATGTGAGAACAGCATTGTATGTAGCAGACAAGTGGTGTCGAAGGCCATGGAGTTGCATGACACACTTGGTAATAATATCACTGTAACTACACAGAATCAACACCACTGTGAATTTAAGATATCACCTCTCTGAAGAGTTACAATGTGGTTGGATTGTTGGAAAAGTCTATATGCCGAGAACTTCCCTACACCTGTCAATTGAACTGAAAAAGCTGCTCGGATGAGCAGTGAAACGTCTTCATTAAAATATCTCAGCAAGTCCAGTTGATTTGAGTTACTTTTGATAAATATACCATGACCTGGATGAATGAGAATCTTCATAGAGACATTCTATGGGATCAATTTTTCCTCAGTATCAACAATTTGTAAACAGGCAAATCCATCCTTTAAAAAAAATGTAGGCAACTATTGAAATATAATGAAGTTTCAGCGTGGGCCTCAGCCATTATGGACAACTCGGTTCCTGCCAGGCCAGGCCTGCTCCCCCACTGGGAACTGCATCCACCACCTCCTGCATAATTGTATCTGCAAGGAGGAAGAATTTACTGCAATATGGGGGGATCAGGTTGAAAGACTGGATGAGGAGCTTGCAGCTGGGGTGTGGGGCCCGAGGCAGCAATCCTGGTATGTGAGGCTGCTCATCTGAGTCATCATCCACAGACTTGCTCCCGTCTCCAAGTTGTGTCCCTGTGGACACCAGTGTGACAGGGTCCATGCAGTACTGTTTGAAGGCAAGGATGTGTTTACACGCACAACAGTGTCAGGCATTACACAAGTAACACAGCACTGTATTGTGATGCACCCCTCGCTTTTGGTGCCATATCTGCTTATAGTCTGAAGGCCTAGTTCATTGCCTGGCTGTCTTGGTTGTTTCCAGAAACCTAGCCGTATTTTCCTGATTGATTTCCTGTTATAACTTTTGCCTGTCTGATCCACTTGACTACAATTCTGCTTGAAACTCTCAGCTTAGTCTCACTGGCTACTTTCCACTTCCGTGGCCCTTTGTACACACTTCAGATGAATTCTTTGTAGTGTGAGGCACTTGTAAGTCTCCTTCTACAAAAGTACTGCTCCAGTGCTGCTTTGTAACTGGTTCCCCTCAGTAAGGGCCCCAACATCTCATTCCGAGTCCTTTAGTCCTGAACGAGCAGTAGAGAATAAGGATATGTAAGTTTCCAGGGGATGGGCTGCATTTACCAATTTACAGCATTATAAATGTGTACCATTCTGAAATGTCCAGAGTTTCACATTACATAAAGGGAATATAAACCTTTTGTAAAATTTTCTGTGCCCCCATCCCTCTAAAGTTGGCGAGAATTATCTGGCATATCAAGAGTTAAAACATGATGAATAGAGCCATTGAGATTCATTCCTAAACATGACTGCATAATAAATATTTTCTAAATAAAACATTTGATACAAAAATATCCTCCAGTTAGCACCCAGTCTGCGCTGTTAATTTCGTGAAAATTATTTCCAGCTCCGAATACCTTAAAATCCTTATATCTGCTCTTCATTGATTGTAGGGTAATATATGCAAACAAAATGTGCAGCATAATCCCACTGTGCCATATAACAAGGCGATGAATTCACTGGTAGGGATGCACCGAATCCAGGATTCAAGCTTTTTCAACAGGATTCTGATTTGGCCGAATCCTTGTGTCTGGCCAAACCAAATCTGAATACTGATAATTTGCATATGTAACTTAGGGACAGGAAGGGAAATCAGGTGACTTTTTGTCACAAAACAAAGAAGCTAAATATTTTCTCCACTGTTTCCTTTCCCACCCCTAATTTGTCATATGTAAATAAAGATTTGGTTCAGTATTCGCCCAAAGCATTCAAAAAGGATTCAGGTAATCAGCCAAATCCAAAATAAGGGATTCAGTGTATTCCTGTAGGGTTCATTTTAATTTTCATTAATAGGGGTTTTACACGTTTCCTAAAACTGATGCCTGTGCTCCTCTTCATTAGAGCCACAAAATAATTGTTCAATGCCTTCAGCAATTATCGCATAGCACCAAGAGAGATTTTAAGTGTAAACAATGCAGGAAATATTCTCGTTGGAGGATACTTTTGAGTCACTTGGGCGATAGTTGGGAATTGTTCCTTCAGGAATCCCTATGGTTGCTGGACCATAATATTCATTATATTTTACTATGCAGCTCATTCTTTTGCTGCACTACAGCTCTTAATGGCATCATGGAAACCAACATAATATGTTAAAGAATACTGGGAATTGTTGTGGCTGAGCAACAGTGATGTAATCCCTATTAACCCTAGATAATATATTGGAAATTGCTGGGAAATGCCAAAGCCAAAAATGAAAAAATTACATGAATGGTCTTTAATTTTCATTCATAATGTAAAACAAGTCAGCTAGACAATGTTTTTAGGTCAAATGCTGTATCATGTATAAAATAGTGGGGGCACTCATGAAATGAAAGCACTTTTGCTCAATATAAATGTGATTATCTTGAGACTGCCGCTACCTAGTCACAAATCCCATTCCAAGTGGAATGGAATGACTACATTGTAGGCACTTGTGTCATTATTGCTCAAGATAATGCATTACAGGAGACTTATTGCTATTACGACTGTAAGTGCACCAGACATTACAGCAAATTTCATGTTGAATCAATACCATTGGCAACATACATGGAGACAAGAGAAAAGGCAGAATCTTATCCATAAAATTATGTGGGCTAATCTGAAATTCATTGGGCCTGTTGGAAAGCCACATTTATATTCAAAGCCACTACTCATCGTATTAGAATTTATTGGAAAATTAATCTATCTTCCTCACTTCTTAAAAAAAAGACTCTACTGCATGTGCTTGCCTAATGAAGACCTCAAAGAAAATTCATGACTTACTTATCTCTGAGGAGTGACAGTCTCATTAAAAATATCATAATATGAAGATTTAAATCCAACAAGACATTTATTTATTACTGCTAGATCTTTTCCATTCAATATATTTATTCTTTTCATTTTGTCAGCAAAAAAATATATATATATAGTGTATGTTATTGTTACCAAAAAAAATCAATTCCCTGACCTTTTGCTAGAGAGAAGGTTTATCAATCTATATAAATACTTATTCAATAACCAAAGAATGTTTTTTTTTTCAGATGTGAAATATTCATTTGTAGAATTAGATCATCTATATGCACAGCAGTGCTGCCTTCAAGATAAATATGAATTCTAGAAGCATAGCCAAGTAATGTTTAGGACTTGTTGAAATGATGTTCCCAGGATCCTAAATCATCCAGGTTGGGCTTGTGCAGTAATTCATGTCCTAATGATTTGCATTATAAAAAATACATACTGTAGATCAATTTATGGAGCGTTGCCGGTACAAGTAAGTTGGGTGGATGTTTCAGACTAATATCTTTGTTTCTGGTCAAATGGTGAGATACAAAAGAGTATTCGTCAGTGTATAGTTACCCTTACCTGTATGTCATGATATACAATAATTTTGCATTATTGAATAAGGAGTTTTGACCTCCCTGTTCCTATTAGACCATTTTTAATCAGTTCGGACTTCAAGGGGCAGATTTATCTAGGGTCGAATTTTGAATTTTAAAAACTTTGAAATTTGGATTCAAAAAGACCAACCAAAATTAATTTGGAGTTTATTTTTGTTCGAATATGTCTGTTTTCTATCAAATAGGTCTGTTTGGATCAAATTCAAATTGTTCAAATTGAAGTAATAGCACATTCGATCGAATTCGATCCTAAGTTTTTCCCGAAAAAACTTTTTTTCAAAGTCCACCAATTGACTCCAAATAGGTTCTAGGTGGTCCCCCATAGGCTTTAAGATAGTGAATGGTTGATACTGTACATGATAAATTTTGAAATTCAAATTTTGGTTCTCGAGAAAAACGTTACAAAGGATATGAGAGAGGGGACTCTGCCCATTGCCCAGTTAGTAATAATAATATAATAATACGTCTATTTATGGGGGACATTTTGCCTTTTTTCTTTAGTTTTAGGTAACATGCAAGATTAAAACTGTACTTGTCTCAGTCTAGATTCCATGGCTTCAGATTTATTAATTTGCCTTCATTTTTGTTTTTCCTCATTAATTATGAATGAGGGCAACACAAGGTGATAAGGGCAAAAATATTGTAACTCCATAGCCCACACAGCTGATTAACAGCAGCATGCCAATTACTGTAAATAGTAATGGTTCAAAGAATGTCAGGCTAAGGGCAGAACTCAGCGAGGCGGATCGTGAGCAAATCGTCCATGGAGTTCAGCCCTGAATGGTCGGCCCCCACACATTTTCACCTCAACAAATCTGGCCCTTGTTGCAAAAAGTTTGGACACCCCTGATCTAGTCTGTGTATTTCTTTGCAGTAGACACACACATGCAAGGTATTGCTGTAGAGTAAATGGCTGTATATGCTACAATAAAGTTCTACTCTTTGGTAAACATTTTATCTATTTATGAAGGGATATATGTCATATGTGAAAATTATCCTACTGAAGATTTCCATTCATCCAGGTCATGGTACATCTGTAGAAATAAGTCACACCATCAAATCATCAAGTCCAGTTGATTTGACTTATCTCTACAGATATCCTACAGTCTGTATTACCTAAAACCTGTCCAAATTTTACCACATTAGCTATTTCTGCCCAGTCTTCCTGATCATTCAAGCGTTTCTTTCATTTAAAAGGGGAGCTAAATTCTTTAATTTGCTTTGTATAATAATACGTCCGTCTCAAATAAGGACTTTACACCATGCATCATTAAAGGGATCCTGTCCTGGGAAAACATGTTTTTTTTCAAAATGCATCAGTTAATAGTGCTGCTCCAAATTACAACCCTTGTCCGGAAAGCACCAGTTTCCGAAAATTCTGGATAACAGGTCCCATACCAGTACGTTAAAGTGGTGGTTCACCTTTAAGTTACCTTTAAGTATGTTATAGAATGGCTAACGCTAAGCAATTTTTCAATTGGTTGTCCTTGGTTTTTTTTTTTAGCTGTTTTTTTAATTATTTGCTTTTTTATTCTAAATCTTTCCAGCTTTATCTAAAAATCTAAAATCAAATGCTCTGTAAGGCCACAAATGTATTATTATTGCTACTTTATATTACTCATCTTTCTATTCAGGCCCTCTCCTATTCATATTCCAGTCTCTTATTCAAATCCATGTATGGTTACAAGGGTAATTTGGACCCTAGGCATCAGACTGATGAAACTGCAAACTGGAGAGCTGCTGAATAAAAAGGTAAATAACCAGCAAATTTTCGGCAGGTGAATTTTCGCTGGCATTTCGCAAATTTTTTCGCCGTGAATAAATTCGCCCATCACTATGAGGCACCATTCTGTAAATGGGAGTAGCTGAAGCTAGTGGTTCCAAATGTATCATATTCTTTTTCATGGTCACAGGTATGTTTCCAAGACTTAAATGGTAGGGGTCAAACTATCACTCAGAAGTAAGATCATCCCAAGGGTCGATTCTTGTATTCTCATTTTCAACCCATCAATAGCTTGTAAATATGCTTCTTTAGAAATATTTCCCAGTCATTAGAAGCCTACGGGAAGCTTACAGGATATTTAATACAGGGCATCATTTCACCTGACAATAGACATGGAAAAACAGTAATAATATATAAGTTGTTGAGTATAATGCACTTGAAAGTAAATCATCTGTTCTCAAGGATCATCTTTAAAATTAAAAAGAAATATTTGCTCCAAGTTAACCAGTGTAAATATAAACGTTCCACATCGGCTGTAATTCTCAGATGTTATTATAGTGAAATCCAATCATATCCAACTGGTATGGTGTGTTGACACCCTAAAGATATACTAATTAGTCTTGTTTACTGCTACACGCACTACAGATTTTTTGCGGCAGGTGCATCTTTTGTTAGAGCGTAATTGACAATCCAGTGTGTGACAATGCTGAAGCACATCTGGATTCAATCATTTCCTTTGTACCTACTTATTGTATATCCTTTCACCATCTCATAGCAGAATGCCAGAGTGGGAAGAAATTGGTTTGGGAACTTACACATCTCCCATGGCCTGGCCTGTGGATCCTAATGTGATTATAGTCTTAAAACAGGTTTTCATTTTGTAATATGCTTTAATTGGAAGTTGATTATAAATTAACTGTACAAATAAAAACAGCTTGTTCTGAGCCTCGGGTTATAGTCACCGGATATAAATCAGACATGTGCTTGTTTAACAATCCATTTAGCAAAGCCCAGCAAAATTCAAACAGAAGTCTAAAAAACATGTATACAAAGCAGATTTAGTTATACAGGTACTGGATCGATTATCCAGAAAACTCCAAATTATGGTAAGGCTGTCTTCCATAGACTCCATTTTATCCAAATAATCCAAATTTTCCTTTTCTCTGTAATAAGAAAATAGTAGTTTGTACTTGATCCAAACTATGATATAATTAATCCTTATTGGAAGCAAAACCAGCCCATTGGGTTTATTTAATGTTTACATGATTTTCTAGTAGACTTAAGATAGGAAGATCCAAATTAAGGAAAGATCAGTTATCCGGAAAACCCCAGGTCCTGAGCATTCTGCATAACAGGTCCCATACCTATAGTGACCCGTCTAAGATAATTGGTTCTTTATTGACAGTCACGACTAAATCATAGGTCATTAAGCTGAATAAACAGAAAATGGAGTGGGATATAAATGAATTGTTTGAAACCTTTAAAGGGGGGGGGGTTCACCTCTATGTTAACTTTTAGTATGTTATAGAATGGTTAATTATAAGCAACTTTTCATTTGGTCTTAATTTTATGTTTTTTTTTATAGGTTTTGAATTATTTGCCTTCTTCTTCTGACTCTTTCCAGCTTTCAAATGGCGGTCACTGACCCCATCTAAACAACAACTGCTCTGTAAGTCTACAAATGTATTGTTATTGTTACTTTATATTAGTACGCTTTCTATTTAGGCCTCTCCTATTCATATTCCAGTCTCTTTTTTCATATCAATGCAGGGTTGCTAGGGTAATTTGTAGAAATTGCAAACTGGAGAGCTGTTGAAGAAAAAGCGAAATAACTAAAAAAAAAAAAACAAATAAAACCATTGCAAATTGTCTCTGAATATCACTCTCTATATCATACTAAAAGTTAATTTAAATGTGAACAACCCCATTAATATAATATGAGGCAACAAGAACTGGAAAAAGATTGACGATAAGAATATTATGTTATGCCATTACTTATGATATAGTGATATACCCATTCTATGTATTGTGATTGCTTTCAGACTACAGACAGATGTACAGACTATGGGCAGTTGCTGCAATATGCAAGGGTCTTTCCTAAAGGAGATAGAGGAAATGTCCTGCTGCCATCTACACTGGGTTGTTAGAAGTACAGACTATATCCTAACCTTCAGAGCACCCAAAGTAAGTGCCCACCCCTATGTCCCTCTTCCCCCCCCCCCCGATGCACACACCTGACCCACATTTTCCACAGGTATTGGGCAAGCCCACATATTACTACTACCTTCCTTTATGTAATGACCCCTCCAGTTTCTTGGCTAATGACCCCTCCAGTTTCTAGTGCAATGCACTAGAAACTGGTGTTTAATTCCTGGTAAGTGTGCCTAAAATAGCCTTATAACAGAATGTAGTTTACTTCTATATTGTAAATAATGAAAATAAACAAAGCAAGTTTAAGAAATGCCCGTCCCAAGTATGTTTGTATTAAAACCCTTTCTTCCCTGCACCACAGGAGCATACTGTATTTGCAGCTTTTTGAAAAGAATACAAGTGGCTTTCAAGATATTGTTTTCCTCATCATACTGAAAAAAGGGCTATTCTTTTGAGTTATGAAATCTTTCATATTTCTCTATGAATAAGAATGAATCTTTACACACAACTTGTTTTTAATCATTTCTGCTCCCTTAAAGGCTAGAAAGTCTGCATTGTCCCTCGGTTGAAGGTTCTTAATAAATAAAAAGCTCCCTCCGTAGCACAGATTGGATTCCAGGTTATCCCTCTGTATGCCAAGATGAAGATTTCAGTAGTATTTTGTGATAAACAAAGATGAGACAATACATTTTAGAAATAACATCTGTACTATATGATGGAAAGTGACTGCTGTTATTTTTCCACTTCACATCCAGAAAGCAGAGTTTAAAAGGAAGCTGTTGGCAAGGCAAGAAGAATAGGAAAATGAAACCCGAGGTATTTAAATCATTCAGCATGTGAGGCTAAAATATGTGTTTCAGGGTTTCTGCAGCGATCCTGAGAATATTTCATAAGCCGTTAGAACTGTAGCTGAAGCTGCTTTTGTCAAAGGAGGCCGAGCTGGAACAGACTGCAGACTCTAGCCACATACTTCTTTAGGCTGGGTAATACATCAGTATTTTTATTAGGCTGCATGGAACAGATCTACATTAGAGCCTTCACATGCATATTTGCTTGGCAGGTACTGTACATAACAGACCAAAGGATTTTGTCTTTAGAAGCCTTGGCGAATATTTAGTACACTTGGTGAGCACATTGTAGGGTTCAAGGTCTCTCAAGCTGCTCAAGAACTTAATACATAATGATGGATCTGCTTATCTTTACATACACCACTTCAACACATCCACAACTACACTTTGTGGTCATCAAACAGGGAAAAGTGGGCAGATATTCTTAGAACTGGATTAACTGGAGTATCAAAGACCAGGTGTAGAGTCTGTACTGGTGCCACTGTCTTGTCCCTTGCCAAAACTTCATGCAGCCTCCTCTAAACATGTATAAACCCACAATCTCTGTCTGCTTATATCCTTAGCTCTCATATGTGGAGTTGTGTGTGTACCTTGCACTGCAGATATATTTTATATTTGTAGTGGGAAATTAAGTGCAATCCATTCAAGAGTGATCTGATGCTCTGAGGTCTCTTTGTTCAATAATAGATGTTAGTGGTTCTTTGGCCTCTACATTTATGCCTATAGCATGAGGCTCTTTTTAAGCCAAAAAGTATACTTGTCCAAAAGATTTTTGGATCTGCGGTACATGGATAATGACCTCAGAATGAGCAACGAGGGCCCAAAAGGTGCAGATTCTTAATCCTACATCATACACAGCAAGAAAGATTTTAAAAGGATGCCAGAATGAACATCAAAGGCCCAAAAGGTGCTGATTCCCACATCGCACACAGTTAGAAAAAGCAAGATTTTGCACAGTAAATATGTGTTCATAGCTAGCAATTTAACACATAAAAACAGATGACAGGATTTTAACTGGCATATAGAGACTGTGGCTTGTGGTATGCAAATAGAAGTCTTCTGCCCTTGGGCTGATTGTTGTTTCCCAGCTGATCCGCAGCTATAAAAGCCTAGATGGAAGTTGCAGAGCTGTTATATCAGCTTGCAAACAGTACAGCATATATATCAGTCTGATTAGATCTTTTCAGCACTTGATTTTTCTTCAGCAGCTGCAGTGTTTGGATTAGAAAACTTCCTCGACGGAGCCCTAAAAGTGGGCTAATGCATGCAAGAATAATCTACCGTTCCCATGACAGCTAATATTCACTGTTTTATGTTTGGCTTTTTGTTCATTTTTTTAAGAGAGATTGTCTTTTTGTTTCTAAAAGAATATCACCATTTATTTTGAGTTTGCAGTTTTCTGGTGTCTTTTAACTATTGCAAAAGCCAACATTGCATTCATTTAATTATTAAACCATGAAAAAGTTTGTTATGATTTTCAATCAGTTTTTCTATAAATATTACCATTGTATCAAGAAATGAATTATGGCCAACAGATGAACACTTCATTATTCATTATTAAACAGTCACTAATAGTAGATCATTATGAATGACCTGTTTTGTTACAAAATTACTTCATGTCTCCCACTAAACAATTTGTTGATGATATTTCACATAAAGGCACTCTCTAGATGGCAACAGAAAGGGTTTTTGGTGTGAATATGTTTTTGCCCCAGAAATTATGCAGTCAGTTGAGTAATTGCAGTTTATTAAACTGAAATTGATGTACTCTACAGCATAGCTGCCTAATGCTGTAGATTAAAGACTAGAGGAAAAGAACTTTCATGTGAAGTAATGTAGGTGGTTCTTCACAGTGAGGACAGTGAGGTTGGGGAATGCACAGCTGGGTGATGTTGTGATGGCTGATTCTGTTAATTCTTTTAAGACTGGCTTGGATGATTTCTTGGACAGACATTATATCAAAGGCTATTGTGATGCCAAAATCTATAGTTAGTATAGGTATATATAGTTTATGTAAGTGCTGTAGGAGTCATATGCGTGTGTGTGTATAGATGCTGAGTTTCATATGCAGGCTGATAAAATTTGGCCTTTTTTTTCAGCCCAACTTTTTCTTTTTTTCTTTAAAAGAAGTATAAAGTGTAAAAACCTCAAAAACTCATAAACTCACAAGGTAACAGCTGTTGATGTCATAGAGAGGTCAGTGGAAGCTGTGTTGACCCTATTAGACCATTTGGAGATTTTTTTACTTTTTTGCTTGTGAATGCCTGAAATTTTTTTTTTTTTGAGGTACAGGTATTAGTGTTATTTAGCGCATCAATCACGTTTCTCTTTCATTCATTCTTTTTAAATTTGGATTTTTATTAACTTTCATGCCATTCACAGTTTTAGAGAAAATTGTTTTAAATGAGGTTTCAAAAACCTCTACAACAGGGGTCCCCAACCTTTTTCACCCGTGAGCAACATTTAGATGTAAAAAGAGTTGGGGAGCAACTCTAGCATGGCAATTTTTCCCTGGGTGGTGCAAAATAAGGGTTTTATTTGGTTATTGGTGGCCCATATGTGGACTGCCAGCCTACAGGAAACTATGTTTGGCAGTGCACCTGGTCTTTATGCAACCAAAACTTGCCTTCAAGCCAGGAATTCAAAAATAAGCACCTGCCTTGAGACCACTGGGAACAACATCCAAGGGGTTGTGGAGCAACATGTTGCTCACGAGCTACTGGTTGAGGATCACTGCTCTACAACAACTAACATTTTACCTTTGATGAATGGGCCTCTTCCACCATGTTGATAAATCACAATGTTATGACCGATTTTTTGCATTGTATTAGTTGAGGCATAACTAAGAATTCAGCACTTTTTTTGCTTATTGTGTTTCAGCATGTTATTATTTCTGTACTACCCAGTTTTTATGAGACTAAAATTCATTAATCTTGATAATTCATTATTCACCTCATATGTGCCAAAACTTTCCTCTAACTTTTCACTTCACCCAAGTTGAGTTATTGGTATCATTTTTTAGCAAGAAACAATTTTGCTTTTGTTTGTCTCCATGTTTGATATTTCAATTGACATTCCAAAATCATATATTCCACTTTGATCATTATTTTCACTGTTTATTTCTAGTTATAATTTGTATTCCATACTTGGGCTTAATAATGGAAGAATCGAGTATATTATGTAGATATAAAAGACAAGGAGAATAAAGAAGTTGACGAGAGGAGGAATAATAGTTTGAAAAGTGGGCCCATGGTCTAAGGTTTTCTGGTGGGCCACTGGCCTCCCAGTCTGACACTGCTCCTAGGAATATAAAAGAGAATAATTCTAATTCCATAGCTCTAGGACACAAAATAACAGCATCTGAAAATGCAGTGATCACTATTGAAGGATGTATGGAAACCATGCATAAATATGATATTACCAAGAGCCTGTTGTAATACAGGCACTAGCCTTGGCTGGTTTCCTTACTAAGCTGTTGAAAAACTGACCAGGTGGCAATGCAGCTCTGACATCCTCATTTCCCTTTCACTACCTTACTTTTATGTTTGTTTTCCATCCTCGTTTCAACCTCTCCCTCTTCTTCTACACTAAGTCCCCCCTTTGGCACTTTCAGTTCTTTTGAACTACTTTTCTATTCGGTTCCCCACATCAGAACAGTGAATACCCCTGTAGATAAATCTTAAGGCTCATGCAAACAAAAGCTGAATATAAAACTGACATGTGCACTATCCAAACACAGTATGTAGGGCTGCTAAACTCTTCATCCACTGCTCCCTTTCTGCATTCATATAAATCAGTTGCTCAACATTTGGCCACGTTTAGGATTCTTTAAGCAGATGTGTCACCCACATAGGAGATTAGTCTCTACATCTCTAGTGTTTCCTGCTCTAGTATCTAACCTGCTGTAGGATGAGAAAGGAAATACATTTCTTAAAGCTCCTAATAAAACTAACAATCCAATATCATCCGCCTTTACTGCATGGTAGATATGCATTGTGTTTGCTAAATAATTCCCCACTGGCACATAAGCTAAGAGAGCTAAAGGTAGCTTTATAAAGTTTTCTTTTTCGTTACTGCAGCAGTGGCCAAATCTATCTATCTATCTATCTATCTATCTATCTATCTATCTATCTATCTATAGTTGGAGGATGCTGCCACTTTGCAGAGTGATTTGTCTAAGTTGGGAAACTGGGCAGCAATCTGGAAAATGAGGTTCAATGTTGATAAATGCAAGGTTATGCACTTTGGCAAAAATAATATAAATGCAAGTTATACACTAAATGGCAGTGTGTTGGGAGATTCCTTAAGTGAGAAGGATCTTGGGGTTTTTATAGATAACAAGTTGTCTAATTCTGTGCAGTGTCATTCTGTAGCTACTAAAGCAAATAAAGTTCTGTTTTGCATAAAAAAGGGCATAAACTCAAGGGATGAAAACATAATTATACCTCTTTATAGATCCCTAGTAAGGCCTCATCTGGAATATGCAGTGCAGTTTTGGACTTCAGTACTTAGGAGGGATGTAAATGAGCTGGAGAGAGTGCAGAGACGTGCAACTAAACTGGTTAGAGGGATGGAAGACTTAAATTATGAGGGGAGGCTGTCCAGGTTGGAGTTGTTTTCTCTGGAAAAAAGGCGCTTGCGAGGGGACATGATTACACTTTACAAATATATTCAAGGACATTATAGACAAATATCAGGGGATCTTTTTACCCATATAAAAGGTTATAAGTAATCAAAATTTTGTTGAGAGGACATATACCTTTCACAGCAGTAGTATGCCGCCAAAATATTCCTACTGCTACTTCCAATATTCTCCATCTTCTTATTTAGGGTTAAAGCACAATGTGAACTGTAATTCTGCAGCTATAGGGATGGATTGTTAATGCAACTCTGCACTCTAAAACCTCCAGGTATTCCAGGTCTAGCAGCCAAATTATCATAAGGTTATCCACTTGTGAGGATTCAGCCTCCTTTGTTTTATTCATGGCTCTATACCAGTGATCCCCAACCAGTAGCTTGTGAGCAACATGTTGCTCTCCAACCCCTTGGATGTTGCTCCTAGTGGCCTCAAAGCAGGAGCTTATTTTTGAATTCCAGGCTTGAAGGAAGGTTTTGGTTGCATACAAACCAGGTGAACTGCTAAACAGAGCCTCAATACAGGTTGCCAATCCACATAGGGGCTACCAAATGGCCAATCACAGCACTTATTTGGCACCCCAAGAATATTTTTCATGCTAGTGTTGCTCCCCAACTCCTTTTTCTTCTGAATGTTGATCACAGCCTCAAAAGGTTGGGGATCCCTGCTCTATACGATCATTGCCAAAAACAACAAAACAAAATAACATTAAGCATACACACCTTCTCCATGCTCCTGACTAGCTTATATAATATATTGCACTTATTTAAATCTGCACTCAACTGGTCCCACATTGTCTCCCAAAGCAGTTACATGAGATAAAGAAGAACCATACAGTGTAGGATAGAATTATTGCATAGAGAATCCTTGTACCCATGTGCCATACTCTAGCATTACAGTAAATTTTATCTGGTGTATCATTTCCCCCAGCTTAATGCTCTAGTCTACAGCAGTAGAATGACATTTTGGAACACCTCGCCAAGTATTTTCTATCTTTGTTTGCCTATACACAATTAAAGAGCACTATATCTGCCTATCTGAAGTATGATTCCAGTGTAATATTGGCAAGTTTACTAGTTTAGTACAGTATATGTTAGAGAGCAGAAAAACTACATTGTTGTGAGGGTGATTCTCAGTGGAGAGGCTTTCTTTGAAGAGCTAGGGGGAGGAAGAGGGTCACTGAAACACTGCACGGTAAAACTATTTCCAAAGTCCTCTGAGGCCAGAGGCCCACTGATGTAAAAGTATTCACCAGTGAGAATCCTGTCTTCACTTGCCTTTCTCCTCTTGACTCCATGCAATCCTGCCCAAAACATTACTTACATGTCTTCTACCTGAACAGCCAAGGATGATTCTTTTTAGAGATCTCTGCATCTGTTATTAATCTTGGAAATCCTTCTCGCAGTGTTGGGGGAAGTCTTACCCCCGAATAAATATGGCACTTTTTGCTGATTTTGTTTACTTTGGACATTAATAAATACATAAATAAATAAATAATTAAAATACCTCATATAATAAGTATAAGAGTAGTGTTTTAGATTCATCCATGTATTGATCTATTTTGGCTTCTAAGATAATGCTTATTGGATGGGTGCAATCAATTAAATTCTTAAATTATATTAAAAAAGAATAATCACACACCTAACAGAGCATAAAAAATGTTTACCATTTTGCCATGCATATTACATATTGTCTGCAAGCTGTACTCTTTAGTTATTTAGCAGTGTTGAGACTAATTAAAAAATTCTGTTCCCTTAGAAAGTGCTGTCCAACTGATTACACACAGTGGGCTGATTATTACTAATGCAGTGGGTTCATGGGCTGGATAATATTAAAATGATGATGTAATTCACTGAAATCTATGAATCCCAAAGTTCTTTGGAGAGCCACATTGAGCCCATGGGCCTCCAGTTGGACAGTTCTGCCTTAGAGGGCCAAGTGAATTGGGCACTAATTCAATTATTAAAACTACATGCAGGAAAAGAAGCACCATTCCAGATTTGGGTGATTTAGTATGTGCTGCAACTTGCATGCAAATAACTTATTATTGGTGGACTGAGCACATGCATCCACTGCATTTGTAAACAAGCCTTTATAGCCAGAATGTACTTATACTGTATATTGGCATTATACATGAGATACAGTATGATTCCCTTTTGTTTATACAGAATGCTGCATACATTTTCCTGCTAATATCTTGCACGCCATATAATAATTTCTCCAACAAACCAAAATTCACAAAAATAGTCAAAATGTGCTAATGTATCTCTAGTATTGAAAGTTTAACATCCAAGTGAAGCAGGTTTATATTTATGCTTTTCTTTCATCATTTGTAAGGTTCCAAATCACTTTTACCTTCACCGAGCATCACATTGTACTAGAAATTCATGTGGTGTTAACAGAATTGCAGTGACTTTCCTTCCCCTGAAACATGTTCACCTGCCAGACCATAATGGAAAAAACCAGAGGAGTTTTCAGTAGGGGCTTGAAATGAGAGCTTTGCGTTCAGCATAGTAGCAATGATTCCCTAAAAGGAATACTTAAGATGTCTAAAGAAAATTCTGAAAAGCCAGAAGATTAATAGATGCCAGACAAAAGCTATATAATACATTCCACCATCGGAGGGGCCAATATTGCACCATTGCAGCTTTTATGGGGATAATTTTAAACATCTGCAGAACTGTTTTTTAAGTTGATTTTTATGTTTATTCCCCAGACTGTTTTTTGTAAAACCATCAGGACTAGTTGTAATTGTAGTGCCTTAAAGTTATAGATTCCAACACTCCAAAAATCACTAGTGCCAATCTTGACTTATGAGTGTGATACTATATTAATGTCATTTAGTGTGACAGAGACATATGAGGCTGCTTCCTACTGTAAGCAAATAGTCTCAGTGGCATTACCAGAAGGATTTATAGCAAGGGGGTGGGGTTGAGTGTCATTGATTTGGAAACCATGCATTCATTTTTCCTGAAAATATATATAGCACCAGTGTGATGTTATTTATCCATTAGCTATAATAAAAAAAAAACATAATAACAGCTGACTGGATATTTACAGAAATATTTTTTTAAAGTATGTGTATTAAAATGTAAAATAAATTCCAACAGGACCAAAAGGTATCCAGTGCACTGCACCAACTCCAGTGGCTTGTATTTATATTTATTAATAGTGATGGGTGAATCTACCCCGTTTCGCTTCGCACTTTTTTGACATGCGTCGCGTCAAAAACGACGCGCAACTCGATTTTTGTGGCAAATTAATTCGCCCATCACTATTTATTTAATGTTTTTGTAGAATGCATCATGGGGAAGGCTGCAACCCAGTGGATTAACAGCAAGCAACCAATAAGGTATCCTAGTTACTTCAAATTCATTGGTAAAATAATAGTTGCCTGCTGATTGGTAGCTTACCCTATAGAAGTGGTTCCAAAGCTGAAGGGCTGCTCCATAAGGGTTGGCAAGGGGCAGTAGCAGGGGGCCTCAACCTGATGACATGCAATAAGGGTGACAGTTGAGGTGAAAACTTATTTGTAGCCCTAGATATTCTTGGAACTATTGGTGAATGGTTATTATAGATTTTTTTTCATCTGTTGCACCTAACATGATGTCCTGACCAAATGCTAGAACTAAAAGGGGAACTTCAACTAAATAAGTCTATAAACTTCCCTGATGACCGACCACACAGTGGAGCCCCTCCAACCTAAACCTTTTTACTGACTTTTCAGGAATGTGTTAATAATATGTATAAACTTGTCAACATGATTATCTGATATCTATTATTATCTGTTGTATTCCCACTATGATCTGGATGACACTTTTCCGTCTACTTGCATTGTTTGTTACATATATGAAAAGCAAAAAAGTCTTTAAATGACTATAGGCTGAAGCTCACATGCTGTTTTTTAAAGCATTGTCATGGTAGCTGCTGATTCTGTGTTAACTGAGGTTAAGGGACATTTTTAAAGAGAAACTTGAAATCCTTCCATGGATTTCTGTTGTTTTGCATTGAAATACATGGAGGCTCGACAGCACCTACAGTACTTACTAAATGTCTGCTTTTTATCTGAAATCTCTGGACTACACTCGTCCTACTTAACAGTGTCCAAAAGCATATATGGTATTTGGTTAGCAGCCCTGGCTGTGCGTAAAGGAGCAGTAACACCAAAAAGTGAAAGTATTTTAAAATATTGTAAAATAATATACTGTTGTGCTGCACTGGTAAAACTGACATGTTTGCTTCAGAAAGACTACTATAATTTATATGAACAAGCTGCTGTGGAGCCATGGGGGGCAGCCATTCAAAGCTGAACAAGGAGAAAAGGCACAGGATACACAGCAGATAACAGATATGCTCTGTAGTATTCAATTGGATTCTTCAGAATGTATCCATTGTGTATCTTGCGCTTGAATGGCTTCACAGCAGTTTGTTTATACAAACTATAGCTGAGTTTGTGAAGCAAACACACCAGTTTTACCAGTGCAGGGCAACAGTACATTATATTGTCATTCTTTTAATAGACTTTCAGTTTTTGGTGTTACTGTTCCTTCAAAAGACACTCAAAACACTGTTGCTCAGTGATATTTTACTCACATTTATGTGAACTACAAGCTCAAGCATGCACTCGCATATTCTCAAGATAAAAGGAGATCCGACCCTAATAAAACCGCATTACTGCACCTTGCAGTATTGCAGTTTTTGGTCAAGACCTTGACACTGCATTGCAGATGCAAGAAATGGGCAGGCAAACAGAGCCCCCATTCAATGGGGTAAAAAT
This sequence comes from Xenopus borealis, assembly GCA_024363595.1. Taxonomy (NCBI): domain Eukaryota; kingdom Metazoa; phylum Chordata; class Amphibia; order Anura; family Pipidae; genus Xenopus; species Xenopus borealis. Next base: position 30,882,733 of record CM044446.1, read on the forward strand.
TTTTATTTTGCAAGCATCCCCCTATTTATACTTTGGATACGTAGGGTTTCCACCTGTTTTGACCAAGTTTTTTTTACCCACTTTTCCATCAGCCCACCCCCTTCTGATTGGGTTTTGCCACTGGCTCCCAATGCTGGTGGCCATGTTGGGGCAGCACAGACTTGCACATAATGAGTTTCCTGCTTTCTCATTATGCACATGCATGTGACATAGGATTTGTTTACCTGTGCCCCAATGTGAGTGTTTACCTCTGTAGACAGTATCTATCTCCATCATTGAAATATTTGCAAAATGTACTTTATACTAGCCACCCACCTTCTAAAGAATTTGACAATTTTTTTCAGCTGAATTAGCAAATATACATTTGTACAGATCAATTTATTTAACACTATCCATTGCTGTGCTTACTAAAACACAAATCTAAGGCTTATTAAAACAGTATGTATATACATCTTTTAAAGATAATCTGTCCTTTAGAGAACGTGTTAATTGTGACCATGTAGAAGGTATCTGGAGTATAACTAGTGAAAATATATGAGCTAAAAAAATTGAAAACTGGAGCAAATTATCAGAAATTAAATAAAAAAAGTTATTACATCAAGATTATTTGGCTTCTTTCTAATGTGGCATACTGAACATTTTTCCACATGAATCTGGCAGAATTGTTTAAAATCTGGAAAAACACTTAAGTCTCACAAATGTCTGTCAGTAGGTAATATGAACTGCCTCCAGAAATATGGGATATAAAGTAGGAGGATGGAAATTTTTTGAACAAAAATTACAGTTAAATTAATTTTGCTTCAAGTGTTAACACATCATTGTTTGAAGCTTTAATTGCTCTGTAGTTTGAAAGGATTAAAAAACTTAGATGACCTTTAGGGACAAAATTTTATTTGCTTAAAAGTGGTAACAATATAGTAAACACTTATTTTATTAGATTTATTTACTATTATCAATGAAAAATCTATGATTTAAATCTATATGAAATATTAAGCGGGTTATTTATTAAAATCCAAATCTTTCGGATATATATGATTTATATCACAAAAAAGTCAGACCAAACGAGAATCCACGATTTGACTTTATTTTTTAAAATACTCAGATGGGGGGGGGGGGACATCAAAACTAAGCAAAAATCCAAATACCTACAGTTTTTTTTCGATTTTATCTTGTTTTTTTTACAAAATTTTCTGGATAATTGCTTGATAAGCCTGAAATAGTTGGATTTTCTGCCTAATTCCAGGCAAGACCACAGAAACTTTGAAAAAGTATAGTGATTTCACCCAGTGACATACAGTATAAAACCTCTGCAGGTCTGAGATGGAGGATTTTTGGATGTGGACTTTTTTGCAGCCATGGGGTATAATAAATCTCAAGAAATTTTTTCCCACTAAAAATTCTGATTTTATAAAAAAAAACTAGAATTTTTTGAGTTTTTAGCTGCATCAACATGCAACATTGCATATTATTGTGTGAATTTGTACCATTACACTTCTATTCAAGGGAAAAATGTGTGATTAACTTAGCACCTGAAGTCAGGTGAACTGGCTAACTCATATCTCAAGAATCGCCAAGGTGCAACTAAGGTGCAAAACTAATAAAAGGTGCACAGTCAGTTTGTGAATCTTATTTATAGACTAAGCATGCAACTAATTTTCCAAAATTCTTATAAATATTCCATACGTATGCCTTTTATATGTTACTTCTTAATAATATTTTTGTTGTGAAGTTGCAGGAAATAGTGGGTTTTCTTTCATTTTTAAGTTCTTATTGTTCCACAACATCTCTAACTAACTTTATTTCTCAAAAACACATTTTAATTGAAATTTGAGGATAAACAACCAATTGAACAATGCATAAGAAACTGCAGAATGATCCTTACCTTTTTAGGAACATGGTGCCAAATATTCTTTACAGCAAATAGCAGCAGGACCAAAGAAATAATAATTAGCATGCAAATGCTTGCTGCCAAAATTTGACATCTTTTGAAATTCACCTTTTTTATCTTGGATATTTCCACCTATATAAACGGAAAAAAAAGCTAGTGTTATCACAGATAAAAATGTAACACAATGATTGGCAGTTAAAATTGCAATTATTATCAATCTTACATCAGAAACGCCAAGATCATCCAAACTGTGTCCCTTTTTCATAGTTTCTGAAGAGACAGTTCAGGATCAGCAGTGCAAGATGAGAGAGAAGGAATAGCTGCAGTTGTATAATTCAGAGTGAGCTGGCTCTCTCTTCCTGTACAACTGAAGGGGAATTGTATTACAGTGACTTAATGATATGTCATCCCAGTCCTTCCTTTACTATAGGAGGCTTCTGCAAAATAATATTCCTGACTCTTCCAAAAGAGGGTCAACCTACAGAGTAGAAAGAATTTTTTCTATAGATTTGTCTTCGTCTTCTTCAATAAATAATTTCTTACATTTGATTGTACACTTTAAATAGGGTTTTCAAATTCAAATCAAAAAAAGTAAGTAAATATTTCAATGTGCTGAGGTCCAGATTTCCCTGTTTTAACCATTACTGTCACATACTGTAATCATATACTCTTCCTCTGGTTGACCAGGAGCTGTGGTCTCAACTTGTATGATTTATCTGTTCAGATGGTATTCTCCTTTCAAGTATCTAGCAATCGAATTCCAAAGTTTTAAACATGTCATCTTTGTCACGATTAGATCAAACTTTGAGAAAAATAGTTCATAAGTAGTCAGCCAGCCAATGCCAACTGCATTTTAATCATTATTGAAGGCTCTTTGAATCCTAAAAGGTTTCTTTCAGATTCCTTGCTGATTTTTTTTAATTTGATAACAGTCTATTAAGACTAAATTGAAGATTTAGTCCTAGCAAGGACTCGTGTAGATGCCCAGCAGAAATCTTTCAGCTCTTCCTTCTCCAGGGGCACAGTTGCGTCTAGTTTCTTAGAATGTTTGGACTTCATAACCAGGTAGAGCTGCCAAAGGCAATATAATCCAACAGCTGACAGCAAATTTCTATGAGAGGTGGTATACCTTTTTAAAACTTTTTCTCAGGAAATGATTTCACTCAGAATATAATTTATGGCAAGTACTATACAGTAGCATCCCAGATACCAATTTTTATTTGTATTTGTTACTATTTGTCTCTGCCTACTTTTCAAATTCTACCAAGTGCACTCATTACTTCTTGGTGATCTTATAGAATTTGAAGGCTACATTCTTTAGCCATCACACACCATTTGTATTTTCTATTAAAGGAAATGTTCAGTGTAAAAATAAAACTTGGGTAAATAGATAGGCTTTGCAAAATAAAAAAAATGTTTCTAATCTAGCTAGTTATCCAATAATGTAATGTATAAAGGCTGGAGTGACTGGATGTCTAACATAATAGTAATAACACTATTTCCTGCTTTTCAGCTCTCCTGGTTTCCACTGATTTAAACTGTTCCTTTAATGCCGTAAACTAAACTACTCTGGCTAACTTGGGTTCACAGGAGAGTCTTTTTGTTATCTATAGTTTTTCTTTGTGAAATTACCCCTTACCACTGGAACCTGTGGACCTCACCTAGCTTCAAAGCTTATTGCAATAACAACTTTAATTCACCTCTTTGAGTGGTGAACATTTCCCCATAATTTATTCATTGAGCACAGTGGTCTGCCTTCATGGAGACCTAATACAGAAATATATGCTTCTTCTGGGGTAGAAAGCTCAGTCACTGTGCCTTTTTTTCTAACTGCTTGACTAATACAAGGTCCTGTTTAATAGGCACTATTGCAGTAGATATGTAAAACATATTATAATATAGTTTTAGTGCTGCTCTAACTAGCTATCGTGCAACGGCAATGAGAGGGTGGTTACAGCTATATTCATCTCTCAAAGATTCTTTGATTAAATTCTACCACCAAGGTTCCATTATTCATGTTATCTTTGCCAAAGTAATATGCAAATGGGTGGCATTTTGGCAAAAACTTAGAAAGAGCTGTTGAATATTAGACAGCCATTATTAGTGCAAGTTACTGTAACTAGATTAAGCGAAAAAAAGATGTATACTAGATTGGGTTGAGGTTTTAAGTTGGTGCCAGATACCATGCTAAAGATATAATGAAAGGTTGTGATTGATTTGAGATATAACTGGTTTGGAAATGCTTCGAAATACTATTGAGCTGAGGAACAAAAATAATGGAGCACCTTCAACTCCTGAAACGAAATGTTTTGTTGAATGGAATCCAGCTTGTGATCAAACTTGCTTGATTTGGTTCTAGTGGATCCATAATGGTCCAGATCAAAACATAACAAAAAGATCCAGTGGCACATAGGACTGTGAAAACACCTCAAGTCTTTATTTCAGTGGAATGCAGTGCAATGTTGCATGGCCAAAACCCCTTTGTCGAGCATTTTCAAGATTTTCAATACCCAGCAAGTAGGGTGTTCTAGGTCCTCTATCAATTTTTCCTGCCACATCAGAACATAATAACCCACCCATAACCTTAAAGTTCTGGCTTTTTATGACAATATCACCAATATTAACATCTTATAAGCTACGGGGAGAGAATAAGGTTATCCAATGATATCTGAGAGGTAGACCTGATGGAAACCTAGCTCAAAGAAATACATTGAAGGGCAAATTAGACTGCAATCTCGTGGGTCAAGTGGCATGGAAGGGCAGCTAATGACTGGGCAAAACTTTATCTAGGCATCAGACAGACACTGTCATTGATAAGGCAGAATAGGTTGCCAGCTAAGAACGCTATGTATATATTGAAACTGGAGGTTAATATCATGTCTTTGTGCTTCTCTTTTAGGTGTTTCTTAAATTTTCCTTTTGTACAAAGATTCATGAATAAGTACACACATACTGGACTCTTTGATCGTTCAAAAATTTTAGCTGACATACAAAAAAAAGATCGAATGCTCTAGGAAACCTTCAAATATTTACCTAGCATTGTAAGGAAGTCCCTTAACCCCTACTCTTTTTAGCATAATTTCTCTTAACTGAAGAATTGATACACTTAGTACATAGCACCATTCAATGTTTTTTTTTTCCATATGTCACAATGTAACCACTAAAGGTAGACAAGAGTTGGCATACTGGTACTTATGTGCCATAGATTCTATCTGTGACATTTAAAGAGGTAAACCTGTGATCACATTTTAGGGAGGAGTTGGTCATCATTATGATTCATTAGCAAGGTGAACGAATGGGACATTATTGGTACTGTCCAAACACAAACCTTGAGGAAAAATCCTAGATAAATAAGCGGCTAATTATGGAACTTTAGCTGACATTTGTACTTGCAACCTTATTTCCTTATTTTCTGTGCTTTCCATCATCCTCCAAGATTAGATTTTCTGTCTATTCCGTACTATATCTTGTTTAGGTAACATGCCAAAGATTGCCATTATTTCTATTTCCCATGGCAGTAGTATGACAGTTTTCCAGTAATTTTTTTTAATGATGATTAGTATGAACCAAGGCATCAGTTCTGAACTGTTTTCCCTCCTGACCATTTTGTTAGCACAGCAAACCCCTGAGTCTCACCACTCATCTTTAAAATATATACAGTTAGGTCTGTCTGCAAACATTCCTATATATATATATATTATAGCTTCTTTTGTGCCCATAGTAAACACTTTTTCTGGTAAGACCTGAGTACCTTCTTTTCTCCATGATTTATATATATATATATATATATATATATATATATAGTTGCAAGATGGACCTGCACTCCAGTATACATGTGATATTTTTTTTATTGTGCATCACAGTGTATCCAACGTTTCTCAACCTTGACAAAGGCCGTAATAGGGGCCAAAACATTCACTGCATATCACATGCAAACAACTTTTCAGTCACATATTCAGACCTTATTCAAGGTGATTGCTGAGTTTTTTCTGTGGACATACTTGCTGAACTACCACTGGGAACCCAGGCAGTTGGTGAATTCTTTTTTTGTGTGCCCTCCATACATATACTCTAAACTGGTGTGTGCTCAAATGATTCAGCATTGATTCCTCTTGTTTTTGCAGTTGTTACTGGATGGTCACAACCAGATCAGGTAAAAGTTTACAGATGTCTTCTAATATACCAGTCACTGAGCTTTGTTGGCTCAAGATGTCAAAATTCAGCAGCTTGTAATTGTTATTAGCAGTTGGTCCAGGGCATCAGGGTATTTGGCCCTGGGGCCAAAGCTATTCTGTTTGGCTGCTGAGAATTCTGGCATTTTTTTGCATAGTTTCTTCTGCCAGTTCTTTCAAATATATGTTATTGACATTAACTTTATGATATGGCATGGTTGGTATATTTGTGTAATTATATCAGTTGAATTGTATCAGTGAAGAGATATCTTGATCACTCCAAGTTCATGAAGCTAATGAAAAGGTCCCAGGGGAAACAGACATTGCAAAATTTAAGTATATTTACTATAGAAAATGTATAAATAGCACAGACATTACTGCCCACATGGATTTGTGTGCCCCAAAGCATAGGCAGCAAGCAACAGCAAGCTATGCTAGAAATCTTTTGAATATGAGGGAATTTAAACATTCAACTGTAAATCTAATAAAATTAGATAATTTACAACCAATAATTTCTCTTCACAGAATGCGACTAAAAAACATCATGGTTATTCCAGCTTATGAGATACCAACAACTGAATATGTAAATGGCATTTATGGAATTCTGCATTTGCTTGCTTGAAATAGTTATAGTTTTCCATGTAAACCAGAAATGTGTGCAGACACAGAACAACAAGAGGGTCCAAATTTCCCTAGCAACCATGCATAACAGACTGGAATAAAAATTAGCAATAACTATACATGTGTAGCCTTGCATTTGAAAGCTGGAAACAGAAGAAGAAGGAAACAAATTCAAAAACTACAATAATAAAAAGAATGAAGACCAAATAAAAAGTTGCTTAGAATTAGCCATTCAAAAACATACTACATGTTAACTCAATGTTGAACCACCCCTTTCATTTGAAAATAATTTAAAAACCATAGGAAAACTGTTTGGTGTGTGATTAAAGGAAAGGGGTTATGATCTGTAATGCTTTAAACGTTACAGGTAAGGTCTGTCTATAAGCAAGGTATCCCCCATATGCATCTATAACTGTGCACAAGTTTTGTTAATCTGTGCTTGCACTTTTTCCTCTTGGGCTTAAAGGACACGTAAAGCCTACATTTTCCTACCATGTATATAAGATGAGCATATCTTCCCCACCCAAGCCACATTATTTGTACTGTTTATATTCCCTCCATTTGCCAGCACCATTTCCCCCGACACATGATCAGTAACATTGACATTGGCAAATAGGACATGTACTGTATGCTGTTAAGTTCATGCAAGCTTTACACAGACACAACATACTTTGATAAAAAGTTCTGTTGGGGTTGAGCACTGTACTGGTTAAGCTGAGCTCAGTAGAGGTGGATAGGAGAAAAAATAGGATCAGACAGCAGTTTCTATGGGAACTGTTAAACTGGAGGGTGTGTTTAGTAATCTGAGACGAGAAGAACTGACCATGCTCATGAGCCAACTGCCAAAGGAAATTCCTCAGTGAGGGGCAGAGTGGGTTAGAGGAGTAGAAGGATTTCTAAGTGATTAAGGGGATGCTGCAGCCTTACTGTTAACCTTTTAACAACCAGAGTCGCAGGTATCAGGGCCGGGCCAAGTTGACCGGGCACCTCTAGGCAACCTGGTCAGCCGTGGCTCCCCCTTCATGCATGCAGGAAGCACGTGCGCATGCACACTGACCACCCTATCACCCCCTTCAAGTATACTCCCCACCAATACGCGCACGCTTGCACATGCGTACAAACAGTAAACATGGCTGAAGAGGAGAGGAACACACTCAGCCGGACTAGAGGTAGGAAGCAGAGAAAGGTACATGCCTGGTGCCCCCCAAGCTTTGAGCCCTAGGCACGCACTTTCCTACTCTGCCTACCCCTATTTCCTGCCCTGTCAGGTATCTAAAGATTTCAAAGAGGCTGTTCACTGACATTTTGTGTGTGTGTGTGTGCATGGGGAGTTTACATGTCCTTTAAGAGTACCAGCTCTTAGTAATATGATGTAGTGAGTCTGTCTCTGCAGACTGGACAGAACCAGAAGGATTAGTAAGAAAATAGAGTAGACAAGGAGAACTGAGACATAACCAACTTTTTATAACAATCTTTTTCTATATATGATGCACTGATGTAAGATGTATAACACCAGTATACCCCAGTAAAATACAAGCATGATTTTATAATTTCCGTGGAGTTGTTTCTGAACATGATCATCAAATTGGGAATGGTCCTCAGCTTCAGGCAGAAATCAAAAAGTTCCTCCGCCCCTAATTCCCTCTAATACCTGAAGGTATTAGGGAGAAAAAAATAACAGCATTTATAAAAAGACAATTCACTTTATGTTTAATCTCATTAATACAGAAGCATGTAGCAATGTGTTCTCCATCACTAATTATAGACTAATAGCAAAGGAAGAGATTATGAGGAAGATTACGAGGAAGAGAAGGTAGCTGATCCTTTAAAACTACTGCACTAATATAATCCAACCAAAACCCCATGATAATTGTAGTTATTAGTAAAGAAGAGTGTTGAGAATAAATGAAACATACTGTACCAAAAACGAAAAGAGGGAATTTCAGACTGCAAGGTTAGATTGAGAATCACATGGAACTCTGCCAGAATGTACTACATTTCCTAAGTTTCTGCACTGACATGGCTCTCAACTCAATATTTTATATGGAAATAGTTCATGGACTCTGTTTTGTATTTGTTTGCCCATTATAAGTTAGAGGTTTGCCGGTTGTTTCTTTGTAGGCAATGTGAAAATGTACATATCAGCAGTAAGATTTGTAGACAGTTGGAATGGGTGAGACAGTTAGAAATCAGTGGGCCCCATACTATTTTGTTTTTACTTTGCATGGTGGGTCCTAACAACTAAGTTGCTTGGAGACCAATTAAAAAAAAAATGTACCTAGACAAATGAGTCTGGCCAACCTTCTGATCTTATGAATGTAATATGGGTATGGGATCTGTTATCCAGAATGCTCGGGACCTGGGGTTTTCTGAATAAAGAATCTTTCTGTGGATCTTTCTGTGTCTAAGTCTACTAGAAAAGCATGTAAGTAGGCAATAGGCTGGTTTTGTTTCATATGATTAATTATATCTTAGTTGGGATCAAGTACAAGGTACTATTCTATTATTACAGTGAAAAAGAAAATCATTTTTACAAATGTGGATTATTTGAATAAAATGGAGTCTGGATATAGATCTCATACCTGTACAAAGAAGAGTGTAAAGAACATAAGTTTTCATTACACATACTTTTTCCACTACCTTTCTTTGTTCAACAGTGTGGCATTAGTGTTTTCATGAATATTTTCTCAAATGACATTTACATTACAGTATTACTTGTGAATATTAGTAATGGGCGAATTTATTCACCTAGCTCAAATTCGCAGCGATTTCCCACGATTCGTCGTTGGTGAATAAGTTTGCGAAATGGGCGTTAAAATTCGCAAGAGAAAATTCGCCGGCATCAATTTCCGATTTTCACAACTTTTTCGTGAAAATGTTCGAAATTCCCAAATTTATAGTGAAAACGTTAAAAATTCACTCATTTATAGTGAAAACGTTCGAATTTCACGAATTTTGTGAAATAGTTCAAAATTCCCTCATTTATAGTGAAATTGCTTGAAATTCATGAATTTATAGTGAAGTAGTTCAAATTTCACAAATTTTTCGTGAAAACGGTAAAATTTCATACATTTTTTGTGAACTTTCCGATTTCGCTATTTTCGCAAATTTTTCGCCATTTCACAAATTTCTCTGGCAATACGTGAACAATTCGGCAAAGCAAAACACCCCAGATTCGCCCATCACTAGTGAATATGTTAGTTGTTCCTATCGGTAGTGTGAATGGTTGTTTGTAATACGCTATCAGTATTTATATTTTTTAATTTGCAAAACAGAAGAAAGGTATCAAAAGAAGATTTTTTTTTCATTGAGAGTAAACATTGGCTGTTTATCATGCTGGAATAAAACAATATAAATGTATTTGTGGCCTAGTAAAGTATTTCAGGAGTGAGCCCTTTTTGCTTGCTCCTAAGATATCAAGAACCCTGCTATCTTGAATTTAGTGGTCCCTTTTCCAAATATTCTCACCATAATGTTTTAACCTTTGCCAACTTTTACTGCAGCAGATACAAATCTACAACACACACTTCTGATCCAGCAGAATTCTGCATTGAAATCCATTTTTCAAAAGAGCAAACAGATTTTTTTTTTTTTTAATTTCATTTTGAAATCTGACATGGGGCTAGATATATTGTCAATTTCCCAGCTGCTCCAAGTCATGTGACTTGTGCTCTGATAAACTTCAATCACTCTTTACTGCTGTACTGCAAGTTGGAGTGATATCTCCCCCTCCCTTCCCCCCCAGTATCCTAACAACAGAACAATGGGAAGGTAACCAGATAATAGCGACCTAACACAATATAATTGCTGCCTGGTAGATCTAAGAACAGTACTCAATAGTAAAAAACCCTTGTCCCACTGGGTTCCATTCAGTTACATTGAGAAGGAAAAACAACAGCCCGCCAGAAAACAGTTCCCTCCTAAAGTGCTGGCACAAGTCACATGACCAGGGGCAGCTGGGAAATTGACAAAATGTCTAGCCCCATGTCAGATTTCAAAACTGAATATAAAAAAAACAGTTTGCTCTTTTGAGAAATGGATTTCAGTGCAGAAGTCTGCTGGAGCAGCACTATTAACTTTTGAAAAAAAATGTTTTCCCATGACAGTATCCCTTTAAGGGTTAATTTTATAATGCTCCATTCTAATTACCAAACCTGTTTGAACTCAAAAAAAGGAATCTCTAGTAAAACATGTTTTAAAGGTTTCTTGGTATTTAACTGCTTTAACTTTGCACAGGCATGAAAGCCTCATAAAATCATCTAACAGTCCCCTTTCTCAGAATGCTTTTAACGGAAAGAAAATTCCTAATAGTTTAAAGAAAAATAAGCAAAACATTCTGTATTTAAAGATATGACAGTAATCTTGCTCATCAGTGCACACCATTTCAGAACCTTCAGCACAGACACATGATCAATTATGCATCTTTGGGGGGGGGGGGGAACTGATGTTTCTGAATTTTGGTTAAAAACACTCAAGCTTTTCCATAAAAAATATTGCATGATGGTATTATGAATGTAGTTTTTTGCAAGAGTAATCATAATACAGTAGTGATGGGCGAATCTATCCCATTTCACCGAAAAATGTGCGAATTTTCATCGAAATTAGCAAAACGAGTCGCGGCACGTTTTTGACGTGCGTCGCGTCGGCGCACGGCGCATCATGTTGTTTTCGACACGCCATTTCCGACGCGCATCACGTCATTTTCGTCACAGGACTCGTTTTTTATGCCAGCGAATTTTCGTCAAGTGAGTTTTCGCTGGCTGGAATTTATTCGCCCGCTGCGAATCGCGGGAATTCGCCGCAAATTCACGCCTTGCGAATAAATTCGCCCATCACTACAATACAGCTCATTTTTCAAGTTTCTGGCCTGGAAAGTTTAGCAGGTAAGAGACGCTAATGGAAGAATAGGTACTAAAAAAGATTAAGATTATTAACGTATTTTATCAGTTTTCCCTGCAGTTATTCAAAATGGCAAGTTTAAGTGATTATTGTTAGAATAATAATAATAATAATTCAGAAAACGAGATCTGGAAAGGTTAAGGGGGGAGGAGAGAAAGGCACATTTTCCAAAAATGTATGTACTGAACAGTCTGATGATTTAATAACATTTCCAATGTAGACGGATTTATTTCAAGTCTAGTTTAAACATATATGTATACATTTATCAGACTGAAATCTACAGAAATGTGTGTTGCCTCTGATATCCCAGTTGCAGCCATGGTTATATTTGTTTTGGGGAGGTGTACACATAAAACTTCATTTTATAATGCATTTTTTCCTAATAGAAGCAATATAAACAAACACAGCATTGTCCAAGGGGAATAATTTTACCTTACTGTTTGGAGAATATGAATTATTCAGCATCTTATGGTTGGTGACTTGTTTGAGCCAAGTTAGAGCAAGCCAGGAATTATTAAACGAGAAGGCCCCCTTGTGGGTGCTGCTTTCCTTCCTTACTGCATTAAACCTTGCATTTGTCTGCTTCATACGGAAACATCAAAATTCTTTCATAGTAAAAGACAGAATTAATATAGGAGGTATTAAAATATATCCAATTAAGTTATACATTTCAGACAAAGCCAAATGATAGATGATAGATGCAAATTGAGTTATCAAGTACATGTATATTCATGTTTTCTGTTTTATTCTTTCAGTAGTTACAAACTGATCACTATGTTAGGCTATGGAGAGTTCTGAACGGTATAATATAGTAATTAAGGGTTTGCCATAACCTTCACTGTTTTGCATATTTAGGGTAATAAGTGAAAATGCACTCTTTTTCCCTATTGCACAATTTTTCCCATATAGACATCAAGATTCAAATACATGATGCTTATTGTTTGGCAGGTACCCTCCTTCTGTATTTATGCTGTGTATACAAATTCAAACTGTTTTATTTGTGTAGATACTGAAACGTTCATCACAGAAAAAAAGAGGAACACATACAGTCCACAGGGGTGTACTCCAAGCACAGTCTTTTATTTCCACACTTTACAGAGCAGGGTTCCGCTCTCCTTCGATTTACAAATACATTCATGTTTACTAATTCCATGTAATAAATATCAATTTCTTTTTAAATCCAAGGAGTATGGAATATTGTTTATATATATATATATATATATATATATATATATATATATATATCTATATATCAGCTCTACAGTCTTCAGCAGAGAAGTTAATTCAAAGGAGTTAATATCAGACAAAAAGTCCACCGTTTGTCTCATCTGAGGTTGAATCCTTTCTGAGAGAGAGGAATATTGTGCGTAGGAAATCTTCAGTGTGTTACTCACAAGCAAATGGAGGAATAGAGCAATTCAACAGGAGTCTGAAACAAGCACTACAGAAAGCAAACCTTAATGGGAAATCTTGGAAAGTATTTACAACAGAGTTCCTACACAACTACAGAGCAACATGCCATGAAACAACCCAAGCATCTCCAGCTGAATTACTACATGGCAGACAGATGCGCACTAAGTTACATGTTGCAGACACCAAACTTCCACAGAATACGTGTCTACAAAATCATCTACTGCTGATATTGTCAAACGTCAACAAGCCAAATGCAAGGCCTGTACTGACAGAAAACGTGGTGCAAGAGAAGTGCACTTTCAGCCTGGATCTTTAGTCAGAATTGAGAAACCAGGAATACTGAAACAAGGACAATCTAAATTTACTACACCACTTGAAGTGAGATGCCAGCGAGGACCATACACATATGAACTGTCTGATGGACGCATATGGATTGCAAATTGTCTTGCACATGCTAGATTTGGAGAAGCTCTATTTGATGAAGGACATTTTCCTACTCCTGATGCCAACTGCAATAAGCCTGAAGAAAGTGAACCTATGAGGCATACTGAGAGAATCAGAAAACTACCTGCATGGACCAAGGACTATGTGTTGTGAAGAATGCATAATATTGCTTTAAAATGCATATTGTTTCTTTATTGTTGCTTATTACATTTACCCAAATGCTTTCCTACTATAGGGGGGATATGTGGTGTTTATGCAAGGGTCCTGTAGATGTCACTGTGCACATAAGTTTTACTTAGCTAATGCTCTCTCTGTATTAAGCCTGATGCAGGGGGGTGAAAGCGTGAGCATCTAATAACGTGTTTCGGTCTGTACACTTCTGGAACAATGTAGTACCTACCTCACATCCAAAAACTCAATCATAACCCTGGGATATACCTCTGTAAATTTGACTGGAGTGGGTAAGATCGGCTTAGAACTAAAGGGCTTCAACCTTCCCCGCCTTCCCCTTGTGAATGCAAATTCCCACGTGGTATCAACATCAAACGTAGAAGCTCTCCACCCTTCCTCCATTATCACTCCTGATTAATGTGTATGCTGATTTCCGATCCAGCTGGGAGTCACTTTGTAGAATACCAAATATCAACGGTCATATCAGCACTCACCACTCTATTATTCAATAGCCAGGTGCTCACCAATAATAATCCAACTTCGTAGTAGAAAGTGCTCACTACACACAATTCCTATTGGGAATGTGATTAAAAGTTTATTTTGCCAAAAAAAAAACAAACCAATGCTTTTTGATCCACAAAGGATCCTCATCCTCAGGATAGTGTAAAAAAGTGAAACACCTATTTGTACACCCACTCATTACACTCATTAATATATCTGCTCATTTTAACCCCCTTCATTAAATTGTGAGCATCATAGCCAATAAAGTGATCTAGTGCCATGGTTAATATATTTATAAAATGCTTTAGATTCAGAGGTAGATCTTTATAGAGTTCAACGTAAATTGAAACGTGACCACTTTAAAGATGTACACACCAATGAGGGAAACATTTTGTCTTATCAGCACATTGGAACCCCCCAATACTGCTACATCTATTAAAACATATTGTGGGATTGTACAAAGGGAATAAATACTCTGAATGTTTAAAAATGCCACAAACATTGTATTCAAATTTGACCAATGTGGAGAGAGGCCATTAAAACTTTGAATCAAGACAAGGAATTGATTTATATGGCCTGCGGATAATGGTCAATAGTCCTACTTGATTGTTTGTATTATAGAGAGGAATTGTTACAATAATTATCGGATGTCGGTGTTTATGAAAAAATAATCCACATCCTACTAAAATTTGAAAAGTGAAGCTTGATACATTGTTATAATTAGCACAATCAACTGGCTGGATTAGTGAGAATTGCATGAGATATATAATAACTGAGCAGCCAAGATGTCCAATTATCTATATGCTACCTAAGGTGCATAAAAATTCCACTACCCCACCTGGCCGTCCTATAATATCTTCATGTGGATCTTTATCCTCTGATGTAGCATGATTTTTGGATAGTTACCTTCAGCCTTTATGAACATATATCTGCGGTCCCATATTGCTGCTGCATCCTCATTACTTGAGGTAATAAAGATACTTGATACATTGCATGATGATGCCACATTTGTTACAATTGATGTATGTAGTCTACATACAATTATTGATGATGAGGGTATATCTGCTTGCTGAAGAGCGTTATTAGAGTGAAATGCGGGTAATCCACCAGTGGAATTTTTATGTTCATTGCTTGAGCTTGTGCTAACTTGTAATTACATTTGTTTTGAACAAACTTTCTTTTTGCAGAAAACTGGTATGGCTATGGGCTCCAACTTGGCCCCCTAATATGCCAACCTATTTATGGATGCTTTTGAGAACAGATATATATATATATATATAT
>CM044446.1:30899515-30955518 GCA_024363595.1 Xenopus borealis
CAGTGACCAGCTCCTTGTTGTAGCCCCCACCCTTCCCAGCTATAGTCAGGTGATCCCAATATAATATATATATTTATATATGCTGCTTTCCACTATGTGGGTAAAAAATTATTATTATATCGCAAGTATTCCTCATATAAAAAGTGGTATAGTTTTCAATTCTTGAAGGATCTACACCAGCTGATTTTAAAGGAATTGTTCAGCATAAAAATAAAAACTGGGTAAATAGATAGCCCATGCAAAAAATGTTTCTAATGTAGTTAATTAGGAAAAAATGTAATGTATAAAAGCTGAAGTGGCTGGATTTCTAGCAAAAAATTAGATTGCTACTTCCTGCTTTGCAGCCCTCTTGGCTTCAAATGATTAGTTACCAGGCAGCAACCAATCAGTGACTTGAGGGGGGCACATGGGTCATAACTGTTGCTTTTGAATCTGAGCTGAATGCTAAGGATTAATTACAAACTCACTGAACACTTTTGTCCCATGTGGCCCCCCTTAAATCCATAGTTATAGAACTGAAAAGCATTAAGTAGTGTTCTGGCTATTATGTCTAATCACTCCAGTCTTTATACATTACATTTTTGGCTAACTAAATATATTAGAAACCTTTTTTATTTTGCACAGTCTATCTATATCAGTTTTTATTTTTACATTTAACTGTCCTTTAAAGACATTGCTGAGGGCATTCCTATTACAAACACCCTCATTTCACTCATTAACCTGTACTATTAAAACTCTGTAAAATAAATGACATAAAAAAAAAAGTAGCCACAATGTAGCCCTTAAACGAGTTATTGCTATGCAGGGCAGTCACATAAATAATCCACTGCAACGAGCAAATTGATATATTTATAAAGTTGTGTATCTTTTAAATGCCTAGTGCCTAGAATGAAGGCATTATTTTTATACCACTCTAGATATGACGTAGTCCATTAAACACAATGGGACTAATTCAGGCAGCAAAAAGATGAGTAAAATGCTTCATAAAAATGTCTGCTCTTTTGTTGTTTTATATGCATCTGTTTAAAGCTAATACCTTTCTCTTCACACCACAATGTTATACTGGGCTACACATTTGCATAAAATCATTACAAACCTTTATAAATATGCATGATATTACATGGAAAATTTTGGCATTTTAAAAAGGTGACGTGTGACTATTTTAATACTGTTTAACCCATTAACACCATAGTCAGTCTCTCTCTCTCTCATAGGCAGTCTAGCAGAGAACTTTCAAGCAGTATCACTGAATTTTCTGGCTCAGCACTTGAGTATTGTGAGCAGAATCAATGCTAAGAAGAGACTTTCCCGGGACTTTTTAGTCTGTTTTGGATAAGACCCAGATAAAGGGCCACACATGAAATAGTGTACTGTGCAATCTTGAACTGTTAATCCCAGGTGCAAAAGGTTGGGATTTACTTTGCAAGTGGCAATGCTTTGTTTCAAGAACTAAAGCAAATTGTTACTAATATTTTATTAGCAAGCTATAATGATTTGTACAGCTCAGTAAAAAATATTATGCCGAAAAAAAAAATCAAAGTAAATAGTGGGTTCAAAAAAGAAATAATTAGACTCAAATGATCCCAACGTTTGTTAGCAGTTAAACAGTAAGGGAGGTGATTAATATTTTGCCCAAAAACACACAAATTTGAATTATATTTTTAAAAACTCAAATGAAAGGGAAGTATTGAGCACAAAACACTCAAAAAATATCTCAAATGCATTTTTAAATGTGAGATTTTTTAGTTTTTCAATTTGTTTTAAGTTATAAACTCACAAATTCAAGGTTTTATAGGTTATAGACTCACAAATTCGAGCTATTCGAGAGTTTTTTTTTCCAATATTGATTTCAAATATTTTTTTTTATTTATATATGAGTGCGAGTAGAAAAAAACCTCTAAAATCTCACAAATTCAATTTATGATAAATAAGCCTGTATTACATTTGGACATCCAGCTCTAGTTAAGAGAAACAACTGTGAGAGTTAAAAATCTCATTTTTAGTGTGAAGGCACTGCTAGGTGCAGCAAGAGACATGTAAATACTTTCTATTTGCAGAAGGCTTTGCACTACATGTTTTGCACGTGAAGGGCATTGTGGCTCCTATTAAACCATCTCTCCTTAACCAGGTTGGTTTCTCTACATTTTTACTGACAACTCTAAGTCAACAGCAGCATTGGAAATTGGATTGCATTCTTGTATAACCTGAAATAAATAGTGTTACCAAATAATTAGCTTATCTACCTGCAGTATATTCTTGTGGTCTCCAGTGTGTTGGAATGAAGATTTGAATTCCTTCTGGAAATTACCTTAACATGAATAAACATAAATAGAGTCTTATTTGTTCTCTATAATTGTAATGTTTGAAATGAAAATTGGATGGATGATAGCTTGATGGTGCTTAATGAGATAATGGGGTGTCTCTGAAGTGCTGCTCTTAGAAGTTTGACGTTTTTTTATGCTCAGATAATCTTCCTTTCAGTAAAATGAAAACATTTTAGAAAATCTCTTGAAAATCTCTCTTAATGAAATAGCTAATAAATAATTATAAAAACCCTGTGAGGTGTTCTTAACCTGAACACCCACAAGATTATTTTGTTTTTTTTTTATTAAGCTTTTTGATTTAATGTTTTAAAAGGGTTTTGGCCAAATTAATAAATGTTGAGTCTTTGCTGACACTTTTAGAACCCAAACGTCTGTGTCCAGTCACATACAGAAACACTGATCAAGCAGATGTCAAAGTGAAAGCAAATTAATGTGGTTTGAGTGTAAAAAAAGGTACCACATAAATACCAATTTATGCTAGCATTATTTTATGCTTTACATTTAAGGAGAGAAGCACCAACTTTCTTCTGACAAGAACGAGTAAGGAGGAGTGGGTCAAAGCATGGAATAATTATGAGATAAATTAAAAGTAGGGTTGTATGAAGCATTGCTACTGAGTCAGTGTCCACTATGTAGTGCAGAAGAGTGGAAATATCAGCCCTCTGATGATGACCTAGATGTATTGGAGAGGATCATGAATTAGCCCCATATTTAAAATATGTCCCAGTGAAACACAGAAAATGAGCAGGGCCCTCCTAGATGATTAGTTATGTTTGTTGTAGAAACTAGAACTATGTTACAGTACCAACCCATCATGTTGAGCAGATGTTTATTATACATCACCATGAAGCAACTGGAAAAGGATGAGCCTGTACACAAACACCTGGGATCTGGCAGTTGTTTAAAGAAAAGTATATTGCGGCAGATGCTACTCTGACCAACCAGACTGTTTTGGAGAAAGTCCTTACTGCTTTTATCATAAACATGCTCTGAGAATAGACTGGGCAACCAATGTTTAAGCCCTTTTCCCATCTGACACACATGGGCAATACCTGGCACTGTGCCCAACATTCTCTAACAGTATTTTACATTGTAATTGAATTCCTTAACCTACCAACAGCAAAATACTGTATTAGGGTTGCCACCTTCCCCCCCCCCGACAAACCCCAGGAGGAGATGGGACCTTAACACAATGGGGGGGGGGGCAGTGATGTAGTGGGGCAGGGCCATGATGTTGTGGTGGTGGGATTGTGACATTGAGGCGGGGCTATGATGTGGCATCTGTGATTGCTGATTGCCACGTCAATCCTTGGAAGTCCTCCCTGGTTTTCCTAATATGGTAAACTGGAAAGCCAGTTGTGACCCAAACAGCCCTTCAAAAACCAGGGTGTCCTGGTCAAAACCGGACAGGTGGCAGCCCTATACTGTATATATATTCTTTGGACCATACAATCAGATTTGAGTTGCATGGAGATGGTAAATTAAACAGTAGCAATTGTATGACAAAATCCAGTATGTGAACCACTTGCTAGATGGCAACATAACACCTTCTCAAGGCAGATGTTCATTTTAGGCCTTCATTGCCTACATGCACTCAACTAGCACATTAGTTAAGGAACAAATATACAGAAGCTTGTACTGACATAAGTATCACTGTGAACAGCATTTAGTGCCCAATTGGCATGGCAATTTGTGTTATTTAATGAGAATTCCTATATCTGAAATCTGGCTTGAATTCTGAATATGTTTGACCAGAAAAAAAAACCCAAAATGCATTCATATTCAACTAAATCTGTTGTGTAGCCAAGGCCACTGAGTTCTAGAGGATAGAGTGCAAATTTATATACTCTGGGATTTGCATGTAATTTGCTTGATTAACCCAGAATGCAATCTCTTTGCATAAATGTCTAAAGCATCCTTGTTTTTAGGGACATCTTATTTCAGTAAACAAGGTTTAAATTCAGAGCTCTCACAGCAGGGCATTTTAGAAGTGAGCTATTTGTGGCTTGATGCTTGATTTTACTCAAAGTTGTATATACTGAATAGTCAAATCTGCGCTACTGAAACTGCTGAAGCTCAAAATTAGTGGCATACATCTGAAGACCTGGGGTTGTATTTTGAACCTCTAATGAATAGCATGGACCTTAGCCTGCTGAAAATCCGTCTGCCTTCTTAATACATCATCATGTTTATTTAATCTAACTCTTAAATATATGCTGTATATTGATTCATTGAATCAATACTTGAAAAAGTTGAACTCCACTGTCCTATATATAATTCAATACTCAATAAAAAAAGCTCAGAGACCATATCTTCTCGACAGTGAATAAATAAAAAAAACTGTACAGTTTGAATCTCATGCTTGGAAAAAAAAATGCTTGTAGCGGAGAATGAAACACTGGGGGAATGTATTAAAAGTTGTAAAGTAAATTTGCATAAATAGAAACAAAAATTAGCATTTTACAATATTCTATGTCAGGCAGTTATAACACTGGGAATCTTATGTGTGCATTTTTAAAGACCTGATTTGTTTTTTTTTTTTGTTTTGGTGCAAATACAATTGTTTCACAGGGGATCTGTGGATTCATAAAACATATATTTTGTTCACCTGAAGCTAAAATTGTTTCCACAGAGAAAAAAATGTTCATATTACAAATATTATGAGAGTCACCAATCTCAGATAATGAAGGCTTTAATGGAAGTGCTGCTGAAAAACATTTGTGCAAAATTTTGCACACTAGAGCACTTGTATCTATACAGCACTACAAAATATGTTGGCGCTATATATAAATGCATGGTAAAGGGATTCTGTCATAGGAAAACGTTTTTTTCAAAACACATCAGTTAATAGTGCTGCTCCAGTAGACTTCTGCACTGAAATCCATTTCTCAAAAGAGCAAACAGATTTTTTTATATTCAGTTTTGAAATCTGACATGGGGCTAGACATTTTGTCAATTTGCCAGCTGCCCCTGGTCATGTGACTTGTGCCAGCACTTTAGGAGGGAATTGCTTTCTGGCAGGCTGTTGTTTTTTCTTCTCAATGTAACTGAATAGTACGCAATGGGACATGGGTTTTTAATATTGAGTGCTGTTCTTAGATCTACCAGGCATCTGTTATCTTGTGTTAGGGAGCTGTTATCTGGTTACCTTCCCATTGTTCTGTTGTTAGGCTGCTGGGTGGGATAAAGGGAGAGGTGATATCACTACCACTTGCAGTACAGCAGTAAAGACTGATTGAAGTTTATCAGAGCACAAGTCACATGACTGGGGGCAGCTGGGAAATTGACAATATGTCTAGCCCCATGCCAAATTTCAAAGTTAAATATAAAAAAATCTGTTTGCTCTTTTGAGAAATGGATTTCAATGCAGAATTCTGCTGGAGCAGCACTATTCACTGATGCATTTTGAAGAAAACTTTTTTTCCCATGACAGTATCCCTGAATTCAGCCACTCATACGTGTGACGTCACATGCACAGACGTCAAGGAAATGACTCTATTTTGGCACTTCTTTGCCTTCCTGTCGAGGAAATGATGTCACGCAACACATGCAAGACATGTCACTGCCACAAACCAGTCCGGCCCCCTACCTGTCACCCCCCACCCCCAGCTCTTTCATCTGATTTCCAATAGAAATCCATGAAAGTGTCTGGACTTTTTTTTTTAAATAAAAAAAAAAACATTTATAGGCACCCAAGGGCCACCCCCCAAAACCTGCCATCCTAGGCACAGGCCTTAATATAAAAATGCCCCTGCCTGTACCAAGAATTATAACTGCTCATGAAAACAATACTAAGGGACAAATTTACTAAGGGTCGAAGAGAATATTCAAATAAAATTAGAATTTAAAATATTTGAATTTTGAAGTAATTTTGGGCTACTTTGACTGAAAACTGAACTGAAAAAATTTGAATTTCGAAGTACTGGCCTTTTAAAAGTTCTTCGAATTCGACTATTCACCACCTTAAAGCTGCCGAATTGCCATTTTAGCCCACGGTGAACCTCCTAGAACCTGTCCTGAAAATTCCTAGGTATTCCTAGGAATTCGAAGGATTTTGTGCACAATCATTCAAATCGAATGTTGTGTTTGAATGATTCAAACGATTTTTATCGTTTTTTTCTTTCGAAAATGACCCCCCCCCCAAAAAAAAATTAGACGGTCGAATTTCGAAGATTTTTCACTTTGAAATTCGACCATAAGTAAATCTGCCCCTAAGCAAAAGTAATTTGGTTTGAATATGCTACTCTGATTATCCCATCCAGATCTGCGAGTATGTGAGGACTTATTCTAGTAATCCAGTGCTAGAGCTGTGCACTTAATGCCATGCAGTCCATCACTGTTGTCCTCAATAACTATGAGTTTGGTCCAGCCAGGACAAGGGTTAATAGGATTCCAGACCTCTTCCAATCAGCTTCCATGGGAGGCTTTATATGGATCCTCCCCCCCAGCTCATTTGCTGAGCAAACAGCTTTTGGTGGGGTGGTGGTTGGTTGCTGGTGGTTTTGGCAATTCTGGGAAATTGAGTTATTTTGTTACTTTCTGACCTTGTCTTTGAAACCCACTTATGGTGCTGAATGGAGATTGATCACAGTTCTGTGTCTGGCCTGAACCTGGCCCAACTTTTAATACCTGGTTGCTTTGACTGGGCCTGAGATTGTGCTCAATCTTGTTAGTTGCAGGTGGCAGTGTGTATGTGCAGTTACATTGTAGTTCAGCTGAGCTGCCCGCCAAACTGCCAGATACTGATTATTGCTGACTTTATGCATTGCTTCTCCGGTGTGGGGAATTAACTCCATCTCTACCAGTGCTTATTACAGTATTATAACAGTTACTGGTCTGAAAAAAGACAAATGCCCATCAAGTTCAACCTTTTAAGCCTTTTTTTATAACCTGTTTAACATCTAGTTGATCCAGGAAGGCAAAACCCAGTGTTTCTTACCTCATAATAAAAAGCAATCACATTTGACATGACCTATGCCTGCTTATAACGCTTTCCAGGCTAGCACTTTAATCCTACACTTTAAAAGCTATTCCTTAAAGAGGTTTTTTACCTTCAAGTTAACATTTAGTAGGAGGCAGAGAGTGATATTGTGAGATAATTAGCATTTTTTTTTAATTTTTACTTTATTCAGCTGCTCTCCAGATTGCAGTTTCGACAATCTGATTGGTAGGGTCTAAATTACCCCAACAACCCTGCATTGATTTGAATAAGAGAGTGGAATATGAATAGGAGAGGCCTGCATAGAAAGGGGAGTAATAAAAAGTAGCAATAACAAGAAACCTTACAGATTGTTTTTTAGATGGTGTTCGTGACCCCCAAATCATTTATTCAAAAACTATGAAAATAAATGAAGACCAATTGAAAGTTGCTTAGAACTGGCCATTCTATAACATACAAAAAGCTAACATAAAGGGGAACCATCCCTTAACAATAGCCCATTCTCTGCCTTACAGTTCGTTTTTATTGTGCTTCCTTTAATATTGATATTCTAATAACAACCTGTTGTCTCACTGAGGCTTGTACATGACGGAGCCCACATCATTTATTTTTCACATAACCGCATTTATTTGCACCCACAGACGCCTATTGAAGGGGGTGACTGCTAGAAATGACCTCATGATGCTCTGAAAATGTTGTAAGGGCCCTTACACACGGGCGTTTTTACCTGCGCACCCCTGCGTTCCAAAACGCCCATGTGTACCGGCGCTAAGTGCCATTATGCTCATTTTGGTGCAGCCGATGCAACTGCGCCGTGTGCATGTCTCCCTCGAGGGCCTGATTACACTGTAACTATGCTGCACTATTGCTAACAAAAACATATTGCAAAATGCTTGAAATTGCACCGCAACTCACGAAAAATTCGGCAAAGCCAAACGCTGCAGATTCGCCCATCACTAGTCTTCATCTTGACAATACCTTCTCGACGTGGGTTGACAGATTGACACGAAAAAGCTTTACAAACAATTTGTTGCTGAAAAATGTTTTTTTTTTCCAGACATATGGTGAGGCAATAAAATGAAATTGGACATGCCTTTGACAAAGATCACAGCAAATCATTTCTTCTCTATGCTAAATGCATTGGCTTTCTATCAAGCCTGCCATTGATTTTTAAATTGAACTGATGTGAGAGAGTTGTGGCCCTTCTATGTGACTGGCTGCTGAGTGTATTGGCGGCAGACTCCAAACTATTTAGTGGGGAGACACTACTTAATTAACTCTCTCTATTTCCTCTTTGAAACAATCCAACTTGGGGGGGGGAAGGCATAAAATAACAACACATTCACACTATAGGCTCCCTTGGGGATCTTCAAACTACAGCCCCCCAGACGATGAACTTGTGTATAAATTCTAACTGCTCTCAGGGGATGCTGGGACTTGTAGTTTAATAACAGCCACAGAACTGTAGGTGGAAAGACCTAAGAGCACGGGATTAATTTTATAAAATAATAATAGGAATCCCTGCACAGGGTATTGATTACCACTAATTCAGGGGAGGCAATCATGTTATGAATAAAGGATCCTATTCAGTTCCTTTAAGCCCATGGAAACTTTCAGCCTCTGGTTGGGTAAGCGTTTTCATTTAATGGACACTGTGGGAGGCTGCCTTTCCCTAATTCAGAGCATTCTGGATAATGGGTTTTCCGGATAACGGATCCCATACCTGTAGTCAGTCCCATTATATTTTGACCCATGTGTAAGGGTAATAAAGTGGTTATTTCACCATATGCCGCTACCTTTTTGTTGGGTTCTCAGCTACCCGTACTAGTCATTCCTGAAACTACCTGAAGTACCTAGTACTTCCACTGGGTGCCCCCGTCAAAATCCAAGGTGAAAAAGAACCCTGCACTAGGTGTGTCCTCTCCTTTTATACTCTTCTTTTCCACTTCCCCCTCTAGTGGCTGGGGGAGGAACTGCACCGTAACACAAGTTACTCTTTTGCTGCCCTCCTGTGGTGACACTTATAAATTACATTTTAATTTACAAACATTTTTCAATCACCCAACATCTTAGAACTTTTCATTTCACACTCATTCCACAGTTACATTTCCATCCAACACTCGGTCTACTTGTTGGATGAGTTTTTTCGATCCGAAACCATTCTACAAAGGCGTTAGAAAAGAGTTTAGTCCTTAGAATCCTGCTTTCCAGCCTTTCTTTCTGTTATCTACCATACGGACATTACATAAATGCTTACTGAGCAATTTTGATTCTCCGAAACATTTAGAGTATAATATTTTGCAGTGAGCTGGATGCAAAATCTAAGAAAAGTTTAGTTAAGCGACAGTATGTAGACCCTTTTTAAGGAAGCATATCTGAGCCTACAATTTATGAATCTTCTGCTTAAGGGTCACAATCTGCTCATTAACGGAGAATTCAACCCGAACTAGAAAAAAACCTACCCCCCTACCCATGGGTGAATTTACACAAATCGGACCCACAGAATCTTTGTTCTTTCCTAAGTTATTAGAATCACATAATTGCATAACCTAGGTTATAGATACTTTGTTAGTTCAGAAACTGGTATCAGTGTTTACTTGAAAACACTCCCATATCATGATAGGGTATATTATATAATTGACGAACAAGGGTGTGCTCACCACTAATTTAAAACCATTAGTCGGGAGTGCAATGAGGCTGTGACCAGGACTGGACTGGGAATCAAAATAGGCCCTGGCATTTCAGGTACACAGAGGCCCAATCAGCCCACATAGAGGCCCAAACAGTCCCCACCAGCCCACTAAATACTGACTTTCTATGGCACCTTATAGCAGCCCCTCTGGCATTTGCCCTAACCCACAGATTGCCAGTCCGGGCCTGGCTGTGACCACAAAATACATATAGACAAAGACAAGAGGTCCTCTGCACTCAACCCATTATCAATATATTTAAGACATTGAGACATCTGTGCATACAGCTACTAAAAAATGCCTTACCCTTTAAACAACAGGGATTGTTTGTCCATATATTGCAAAATATTTAAGCTGGTCAGCTACGTCAAAGTCATCCCATATCTGGCCAGTCCTACGCTCAATTTCATCTGATTCATTAAGAATTCTATTGCTTCATTGTACATTTTACAAAGAGACTAAATTTTACCTGCAACTTACTTGTTGCTTTCAAAGTAAAACACCAAAACTTGCCCTTTTATTGGTCACCACTGGGACCACCTGACTATCGTCAGTTGGCTGTGAAGCTGCACTCTTTAGTTAATTTGCCCCTATATATGGTGCAGGGAGTGGTAGACAATTTGCAAGTGGTCTTCATTTTTTCTATGTTGCTTGTATTATTCTGTCTTGCTCAGCTGCAAAATAGTTTGGAATTTCAGCAGCAATCTGGTTGCTATGGATCAAGTTAACCTAGCAACCAGGCACGGGATTGAATTTGGAGACTGGAAAATGAAAGAAATAGGGCCTGCAATTGGTTGA
This sequence comes from Xenopus borealis, assembly GCA_024363595.1. Classification (NCBI taxonomy): domain Eukaryota; kingdom Metazoa; phylum Chordata; class Amphibia; order Anura; family Pipidae; genus Xenopus; species Xenopus borealis. The sequence continues at coordinate 30,910,267 of CM044446.1, forward strand.
ATGGGTTAGTGACTCTCATGTGACAGCTGGAAAGAGTTAGCAGAGAAAGGCAAACAATTAAAAAAAAATCATGGATCAATTAATGGAACATTCTAAAACATACTAAAAGTTAAGTTAGTTGAAGGTGGGCAACTCCTTTAATGTAGATCCTTTAGATGTAATGCTAAAAGGATTTACCAGCTATGAGCTAATGTATCATTTGTGTTCATCAATGATATGGTCACATAATGTCCTTTTCATATTGTAAGTCAGTGAGGCTCATTTATAAACGCAGCGCATAATTGGACGCAAAATTGCACCATCACAAGCACGATTGCAAATATATGTTATTGCACTTATCACGTAGCTTTTGCGATGGTTTTGTTTATGCGTTTTGCGCAAAAGATTGGGCATTTATGTTGCAAACTATGCCATGTTTGAGAGGGGCTTAGCTACTATGCGCTTGTACTTAGGCCGTCACAGAGTTGCGTCTATATATGCGCAAACTTGCGCCCGGACAACAGCTTCAAAATTTTTATGACTGCCTCTTGGTGGCTTGATAGTAACACTCTTCAAAATGCACATTCCTGGCCAGCTGCGCTAGTTTATTTGCATTTTTGCGTTTCATGTTGCTTAAAAGACCATTTTATATTTGTGTGCAGGGCCATACTGCTAAACTGGGTGCTGGCAAATAGGGTCTGCTGTTGGTAGGGATGTTTATTTTTCAAATGTGTGTTTTGAATGTCAAGTCCTATTTTGACTGTCAGTATTGATGAATGTGAGCAGAAATTGGTTTAATATAACGCAAAGGTGAATAAGCAACCCTGGTAAAGTGCAGATGAACCATGTCTTCCCCCCAACATGTTAAAAGAGACCAAGTTTCCTTTAAGATTTCCAAGAAGCCGAAACGCCTTTGCAAGCAAAGAAATATTGGCGCAGAAACAAACGCTGGTGCGGCATAGTGAACGCAATATGCTCCATAGGTAATACAACTAATTTAAGCAGTGCCTTCATACATGCGCACAAGTAAGCCTTACCTTTGCAGTATCTTCCAGAGCGCATCATTTTATTATTATTGCGACAGCTGATACGCCGTTCCGACTGCATCTACATCAGCGTGCAAATCGCACTTTTTAAGGCATGTGCTGGGCAAATATCAGGCCTCTGCACTCTTTTTAGCGATGCGCTGCGTTAATAAATGAGTGTCTGCATATATTATGTATTTCGTCTTCATTTTCAACTTGCATTGCTGTATCTCATTGATTTCCACTTGCCATTCATCTTCCAGCCATAACAGGAACATAAGGCGACTTTGTGCATATCAGAACATGGCAGTGGCGCTGAATGTCATCACATATCATTTGTTTTACCGTCTGGCACTATCTTTTGGGAGTTGCAGTACACGTTTCACATTCAGCACTAGAGTTTGAGGGTCCAGAGAAGGCTTCCGGGTGGCTTTGATCCTTGAAGAAACAGCATTTGTTTGAAGGTATATCCTTGCTTGCATGTAGCGGTAAGAAAGTGCGAAAGCCAGCTAATGCAACATTGAATTTTGTGAGCATTAAAGAAACTCATTAGAAAGCCAGATTTCAAGAGAAAAAAAAATCTTTTCAATAGAGATGTTTTTTTTATAACCCTCTACAAACAAAAAAAAAAGCAAGTTTAAGCGCAAGCGTTCTGTGAAGGGGGAGATAGTTATTTCAAAGTATGATGGATTTCTGTTCCTGGTAAATTGGGTACAGTTGTTTCATAGCAGTTATTGCATGAGTTTTTCAACCTGCAAACCTTGATTAATGATCCCTCCATTAGCCAGTTCCCAACTGAGCTGCTCCCAGTGACCCCCCGTTCCACCCAATGATTTTAAATCTCCTGCCGTACACTGGGACTATTTCAGATTGTAAGTGTCGGCGCTGAGATATGAAGTGTTTGTTGCTTTTACTGCAGCTGGGAACACACCTCCCCGAGTGTTTGACTACTCTCTTGCCTGTGCTGAGCAAAGTGTGGAAAAATGTTTAATAAACACTGGGAATACATGAAAAAAGCTGGGACGTGGCAGCTGTAAACAGATCAACAATAGGATTTTGTTACAAAAAACAAGGAACTTTTGTCGCCAGTTTTCATGGTGTCAGTGCACACTAGGAAAGCTGTTATTTTAAGCTTCTGTGCGGCATTTTAGTATTGAGTCGGAACTGTGCTAAAAAAAAACAAACATTAAAAGAGGCACTTAAAAATCTGTGCTCACAACACCAACTCCTGAAATTAGCAGGGCTTCCTAATCATTTAGAACTTTCTAAATAGAAAGCATATGTTTCTCAGACATTACCTTCTAAACAATGCTCCTTGTATGGATTCAGAGAATAACAAAAGGCACCTTTGAAAGGAACCTGTGTGCTGCCGAGAAAACAATGTATTATTTAATTAGCGGTGTTCTGACCAAATAAATCTTTTGGCTGGGAAATAAAAACTATACAATGCATCTATTAATCTGTTGGAGATATGGCATCATCCCAAAGAAGTGTATCTACTTAGTTTGTCATTTTCTGGAAGCCGCCTGCTATTAATGGAAATGTATATTTGCCATATGGAAAAGCAAAGAGATGTTTTGTAGGTCAGAGACAGAACCCACAGAGGACCACAAACACCCTGCTTGCTTTTAGCCCCCACAATTAATAAAAAAAACTGCTCTGATTCCCTTTTAGCAGTAGTCAGAACAAGTCAAGCTGAACAATTGCAGACTGCTCAGTGCAGTAAACATTAATCTTTAATCTTGTCCTCCTAATTATTACCATGAATTGCACTGTAACAGTCTTAGAGAGTTATTATAGACAAACCATGTGGACTAGATTTTAATAATGTTATGGCATATATTTTTTTTTATTGCAGAACCATACTTATTAGTTCTGTCTGTAAAACATTTAATTTTATGGTTTAGCAGAGCATAAAAATATGGAAAACATATGTCTTTTATTCCCTTCATTGATTTCACTTGTAAAACAATCCAGTGGGAGACATGCATACTTCCAAGCATCTCCCTAAAGAAACTAAAATTGCTCAGATGAAATGATTTTGAATTCAACCTTTCTAAAAGTAGGCTCTGTGAATGCATATCATATTCATACTGCCAACATCAAATGTCTGCTTTTTCTATTTAATTCACAAATACTCACAATGTATTGATATAGATTCAGACAGACAGATTATTGGACTGTTGATATAGAGATAGATAGATAGATAGATAGATAGATAGATAGATAGATAGATAGATAGATAGATAGATAGAAGGGTAGATGACAAATAGATAGATAGTAAATAAATAATATGTAATTAGATACATAGAAAATAGATAGATGAATGATAGATAAAAATAATGAAAGAACTATATAAATAAAGAAAGGTGGATAGATAGAAATAGTGAAAGAAAGACTTAAAGATATATATAGAGAAGGAGATAGATTATAGAAACAATGAAAAAATAAAGAAAGGTACATAGAAATGAAAGAACATATAGAAAAATAAATAGATGAATAAATGATAGATCAAAGAAATAAAGAAAGGTACATAGCTAGAATGATAGATAACTAGAGATAAAAAGAAAGAAAGAAAGAAAGAAAGAGAGTAAGTTACATAGATAAGTAGGTGAAAAAAAGAAAGAAAGGTAGATAGAGACATATATGATAGATGAATGATAAAGATGTTATGTTTTGGTAGCTGAGAATGATCAGAGCATAACAGTGCTTTATTAGCAGGTTCATTTAGCCATTACACTTCAACAATAACTTAAACTCTAACATACTAAGTGTTATGTTTTGATAGGCAAGGATGAGCAGGGTATAACTGTGCTTTATTAGCAGGCTCATGCAGCCATTACACAACAGTAACATCAACTCTAGTACCTTAAGCAGTATAGACAGTACTGTGTATGCACAGTATAACTCATGTGCACACTGACATCTACAGGCCATTTGTATAAACACCACATATTCCCCCTATAGTAGGAAAGCATTTGGGCAAACATACTAAACAATAGTGATAGGCGAATTTATTCGCCAGGGCCGAATTCGCGGCGAATTCCCGCGATTCGCCGCCGGCGAATAAATTCGCGAATCACCAGCGAAATTTCGCCGAAAAAACGAGTCGCGCGACGTTTTTTGACGCGACGCGTCGTTTTTGACGCGACGCGCGTCAAAATCGTCCCGCGACTCGTTTCGCGAATTTTTCGCCGATTCACAAATTTCGCTAGAAATTTGCGAATTTTTCGGCGAAGTGAATTTCGGGAGATTCGCCCATCACTACTAAACAACAACAATGCATCTTAAAGCAATAATATACATTCTTTACATTACATACTCCTTGGTCCATGCAGGTAGTTTTCTGATTCTCTCATAGGTTCACTTTCTTCAGGCCTATTGCAGTTGGCATCTAGAGTAGGAAAATGTCCTTCATCAAATAGAGCTCCTCCAAAGTCATATATAGCAGGAGCATTCCATATGCATCAATCAGACAGTTTATATGTGTATGGTGCTCACTGGCTTCTCACTTCAATTGGTGAGGGAAATTTAGATTGCCCTTGTTTCAGTAGTTATATTTCTTAATTCTGACTAAAGATCCATGCTAAAGGTGTACTCTTGCACCACATTTTCTTCCATTATAAGCCTTGCATTTGGCTTGTTGATAATTGACAATGTCTGCAGTAGATGATTTTGTAGCAACAGTAATTTGTGGAAGTTTGATGTCTGTATCATGTAACTTAGTGCACATCTGTCTGCCAGGCCTGGACTGGCAATCTGTGGGTTCTGGCAAATGCCATAATGTGGGCTGGTGGGCCTATTTGGGCCTCTGTTTGGGCTGATTGGGCATCTGTGTACCTGAAATGGCAGGGCCTATTTTGACTCTCAGTATAGGGCTGCTGTCTGCCATGTAATTATTCAGCTGGAGATGATTGGCATGTTGCTCTGTAGTATGTAGGAACTCTACTGTAAATACTCCAATATTTCCCAGTAAGGTTTGCTGTCTGTAGTGCTTCTTTCAGACTTCACTTAACTCAATTTCTCCATTTGCTTGTGGGTAGTACACTGAAGATTTTCTATGCAAATATTCCTCTCTCTCTCTCTCTCTCAAACTCAGATGAAACAAACTGTGGTCTGTTGTCTTATATTAACTCCTTTGGATTACCTTCTCTGCTGAAGACTGTAGACAGAAATGTCATTACTGTAGCTGATGTTATATGAAAAACATGCTATTTCTGGCCATTTACTGTAATAGTCTGTCAGAGTTATACCAAATCTGCAGTATGTGGGAACAACTGCAAAAGGACTCACAATATCAATATCAAGTTTTTCCCATGCTGAATCAGGATTGTACTGGCTGAAGTGGTGGTATATGTGTGATAGCTGTTTTGTCATGATTCCAACAAGTAACACAAGAATGAATGGCAGTTACCACATTGGCATACATTGCTGGCCACCAGTATAGTTCTCGTGTTTTGAATGTACAATTCCTTGATGACTCTCGTACAAGTTGTATAAGCTTTTCTCCCAAGGTCTATGGTACCAGTAAGCGGTGAGCTCCACAAACAACATAGTCATCTACTTAGGACATTTTGGGGGGAATTCACAAAAGTCTCGGGAAGGAAAAAATGTCCTTAAAATGTCTTTAAAATGTCGTAGCAACAGACGACAAATTCACAGAGAATTTCCCCACCAATATTCCGACATATATAACACTTTTTAACACTAGTGTAGTGAAAAGTGGGCGTGGTTTTTTCGGCGCCACTTTCCCCGACATTTTTATGAATTACTCGTAAACTAATTTTTTTTGCTGACAATTTTTACGACACCTTAGGCTCTCTAAAATGTAAATGTCGGTCAGATTGTCTTTTAAAATGTCTTGTAAAATGTCTTTAAAATATCGTGTAAAATGTTGTCTGTAAGATGAAAAGATTGTAGGAAATTGTAGGACTTACGAGACATTCAGAGATGATAACATCTGCCTTTGTGAATTTGCCGTTTGTACGACATTTTACAAATTTGTCGACTGCCACTTCTGGGTTATTTATTTTACTGACACTTTTGTGAATTCCCCCCTTCGTGTCTAATCATGTAGTAAGGTTGAAGATCAGGACTGAGTTTCTTCTCAGAATTTGGCCATTCACTTTGTAAGATGTCCCTAATTTTACTTGAATTGGACATGTGAGGCAAGCTTGCTTAAAATCAGCAGCTGTAACTGAAGGTGATAATATATCAGTCAGTGCTTCATCTTCTATGTCCTCATCCAGTGTATCAGAAGCTGCAGGCAAAGGTACAGTAAATGTGACAATCAGCAATACATTTTTTCAAGCCTGGTTTGTATTGCATTTTGTAGTTGAAATTCAGTAGCCTTGCTCACCATCATGCTATAAGCATCCCAGCTCTTCCTAGTCCCTTTGTTGTAAGCAGTGTAGTTAAAGGGCTATGATCCGTGCATAAGGTAAATTCTCTACCCCATAGGTAAGTTCTCAGTTTTTCTGTTGCCCAAACACATGCTAGAGCTTCTTTTTCAACAGTTGAATAATTATACTCTGCCTCTCTTGTGGATGCAAATGCAACAGTTTTCTCTTTATGATTGGCATGGATCTGTGTGAGAACTGCACCAACACCATAATCTGAAGCATCTGTAGTAGCCATAGTGGGTAGTGCTGGACTGTTCACAATTAGCTGTTTCAGTATTTCAAAGCTATGTTGATCAGTCTCTGACCAAACCAGACTTGAAGTGGTAGAGCTCTAAGTGGCTCCACAACTGAAGCATAGTTGGGAATAAACTTAGAATACCATGAAGTAAGACCTAAGAGTAGGTGCTTGTGTAACAGTGTTGACATGGTCAGGGTCAGGCAGTAATCCCTCTTGTGAAATTATATGACCCAGAAATGACAGCTGAGTTTGTCTGAAGTGGCTTTTGGAAAAGTTCAGTTTCAGTCCTGCAGAATCAATGCATTTCAAAACCTTTTATAGGTACTTGTCATGAAGATCCATAGTTGGAGCGTAAAAAATTATATCATCCAAGTAGCATTGTACACCAGGTATGTCATGGAGTATAGAAGACACCAGTCTTTGAAAACAACTCGGTGCTGAAGTCAGTCCATAAGGCACAAACTGAAATAAACCATCATGGGTGATCAATGCAATGAGGTCTCTGCTTTCCTCATGCAGTAATACTTAATGATAAGCACTCTGAAGATCCATGGTGGAAAAGAATTTTGCTCCTTGGAGTACTGAAAATATTTCCACTATGTGTGGCAAGGGATGATTATCCATAACAACTGCTTTATTAGGTTCACTGAGATCAACACGCAATCGAATACGTCCAGTTTTCTTCATTGTTACAATTGGTGAAACCCATTCGGATTTTGATTGATATCTTGCTATACCAGTTCCTTTAGTTCATGTGAGACAGCCTCCCTTATAGAGTAGGGCAAGCATAAATTTCTGGCATACTGGTTTTACAACTGGTTTCAGATTAACTTTGTGTAAAAGTTCTTTGTACAACCCAATGCTTTTGTGGTGAAATTTTAGACACTGGCTGTGTGGCAGGCACTGGTGCTGTAGTAGTGAGACCATCAATTAATTGTAGGTTAATGCAGTAAATAGATCAATTCCAAGTATAGCAGTACCCTTATTCACAATCTAAAAGTCACATTTTGCAGTATTTGATTGAAATTTTACAGTCACTGTCAAGCAGAACTACAGCAGATCTTACCAAAATGTCCTACCTTTTTTGCATTTGCGGCACTGTACAGTTTTTGCAGGACATGTAGCATGATTTGCAGTGTGTTGTGCTGAACCACAGTGGAAACAGTATTTTCTTATTTGTATTTGCTGCACAGTTTTTCAGTGTAGGTGAATCCCTTTCCTTAACATAGTATGAGGCCCCAGTGCTGGATTCACAAAAGCAAAGAACAGTGTCACAGGTTGCAGGACAGCTCTGTCTTTACCCAATAACCTGCCATGAAAATCCTGCTATCAGCACTGCTGTATTTATGGGGAAGCCGCAGGTAAATATCATGGTGGAATACACCTGTTTTTTTACACTTTGCACCGTGCCTTCCACATAGTAAATTCAATAAACAAAATCCATGTTTACTGGAACCTCTTATCCACAATCTCTGGCCCTGGGGTTTTGCAGATAAGGGATGTTTCTGTAATTGTATCTCCAAACTATGTCTACTAAAAAATAATTCAAACATGAAATAAACCCAATAGGCTAGATTTGCCACTGATAACTCAATTATATATTAGTTGGAATAAAGTACAAGCTGCAATTTTATTATTACAGGGAAAAATTTAATGTTTTAATTTTTTTTCAATTGTAATTAGTTGATTAAAATTGGGTTTATGGAAGACCGTTTCCTGTAATTTGGAGCTTTCTGGATAACAGGTTTCTGGATAATGTATTCTGTGCCTGGATAAGCATCTTTCAGAAGATTCCTATGGAGTAGATTTCCTTTGGATGAAAGATTTTGTTCAAATATATACTAATACAAGATGTTAGGCTATGTTGAAGAGTAATATATTAACTATGCTACAGTATGTCACTGATACCATGCAATTACACCCCTGCATTTGATTAAAATGTGGTTGATCTAGTGTATAATTACAGACCTAGCACTCACATAGACTTTAATTTAAACCACAGCACCCTGTCATAATAAAAAAAAAAAACACAAACTATTTACCTCGAACATCTGTGAGGTATATGGAATGGAACCTGAATGCTTCTGAAAAGCAAATGCAAACACACACACTACATATCCACTCATATGTCCTCTATTTATTGCAATTAAAATACACATGTTATAAACTGATACAGTGACACCCACACAACGTACATAAACCAACTTAATGAAACTGTAACAACACACAGAGCATAAGCCTGACAGACTCTAATGACTGGTGAAGACCCTCTCACTACATCTGGTATCTTACCATGCTGTTCCTACTCCATCCTCAAACAAAGTTTATTAGGCAGTAAAGCAGTCAAAGCATTATGAATAACATTCTATACTATTCTCATTTATTAAAAACCTTAGTAATTGTTCCTCTGCACAACCCTCTCACTGTATATTGTGTTGTAATGTGCACACATCAGCATTAGAAGCAGATATTTTATGAATTATTTACCAAGAATGAATAAATGAAACATATACTACAGTTAGGTCCATAAATATGTGGACGGAGACAACTTTTTTCTAATTTTGGTTCTGTACATTTCCACAATGAATTTTAAATGAAACAACTCAGATGCAGTTGAACTGCAGACTTTCAGCTTTAATCTTTTGGGTTGAACAAAAAAATTGCAAAATATGTGAGGAACTACATTTCACTTCATTTAAGAGATCAAAAGTAATTGGACAAATCAAAAAAACTGAAAATAAAATGTTCATTTCTAATACTAGGTTGAAAACTCTTTGCTGGCATTGACAGCCTGAAGCAGTGGCGTAACTACCGGGGGAGCAGGGGGTGCAATTGGGTCAGGGCCCGCACCCCCGCAGGACCCCCCCGGCAGTCTCGTGCCTGGAGTCGGCTGCAGCAGCACAGACGACGGTGAGGGCTGCACCAGGGCCTGCCCCCACCTAGTTCCGTTATTGGCCTTAAGTCTTGAACTCATGGACATTACCATCTTCTGGATTTCCTGCTTTTTAATGCTTTGCCAGGCCTTTACTGAATGGCTTTCAGTTGCTATTTGTTTGTGGGCCTTTCTATCTGAAGTTTAGTCTACAACAAGTGAAATGCATGCTCAACTGAGTTCAGATCAGGTAACTGACTTGGCCATTCAAGGATATTCCACTTCTTTGTTCTTTGTTCCATTCCTGGGTTGCTTTGGCTGTTTTTGGTCAATGTCCATTTGTATTATGAAATGCCTCCCAATCAATTTGACTGCATTTATCTGGATTTGAACAGACAGTATGTCTTTGAACACCTCAGAATTAATTTGGCTGCTTCTGTCCTGTGTCGCATCATGGATAAACACTGGTGTCCCAGTACCAGTGGCAGCCATGCATGCCCAAGCCATCACATATGCTTTGGATCATGAGCTGTTCCACGCCTTCTCCATAATTTTTTGCTGCCATCATTCTGGTACAGGTTAATCTTGGTTTCATCTGTCCAAATAATGTTTTTCCAGAAATGTTCTGGCTTTTTTAGATGTTTTTTTTTTAGCAACGTACAACCTAACCTTTATATTCTTGAGGCTTATAAGTGGCTTGCACCTTGCAGTGCACCCTCTGTATTTGCAGTCTTCTCATTACAGTGGACTTGGCTTTGGATACACCTACGTCCTGGAGAGTGTTGTTCACTAGTTTGGCTGTTTTCTTCACCATGAAAATGATTCTGTGATCATTCACCTCTGTTGTCTTCTGTGTATGTCCATACTGTAGATTTTGCCACTCCTTATATTGTAGCAATTTCTCAGATGTTTTTTTTTTCTGTTTTTGCAGCTTAAGGATGGCTTGTTTCACCTGCACGGAGAGCTCCTTTGATCACATGTTGTCGGTTCACAGCAACATCTTCCACATACAAGCACCCTCCTAAAATCAACTCCAGGGTTTTTATCTGCTACATTGATAATGATATAATGAAGGATTTGCACACACCCACCCATGGAATAGCCTTTGTCAATTGTCCAATTACTATTGAGCCCCTGAAATGAAGAGATTGTGTAAAAAAAAAAGGCTTTAGTTTCTCACATTTTTATGCAATCTTTTCGTTCATGACACTGAATTAAAGCTGAAAGTCTGCAGTTGTTTCATTTAAAATGCATTGTGGTAATGTACAGAACCAAAAATTATTTATGGACCTAACTGTATATATGGACAGCATCATTTACTAATATGGGTGCTAAATTGCATAAATTCAGTTGGCAGTAGCAACCAACTGGAAATTAGTTTTGAAATAAAAGCAAATCCTTGGTTGGATGGTAGTAGAAAATTGAACGTTGTTAACCAGCCTCCTACAGCTAAATGTTAGGCAGATTGTTACCCTAATGAGGAGAGTCCCAGTTCTGCAGAGCTTTATGGTCTAGCTGAAAGCAGGAATACAGTAATTAGACTACTTATAAGCCGTGACATGAAGGGTTTTCAATTAAGGATGCCAGAAGCAATCAGTGGCAGTGTTTAATGCTGTAGGTTGTTGTGGACTAATTTGCAACCCTATGTGTAGAACTATGTAGGAGATTTTGCCATCTCCCATAGACTACGTTTAAATCATATATATATTTTTAGTGATGGGCGAATCTCCCGCGATTCGCTTCGCCTAGAGATTTGCGAATTTCTAGAGAAATTCGCGAATCGGCGAAAAATTTGCGAAACGAGTCGTGGGACGATTTTGTCGCGCGTCGCGTCAACTTTGAAGCGTTGCGTCGTTTTCGTCGCGCGACTCGTTTTTCGGCAAAATTTCGCTGGTGATTCGCGAATTTATTCGCCAGCGGCGAATCGCGGGAATTCGCCGCGAATTCGACCTAGGCGAATAAATTCGCCCATCACTATATATTTTTTCTTTTTTAAATTTCCTTTTATGTGATATTAAAACAGCACCGTTCATGTGATCCTAACTTAGATATAATGCAATGTTCTTGGAAGCAAAACAATCCCATTGGGTATAATTAATGTTTAAATTATCTTTTCTTTAACCAATTATGGAAGACCCCTTATCCAGAAAACCCCAGCTCCCGAGTATTCTGGATATTAGATCCCATACTTTGACTTAATATATGTGCCAGTCTTGCATGCATCTTAGGGCTCCTATATTTGCTCAAGGGACTGCCTCATTTTATATAATAATAATGACGATTCTAATAATAATAATAATGTCATTATCTGACATACATCTTCAGAAACATGCAATCTGCTGCAGATATGTCCACTACAAATTTTTATTTAGTCTGCACAGCAGTTAAAGGGGATTATATTACATTGTGACAAATCCAATTTGCAATATATCTGGGCTGTATTAACTAATGTTAGATAAACCTCAAGGGGAAATATCTGCTTTCTGGTACTTTTTATTCTGGGCCAAAGCACATAAATATGTATCAAATGCGCTTTTGCAATAGAAACCTAAAATTTGCCACTTTCCATAGATTTGTTTTTATTGTTTTATTGCTTGTATTATTATTTTTTTTTTTTATTTATTTATTTTTTTAACCTACTCTATAACAGAAATCGTACCATTACATCAATTGGGCCAGGAACTGGGGAATGGGGGGCAGGGCTATGACATGTTAAGGAATAAGGAACTGGGGAGTTACGGGAAAGGGATTATGAGGATTGTAGTCTTGGGAGTTGGTAGAGGGGTGGAGTTGTGATGGCTTAAAACGTAAGGAAACAGGTTGGTGTATTTTTTAGATGATCAAATTTCATGTGATAAAGATTTGTGTCAAAACTCATATTTTCATGAATGGTGAATTCTCCTGAATTGCTGAAATTTTTTTTGCTGAGTTTTGTTTTGCCATTGCATTTGGCACGAAAAAAATGCTCAATGGTTTCATGGGGCAGTTTCAGTCCTCACTGCTATTGTACCAAACCTATTTTTAGCCCAAACTTCAAGGGATGGGAGGGGAGAAGCAGGTACATGCTAAAAGTCACAGTGGCAGACATTGCTCTTCTGAGGGGTAGTTAGTGAATGGGGATAAAAAGGTTGGGGTATGGTAGTGGTTAGGCCTAGGAACAAAGTGATGGAAGTGGCCTGGTGAGTTTAGAACCATGGCACATGGGGAGAGTTGCAAAATTATGTTCCATATTATAACATTATGATCACTGCAACCTTTTCCACCCAAATATGTAAATTATGTAGTGTGTTATTAAATAAATGGGACTTTGTTTGGTGGATAGGGCCATCAGTTGACGCTGCCACTATCATATGTTTCTTACCTTACTGCTCTTTGTTTTCAGCATTGGAATTCTGCATTGGTTTCTTACCTTATTGCTCTTTACTTTCTGCATTGGAGTCAGTCATTTCAATGAAAAAAGAATCTGTTTTCTTCAGGTCAGTGCTGTTGTTAGCTCTAGCAGTTCTTAGCCAGCTTAGTTACATGCTTGCAAAGTTGTGATTTCCTTGGCAGCGTGAAAACTCACTGCAGCTCCAAGGCAAAAAAGATCATCCATCACTTGAACAAAGTTTACCTGGAGGCGCTGACAAGTCTACGAAAAGTTACAGGTATGATGATATCAGAGGTGTTATTCACGGTGAAAGCATCCAGAAAAGGTCAAGCGCTGAGAAAGCAATTTACAGTTCAGCAGTCTGGCTGATTTTATTGTAGGGAATGGTACAACCATGGAGATTTATTTAAATGTATCAACTGTTATCTTTTTAGAACATTTTCATTATATTATGATTCATTACATTTTGTCAAGTGCTAAGGAAGCTCTTTTAAATGTGTTAGCAATGTAAACTCAGCCTACAGTTCTGCTCAACAATTCATATTACTCAATGGACAAATGAAATAGCAGTTCAGGTTGCTTAAAGGAACAGTTCAGTGTAAAAACTAAAACTGGGTAAATAGGCTGTGAAAAATAAATAAAAAAATAGCCAAAAATGTAATGTATAAAAGCTGGAGTGACAGAATAAAACAATCTCTCTAATGCTTTATTCACCAGTAGGTCTTTCCAGCTGACACAAGGTCACCCATTCCGATTAGAAGAAAAGAGGTTCCACCTAAATATTTGGAAGGGGTTTTTTACAGTGAGAGCAGTGAAGATGTGGAATTCTCTCCCTGAATCAGTTGTACAGGCTGATACATTAGATAGCTTTAAGAAGCAGTTGGATGGCTTTTTAGCAAGTGAGGGAATACAGGGCTATGGAAGATAGCTCATAGTACAAGTTTATCCAGGAATCAGGAAGGAATGTTTTCCCTGTCTGAGGCAAATTGGAGAGGCTTCAGATTAGGTTTTTTGCCTTCCTCTGGATCAACTAGCAGTTAGGCATGTGTGTCTTTTTCAGCCTAATTTACTATGTTACTACTTCCTGCTTTTAAGCTCTCTCTGAGTAAGTCAGCGACTTGAAGGGGGGCCACAAGGGACATAACTATTCAGTGAGTTTTTTAATTGATCCTCAGCATTCAGCTCAGATTCAAAAGCAAAAGTTATGAACCATGTGTCCCCCCTCAAGTCACTGATCAGTGGAAACCAAGAGAGCTGAAACTCAGCAAGTAGTGTTCTGTTCTGTTACACATCCAGTCACTCCAGCCTTTAAACATTAAATTTTGGCTAACTATATTAGAAACATTTTTATTTTGCATGGTCTATCTATTTAGCCAGTTTTTATTCCTTTAAATTACTTTAAAAGCAAAGATCGATGTGGCTATTTCTCTGCACACCTAATGAGCAATAGAACCGATTTGTAATGGGAACTAAAGATAGTTATGTATGTATAGTTTCGGAAAGCAGCAATGTTTGCAGTCAGTGGAACCAGATACAGCGTCATTAGTCAGTGATAAATGACTGGTACAAACAGAGCTGAATGTGACACTCTGAAATCCAGTAAATATCAATATCTGCTATATGTGACATTTGCTAGTTAAGGGGCCTTAAATACTGGGAATGGTTTCAGAGATGAAGTTTAGATGAGCCCAGATGGATATCTGATCACAGCATGGTTCCTATTCATTTATCTTACCATCTGCTCTTTGTAAGTGGCATATAAAGAAGAAATCTCTCAGTGGCACTACAGGCAGAACGATAACGTTCTTCACACCCCCAACCATGATAAAAGCTAAACTTTAAAAATAAATTCAGATTCATGATTTATTTTTAAAGTCCGTATATTTACATGTTCACTGATACACAACAGAAATGAAAAGCACAGACCAAATGCAAAGATGATCAAATATTTGATAAAATATCCACCATACCACAAAACTGCTTTGCTTGTTGTTGTTCACGAAAACATATGTAAATAGATCTCACTGGCTGGTATTGTGCTTACCTCTTCCTTGGACCGGGTATTAAGTATGGGCAAACATATATGCCACCTCTTGTCCTTTGATAACCTTGCATTTTCAGAGGTACAGTCACTGCAGGTTGTTTAACATCATTAAAATTATTCAAAGAGTATGCTCTATTTTTTTTTTAACTCTTGCACTGTGTATCCCTGGGAAAAATACTATAAAACATAATGAAATAGCTGCAACAGTCTAAAGTTTCAGAACCGTAATGATTCAGGCCTTCAAAGTTATTTGCAAGAGCTTAACATCTTGGGTTATGTAGAGACATTGCACATGCTCACTGTAGTCTTGACAGGAGTTGAGGTGCCAAACGTAGGGGTTATAGCAAATCATTCAAATGCAAATTGCACTGGTAACTGAGCTGTTCTGCAATAAGAACATAAATTAATTACTAATCAGCTTTGTTTTGTGACTTTTTATATATACAGGATAATGTGAGTATACTGTAAAGACAGCAGCAGAAAAGAAGATGGGGAGCTACTGGCTCATCTTTGGAGGCTCAGATCTTCTTTGCTAAAGGGTTACTACTTCTTTGTAAAGCTTTAGCTTTCCTTTAATACATGAATAATGGGATTTCTGTTGAAGCATCTATAAATAAGTTACTAGTTTCCGCTATCTTTATTGTAATCAATATGATGTGTTGGTACCGAAGGGCCTGGGTTTCAGGATCCCCATTTTCTTTAAAGTTGTATATTTCCCCGGCAGATAAATAAACTATGAATATTACAAAGTGCATGTAGGCTTATTGTCGTAATGTTCACATCTTGTTTCAGGACCAAAGTCAACATTCCTTGCCCCATAGTGAGACAGAAATAGATGTTTAATGTAATCTCAGTTACTGATCAATAGTTCCTGTTCTGGAGGTGCTACACCATCATGTACTCCAATGAAATTAGTCTGTTCTGAAATACTAAGATTATAATAGCTACCAAGATTTCATTGTCTTATACAGAAATATGTTGAAAATGTATTACTTTCATAAACCTGAAAATAAGACCAATACCCAATAAAACGCAATCTGATTGTTGAAACCTTGTTAAGGGCTGGGGAGCAGTTGAGACATTGGTAGTGATAATACATCTTATAGAATCTCATTATTTGCCCTGGAACTTTATCTATATGGATTCACTGTGTATATCTAGGAGCATCACCCCATAACATACTGTACTGTGTTAGTGATGATGCTGATAACAAACGCCTTATCTTAAACCAGGCAAATCGACCCAAGTGCAGTATTCCTCTAGCCACTATTATAGTAATAAAATCAATGAACTCCAGATATGACTATAAATGTAAATTACCGATTGGTGGCTATGGGTTACTGCATTAGTAAATGGGCCAGCTATATCTGTACATATATTAGCAATTGTTTTAGGGCACCACAGGTATGCAAACTTCATTGGACGAGCCATCCTTTCATGGTTACTGTTTGTCTTTCTTTCACCTTTCTCCCTCCCCCTGTTCATTTGTATCGTATTTGAGTAGTGCACATTGGTGGCACATTCTAAATACAAATATACATTCATATGCATATTTATGAGTTGAAATGAAAGCCTCAGACCCCACATTTGAGATGCATGGCTTCACTCTGTAGTGTTTTTACAGCTCAGATTGTACATTTTAGCACTTCAGCTGCTGGGCTGCTAATTCTTTTTACGTATTAAAAGATTTAAATCAGACCAATTCCTGGTGACCCCTGCTCTTTATTAAAATCCCAAAATGAATTCCTTTACGCTTGAGCGCAACGACAATGAGGCAGTGGCTCTCAAGCAAAAAGGTATCAATGAAAATATGGCAAGAATGCCAACAAAGCAACATCATAACATTTAATTAGCCAGATGTTGTAGGAGCTAATTTTAATAATGGAGAATATTTAAATCTCTTTACTACAGAAGAGACCCACAGAGCGGCACAGTGAAGGGATTCATGCACATTATATACACTCATAAACCAGCTGCTGCCGCTACTGTAACTTTTATAATGTAAAATATTCCTTGGTATGTTAAGTAACAAAGAGCTGAAACATTTAAACCTCAATCTGATAATGAAAGAGACACATGCTACTGTATTTATTTTCTTTTCTGCTTTAGTGTCGCATAACACGAATGATCTGCCAATGGACTAAGGATGTTTTTGAGATATTTAATCCAGAATGCTTGAAGCGGGGCCAGAAAACTAATACTAGGGGCAAATTCACTAACATGCGAAGTGTTGGCTGCGCTCCAATTCGCCCCACTTTGCCAGGCAAATTTTCGCCAGTCCGGCGCTAGTTCACTAAAATGCGAATATGCGCAAACGTATGTGAACGGTAGCGAATTTTTGTTACTACGTCAGACAAAACAAAGTAACGCTAGCGATGCCTAATTTGCATAAGGCGTCAATTTAAGCGTCTAATGGATGTATATGCTGCAGCCAGTACAGAACACTACACAAGCCCAGAAAAAGTTAAATAAATAAAATAAACTTGTCCTATTGCCCTATACATGTCCCCACTGTATAGTAGAGTAGCCAAATGTTAGGAAATATAGGGGGGGAAGGAGGGTACCCTAAAAAAAAAATCTAGCTCTTTTTCAGCCCTTAAACCCTTAAAAATGGAAAAGTGGCCAGCGTTTTTTTTTGGGACTTACAACTCCTGTCTACTCTATTGCAATTCTCCTGCTCTCACCCTGGTGAAGTTAAGTCTGGCGAAGGGGGTAACGTTCAGAAAAATTTTTTTGTAGAAAATTTAAGTAGTTTCGCCCCCTTTGCCAGAGTGCAACTTCGCTAGCATTAGGGTTTGAATTTGTGCAACTCTACATCACTAGCAATAATTCGCCAGAGTGAGAAAATTTGGGTAGTTGCGAAATGACGTCACAATGGCGAATTTTCCCATTTGCCTCCAACAATCTGGTGTTGCTGAGCTTTGGGTTGAAGAAAACTGGAGTTTTGCGTGGGTGTATTTAGTGCCCTTAACCCTTAATTTCCTAATGCTGTCTATAGTGCAGTAATGTCAAAGAGTCAATAGGATGCTTTGGGGGTCATTTATAAAGTTCACGCAGCGCATTATTGTTCGCAAATGGTTGTTTTGCCCATGCTTTTTTTCTGAATGCTAACATATTGTACTGCTGTGCCCATTTGTCCTGTTTTTACGAATTCAAATTGTGAATAAATCTTCTCAAATGACTCTTAAATAAAATGGGTCTTTGTGTGCATAGGGGCACTTTCCGAAGGTTGTTGTGTGCGAAAATAGCGTGGACAGTAACTTAAATTTGCCATTTGCTAAACTGTTTTGTGAATATTTCTCTGCCAACAAAGTTGTAGCGTAATTCAAACGCAGAGTGTGCTCATAAATATTCTCAAATTTGCGATTTTTGCCATATTTTAAAAGTTCTTATAGACATTCGCAATGTGAAAAACAAATTCACAAATCTGTTTGCACACTTTTCTCACCAATCTGCCTTGCTCGAAGTTTATAAATGAGCCACTTTGTCTTGTGCTGAATCTTATTATCGTATTGTCTGCAGGTTTGGACTTTAAATAGAGTTGGGGAACTATACTTTATGGATGGTGACAGAGGCAGAAGTCTGGAGTTAATTATTGACCACTCAACTTATGTGGGGGGGGGTGGAAGTAAACCAAATAAAGCCCATCCATAATTATTCTAGTCTGTTGGGTGGGTAAGCCTGAACCCCCTTAATATGTTCTGCCATCATAACATTAACATGCCCCTCCTGTATAGGGAAGTAATGCCCTTGGCCACCTACTTTGCTGAATAAACAATTATCTCCCTCAAAGTGAAATGAGAAGAAGCCCTGACGGGTGCTGTGGGCAGATATTTAAGCAATTGTTCCACTTCAAAGAAGGATTTAATAAAGACATAATGTGAACATGGGAACTTGGGGAGGACATTGGCACATATATTAAGCCAGAGTCAATTTCTCTTGAAGCTGCAAAACTGAAAACGCCTAGCTGAAACATCTGCCTTTTGAGCCTTTTGAAAAGAAATCCATGTTTTTGGCTGTACAACAACACTCGCCCACTGAATTAAGTGATATTTTTAATGTGGCTGTTCTACATTTTTGAGCCTTGTTAGAGTCGTTTGCAACCTCCTCGGTGCAAGCAATTATGCTAGTGCATTCTCTACCTCACTTAATGTTTTTCTAATGAACTTGTCACATGCCGATATTTTAAGCATTAAAGCAAATGAGTGCTGTGCTACTTGTGGAATAATCACATAATGTCCTTTAGCTGTGGCATTCGCATCGGCACAATTGCTAACAAAGTGCTGTATCCAAGGTACCAAACTGAGAAAATCTTTACTTCCAGTTTAACAGCTCCTCCACAATTATAAATCTTTTGATTGGCCGAGGTTAACAGAAAGCTCCTTATTTCCACTGTAATTTCCTTGCAATAGTGCTGCACAGGACAAACTAATGATTTATAAATAGAATTTAGTGCATGGAAGAAATGTCATCTATGACTTCTGGGCAGAAGGTTACGGAGGTATAGGGAGCTGTCTGTCACTGATATGGCATAAAATGTAATTCATAATATATTTTAATTGGCCAATTAAATAGTTTCTGTCTAAATGAAATGCATGAAACAAAAACTCAAATAATTTTTTGAAGCAGGAATGCTCTTTACAAAAGTAAATACACTGAGAAAAGGCACAAAAATGATGACATGGTTTTGTAATACAGGCTCAGATGCATGGACAGCTGATCACATGCTTCCTAGAAAAAATAAGGAAAATATATATATATATATGGTGATGGAAGGTGTGGGAGTCTATTCTTGTTGTGGATCATTTTTTAGCCATATGTGTCCCTCAGGACATTCGGAACCACAGTAATTATAGCCTTTGGAGAGTAATGTATGTCCCGCTGTAGGGTTTTAAGAAAAATTGCATTGCAGAAAATAAGGAAATTAAATACAAAGTACAATTCCTGATGCAAATGGATTATATGCATGTAATACACACTATGCTTTACACATATTAATCTATAGATACTTTGCCATGTAAGTTGCACAGACAGAGGCAAAGTGAATATTTTTTTAAAGAGAACTGGCACTGATGGGAAGGAATGGGCTGGTTGGTTACAAACCAAAATGCATTATGATTGATCACGTGTCATCCTCTGTGTGATGATCCCATCAACAACATTCCATGTTAGCAAGAACTAGGAAAAACAAACATTTGTATCATAATACTAGCACCCCCTTTACCTAGGAATGTATCCTCTATCCACTGAGAATGTTCTTATTGAATACAATCTGTAAGTGAGGGCAGAAAGGATGGGGTTTGTAATTGTTTTTGGACTGGGTATTCACTTACTGTATGTGCTTCTTTTTTATATGACAAACTTAATTAACATCAACAATTATCAACACAATAACTACAAAAGAAGCAGATCCTGCAGCTGCATGGGGCCCCAGGAAGTTAAAACAATTCAACCTCCAATCATTTTGGAGGCCTGAAAAGAAATTTGCTGTGGGGCCCAGTAATATCTAGTTATGCCACTGTGAGGAAGCTGAGATTCTGACTGTTGAAATTAAAATTTTTGTTCATTTCAGAATAAATAAATAAAACCAATTCTCACACTCCAGTTGCAAAGATCTGCTGCCAGAGATTTACAGCAGAGATGTACACTAAAGCTCATTAACATCTCTATTCACAAATACCAATGCATCAAATGCTCTTTCAATAAAGTTCATGCTGCTACTTGTCTGTACTTGTCTATACTTGTGTCCTACTGGTATGTGGGTTCTGCCTGCCTTGCAGAGTATGGTCACTTTGGGATGAGCAAACCATGTACTTTGTGCCTTTCTAGAACCAACTGAATAGTCCATGCTCATAATAGGAAACAAATAGATGCAGATGGGTAAAAGCAGGACTAGTGAAGGGCAAGAGAGAACAGGTTCACTACCTTTGTTTCTCATTTGCATCCCACCTTCCCTCTGCTCCTTCACTAGCCCTGTGCTAAAAATATGCACTTTAACCAATAATTCTCTGTCCCACTCACCCACTTGATTTCAGAGATGTTATTTTTGTTTTGATGAATATACTGTGAACATTTTAAGCAGTTTTATTTTGTCCTTGGTATCTACATTGATGATTTTATTTTGCAGGGGCAATATTGCCCCCCCCCGCCCCGCGCTTCTAACTTGTAGCGTCGGAGCAGTTGGAGGAGGGGCCGCATCGCAAGTACTGCAAGCACTATTGCGCTCGCTGCATTCGGCTCTTAAAGTTACCAGAGGTGGCTTTTTGCCGCCCCTGGTAACTGCTAGCTTTTTTTTTCTTTTTTAGCCAATCAGATTTTTAGCAGTTTTTTTACTTTTCTAATTTTTTTGTTTGCTAGTAATTGTCCAGAAAACTAAAACTTTTAGCGGTCTTTTAGGTTTCTGTAATTATTAGAGCATCGTCCAGCATTTTATTTCCATGCATGCCTTTTGTATTTGGAGCCTTTAATAAATGACAATGTAAGCAGCGAGGAGCACCTGTAAAGGAAATACAATTTTGAAATTACCTTTATGTGTCAACAATATTACGTTGTCATGAAGTTAAAAAATGTGCACGTAGGGCCCAAAACAAATAATTTGACAAATATATTAATTTATGACGAACAGGATTGAACTTACATGGAAAGACAATCAGTGGCGTAACTAGATGTTACTGGGTCCCACATCAAATTAATTTTAGGGCCCCCCAACATGTCTAGAAGTTGTCTTGTTTTACCAGTATAAGTTGAAATTTCTCATTAATTAGGGCCACATGGGGCCCCCTTTACCTCCTGGGCCCCCCTGCAGGGTTTGCTTCCTCTATAGTTACGCCCCTGAAGACAATACAGGTATATGATAGGAAAGTTGGAAAGACTACGGAATATTATAGGGATTATTTACATATGGGACAGTGCAAGTGATGAATAATTTAGAGGTGCAAACGTGCACCCTTTACAGCATCATACAGTAACCATTGTTATCTGCCCAGTAGATAGTGTTCTACATAAAAAAAAGAAATTCTCTAATTAAATGTCAGTCTCTGTTGAAAAAATTATCCAGTTAAAAGGGACTGCACCAGCAGCAAAAACAATACAAAAAGGGGCAAGAAATGTTTTCATGGAAAGGATTTTGAGCAACACTCATTCTAGCTATGTAATATGTGTATGCGTTACATGGATTTAGCCTAACTCATTAATGCATGAAATAATCACACACGCTTTGAAGAGTAGATGCATAAATGTAATGGAACAAATTAATGCTAATTTAATCCTTCTCACTCATAGCATACAACAGTATTGGAGCAAAATCAATGTAAACCAAAGGGAAATCTGGTAGGCTCATGAAACAAAGTATTAATTGCTGATAAAGTTTTTTGACTTAATAGCTTTTAACAAATGACAGACCATTCAAACCACTCAGAGTTTAATTTTTCTAACAGAAAAAAAATGAAACCCACATTGTTTAATTCCATTGTTTGACAAGGGACAAATAAAATGGTAAATGAACACAAGCTGCAATAAATCCCAGGATACACTTGCCCCAGATCAAAGAATGGGGAAGTAAGCCAGAAGCCACACACAGAGCCTGGAGCAGTTGGAAAGTGAGTATGTGGGTCACAAAAGTTCATGTAGGGGGGTGCTATGCTCACCCAGATGAAAGTTGTTAGGAGTAAGGGATTCAATACTATGCAGGCTACTGTTTCTGAAATAATCAAGTTTATTCCCACTATCCCTCTCTCAGCATCTGTTTCTCTTCATTCTGTCTTCATGCAGCAGTTGGATGTCAGATATTCACTGACAGTTAGATCCAGTATAATGTATAGCCTAACTTTTGCCTAGATGATGTTTTAGAGCTCACTCTATTAAAATCATCCCCATTTTGTTACATTTTGTTTGTATTGGAATTCATTATTTGAGTGACACCTTCTAGGAAAGGAAGTCCCCTATAAGATATATTGGATCATTCATCTGACACCTAACTGCTGCATGAAGACAGAATGAAGAGAAACAGGGACAGTGAATATAAACTTTATTTCAGAAAAATGCAGAATATTTAATTGATTGCATTTCTTACTTCAGTATGAGGAAGCTTATATTAATCACTTTGAAGTCCAGGACAGTGTGAGTTTTTACTAAAAGCTCTGAATTGCTTGTTGCAGTGTTGCACTTCTGTGTAACTACAGGTACAGTCTGAAAAAACAAAGGGTTGGAAATATATGTACAGAAATGGTATGCAGACATGAACACCAGCTTCCAGTATCAGCAGTAACAGGAAGAAAACTTCCACACCATTGTGCCCATGATTAGGTGTTTGCCAAGCTCTCTTTCAAATTGTCCACACCCTACTTGAAGTTCCACATAGTAGTACTCTAATCTATTATTAGAGTACTACTATTCTATTAGAATACCATGAAGTAAGATATAAGAAAGCTCATAAGGTCTGAAAAACAGATGGAGTAGGTGCTTGTGTAACAGCGTTGTCATGGTCAGGGTAAGGCAGTAATCCCTCTTGTGAAATTATATAACCCGGAAATGACAACTGAGTTTGTCTGAAGTGGCATTTGGAAAGGTTCAATTTCAGTCCTGCAGAATCAATGCATTTCAGAACCTTTTCTAGGTACTTGTCATGAAGATCCATATTTGGAGCGTAGACAATATCATCCAAGTAGCATTGTACACCAGGTATGTCATGGAGTATAGAAGACACCTAGGTACTTGTCATGAAGATCCATATTTGGAGCGTAGACAATTATATCATCCATGTAGCATTGGACACCAGGTATGTCATGGAGTATAAAATACATCAGTCTTTGAAAACAACTCGGTGCTGAAGCCAGTCCAAAAGTTACACACTTGAACCGAAACAAACCATCATGGGTGATAAATGCAGTGAGGTCTCATAACAACTGCTTTATTAGGTTCACAGAGATCAACACACAACCTCCAGTTTTCTTCACTGTTACAACAATTGGTGAAACCCATTTGGAAGATTCTGATTTGTTGATCACATCATGCCCTACCAGTTGCTTTAGTTCCTGTGAGACAGTCTCCCTTATAGAGTAGGTCAATCACCTCCATTTCTGGCATACTGGTTTTACATCTGGTTTCAACTTAACTTTGTGCACAAAATTCATTGCACAGCTCATTGAAGTGTTGCTTTGTGGTGAAATTTTAGACACAGGCTATGTGGTAGGCACTGGTGCTGTAGTAATGAGACCATCAACTTATTGTAGGTTTAATGCAGCAAAAAGACCCATTCCAAGTATAGCAGTACCCTTATTCACAATGTAAAAGTCACATTTTGTAGTATTGAGGGGGAAATTTATCAAAGAGTGAAGTTCCGCCACTAGTGGGAAATTCTGCCACTCTCCATTCATTTCTATGGGATTTTGAAAGGCGTATTTATCAATGGGTGAAGTGAAAGTTCACCCTTTGATAAATACTCCTTTAAAAAGCACTGTTATACTCTGCTCATCCTAAAAAAAAACACAACAAATTGGCGACAAGATTTCTCTTCTACCTCTGCAGCAGCCTGCAGTGTTTCTTCCAAAACCTCTTGAGCCTACCATACCTTTTACTGCTTGTTCCATATGTTTGAAAATTACATTATTACTGCTGACCAAGGGGAGATGAAAAACGCAGATGAATCCAGGAAGAAGAGAACTCGAGAGAAGATGGCTGCAGTGAACTCTGCTGGAGAGGACCTGGAAGGAGGGGTAAGTAACAAGTTAGAGGCATTTGCCCGGGGGGAGGTAAGCCAGGGGGAAGGAGGGAAGGGGGGTCTACACAGGGGAGGGGGGAGGGATTTTTGCACCTATGGAGTTGAATTCTCCTTGAAGCAGTATAGGCCATTTGTATAAACACCACAGTGACCTCACCAGCTTATAGTAGATGGCAAAGGTTTATATTTACATGCTTTTTACACTTAATAATTAAAGACATTTTTGTGGCGTACAGTAAATTTTCTAATACTAAATGTTTAGCACTAAACAGTTTGATACTGGAAAACAAAAAAAAAGCACAAGCAATATATTGGCCCCCAAGTGTTGGCCTGAGTGCAACCTATCCTACCACACAATATCTCTGAGTATAGTGATATACATTTATGAAAGGGGGTCGTTGGGGGTCAACACAGACTATCCATATCCATCAAGGAAAATGCCAGCTACTGCGAGAATCTCCTATTCTAGATTCTAAACTACATTATATGCTGTTTTACAGGATAGCAACATGCAGGAACTATGAAAAAAGCCCCCGAAGGCAACCAATTTAAATTCTTACATGATGAGAAGAGATTCACAGGTATTTTATAAATTTTAATAATGAATCAGTTAACCATTATATTGCTTGTAAATTGCTTGATAATAGCACTTTTCTTTTTTTAGTCATTGTTTTCCAGTTTGTTTATGAAGTGATAAAATCTTTACATATATTGAAATGCATATAATATATAGATAATAAAATATATAAAATAAACCAGCTTTACGTTCATGTTGGTCATTGGCAAACTAAAGTACCCACTTTTTTTTTACACAAGATGGCTGAATGCATCTGGACCAAAATATTATTATACAACTAAGAGTATTAATATGTAGTTAGATCTCCCTTCGATAGTAATAGAGCCTATACCCTACACTTTTCAATAAAGCTTTTTATGGTGGGATTTGCTCTCATTCGTAAAACAATATGCACTGACTCAGTATAAACTGACACATCAACTTTGCAGTTCATCCAACTGGTGTTCAGTTAGATTAAGGTCAGGGCGCCTTGTGCTGGTCAGTCATGTTCTTCCATTCCCGTCTCTGAAAACCAGTTTTCCTGCTGAAATAGAAAAGGGGCAGTAGGAAAAGGAAGACAGTATGTCATTATATGAAGCTGTGGCACCTGTGTTGGCAAAGCATTAACCTATATTTAGGCAGTAGTACCCAGTATTGTTCCCACGTTAGCAGTGTCAGCCAATGGTCCCCCACCTCAGTCACAAGATCCGACTCCTATTAATGCCACCTCCACCCCACCTTGCAGCCATTATTGAGGGGAGTAACAGTGCACTCAGTTGCGGCCAGGTGGAGCAGACCTAGGTTGGCCAGCTGCATTTTATCCTGGTGTCCCACTGGACCAGTTTGACCCTGTAAATTAGTAAATACAAGGATGTTAGCAGTTTTAAATCAAAAGTGTTTTATTTCTTCATCTAGCCAAGGGTTCACTCTTCTTCAAACACAGTTTCCCCTTTCCATTAAAAATCAGTAACTCTTCACATTCCAATTATTTGCAAACAACTTACACCACATTTCTGGACATTTCTGTGTCCATTCCCACTTATCAGCCTCTAATGTCTCTTTAGGAGATAAACTAGCATTCTCCCCTCCACAGTGCTTAGCCCATTGCACCAGACTTGCCAGGTCTCTACATTGGGTTGTAACAACTGGCTTCTTGCTAAAATTCCTCAGGGCATATCTATACCCTCATTATAAGCTTCATCTTTGACTTGCAGGTAACCTGCTGGGAGCTTACACCCTCTTGCTCCTTGATGAGATATGGGCTGCCCATTCTTGCTGACCTAGTCCTACATCACACTACTTTAGGGTGCTATTACAAAACCTAGCTTATGCTATCGTAATTACACCCATCAAATCTCTAACATGACTCATTACCCCATCTGGTGCCCATATATATTATCCCAAAACTACACTAGTAAAACCCATACACTTCCTTGTATATATAGCCCATTCCAGAAATTAGGAGGGTTGTCCACATACGTTTCGCTATATCGTATTTTGTCAGGTTATTCAAAAGTAATTTATGTGAATTTCTGTTAAGTGAAATAAGTAGGGTTCTTGAAAATGGAAAAACACATGCTGTCAATGCTGTCCTATGTCAGATTTGTTGTTGGTGGAGCCATGTGCATACAATGAGCAGAGGAAGATTCATTGTTATTCACTGACAGCAGGGTTGCCACCTTGCCCTATTTTACTGGCTACCTGATAAAAATAGCATTCATTTTATGCAAAGGAAGAATAGTTAATATATATTGGACTTTTTTTCCTTGGGCAGCACATGAAAGACTTCCTGCAGTGTTCAGCATTATGACACTGTTATTCTCCTGGGAACAGTTACTAATACATTCACAGAAGCTCACAATAAAGCCATGGCTATGCATTCCTTTCTTCCCACTGTCAGGATCACAGCTGCCCGGAGCTCCAGGTGGTGCATCCTTCCCTTCCGGCATCACTCCCAAGATGGTGGCACCTATGGCCGCCAAGTGGGTAGTGGCGCCGGCGCAATGATGTCAGTGCATCAAGTTGGATGCAACACACTGCGTCACACTGCTTGTGCCCATTTTGGTGCCAAATTGCATCCTAAAAGGGAGCCCAGGACACCAGTATTGTGCCTGATTAAAGGACGTGTTTGCCACATTCCAGGTTACTGTTATTCCGCTTGATATTTCCTTGACTGAAGAAAATCTTTCCCTCAGTTCACCGTGGTGGAGCATCTTCCTGAGAAACAAGTTTCAGTGTCTCCTCCTTCTAGAATCATTGCCTCAATGTTTCTCCAACCCACTAAGCCGGCTATCTCCCAGCGAGTTGCCTCTTCCCCCGGACCAGCCAACCCTCTACAACTGGGTCTACTGTGGCCTCCTCTGCCTTCAGTGCTTGAGGGACTTCCCCAGCAGCCTCTGCAACCTACAGTTCCAAAGGGATTTCCCCAGCAGCCTTTGCAGCCAACAGCTCCAGTGGGCCTCCCCCAACAGCCTCTGCTGTCTACAGTCACCAAGGAGTCTTCTCTACTGCAACCTCTGCCTACTACTCCTCTTGTTTATACTCATGCAGTTGTCTTGTTGTTCACTCAGTTACTCTTATTTCCAATTCTTCCCTAAGTCCTAGTCTTGGTGGTCTTGAGGCTCCCTGTGGGGAGGGGGTACTGTCAGAATCACAGCCGTATTCCCCTTCTGGTATCACTCCCAAGATGTTGGTGCCCATGCCCGCCACGTGGGTAGCGGCGCAGGTGTAATTACGTCAATGCGTAAAGTTAGATGCGATGCGCTGCTTCACGCCGCCTGCACCATTTTGGCACCAAATTGCATCATAAAAGGGAGCCCAGGACGCCAGTATGGCACCAGATTATAGGACCTGTTTGCCACGTTCCTGGGTACTGCTATTCCGCTTGAATCTTGACCCTGCCTGGACTTTATTTTGAACTCTTGCTACCTTCCTATAGAACTATTGCATGGACTTTGACCTTGATTTTTGCCTGATCCTTGCCTGTACCTTGTTCTTTGACTTTAACCCCTTGCTTCCTCCTTGGTCCCGACTACTCTCCATTGGGAGCCTATACTCATACTATATGGTAAGGTACAACTTGCCTGTTTCAAGATTTGATGACTTTCAGTGGTTTGTTGTTAGTGGAACAATTGGAGCTTCTTTTATATTCTGCAGTTTGTAAAACAAAAGTGCTAAATGCAGGGATCCCTCGTGTTCTAGCTTTTTCAGCAGAGGTGCCTTCCCCAGTGGATCATTGACCATTATGCACATGTGAGTGCCACAGGGTAAAGTTAGAAAGGCTGGGTAGGAGTTAGGGTGAATCATGGGAACAAAGAGAGAATAGGAGCAAGGGATATTGACAAGGTGAAAGGGTTGCAGGGGATACAGTCTCTACCCTGTCTTTATTTTGCTTACAGTATAACAGCAATGATAAATGGCACTACATAGGAACCTCATATAATCTCCAACAGCAATTTGTTCTTTTCATTTCAGTCTGTGCTAAAGGGCATCATTCAATTGACTTAATCTTAGAGAGGCCTAATGCTGGATGTCCATGTGAAATGCTTATTGCTATTTTCTTTTAGCTTTAGAAAGAATCACAGTATACCATACATTGCGTCTGTGGCCCACAAACCAATCACTGTGACATTTTTCTGGTCAAACAAAAAATTTTAAAGGCTAAATTGGGATGAAAGAGCAAAACTGATAAATGAAAAATGCCAGAATAAATACAGAGGAATGCAATGCCTTTAGGGCCATGATGCAAGGTAAAAGAATGGGCCTCATTGAAGCATTGAAACAGTGATATTACAACTTTGCCCTGATTATAAGACACCTCTTCTGTATTTTACTTTTCATACTGCTTTTATATGGGTAGCAGAGGTTTATAAAAAGATCAACACACTGAAGCATCAAGGACAATACTTAGGTAAGCTATGGGTGGGTGGGATAATAAATAATACAAAGTTCCACGAGGTGAAGTAACCTAGAACAAAGGCATTAAAGTAAATCCTACTTTCTGGTTGGATGCTATGGAATATTTTACCCTGTAAATACATTACCCCAATCCAGAGACATGTATCTATTTATTATTGTTTTGTTTCCATTCACTGTAATGTTTTCTACTATTAAAACAGTTGACTATATATGAGATTTATGTAAGATGCTTTATAGACAATTGTTAAAGGGCCGGAAGTCATTGATCTGAAGTATTTATTTTATAGATCCTCCATTATATCTTTATGCATCGCAAGTACCAATCTATTCCTTTATAACAGCAAGACTGCACACAAACACGCCTTCATGAAAAAATATTTTATAAGTAGTGGAAAAGCAAATCATGTAACAATGTATAAAAACAGATGGCAATGAATTCTAGAAAGAAAGCTGGAGTAGAAAGATACAAACATGAGAGCTGGAAAGACCAATCCACTATGATAAACCACACAGATGGTAACTAGTGTGTTAGTTTAATCTCTTAGCAAAAATGAGGGCCTTGTACATTAACCATACTGCGAAATGTAGTTTATATAAACACCTGCCATCTGGAATGTGTGTGCCCTAATTCCAAGGGTTACACAGTGGAGAATTCCCTCTTCCAGGTCCTGCATTGATTGACTACTTGAAGAGTTCACTGGATGCTGTAATTCATTTCTACATGTCTGAGTAACAGAATATTGTAGCAATGTCCTTACTGATTTATATACATTTCATTGGTTTGATGGAAAGTTCATGTCAACACACGTACATTTTTAAGACTTGATGCAAGAACAGGGGCACCGTCAACCCATACTAGGGAGCATTTAAAGTTCATTGTGACTCCTACGTGTTTACTAGAAGTAGGATAAAGTTTGTACCTCTTTTTACATTACCCTCCTATTTTCTTCAGCCTGGTCTTTTGCAGAGTTCCACTCTCATGTCTCCCTAATGCTCACCTTTCTCCTCTTTAGCAACAGCAGCTTCAGTGACTGCATAAGCACACAAGTATGTTCCATTTTATATTTTTTTGTAACTTATATTTTTATTTGTTTTTTTCAAAAGAAAATTCACATTGAAAGATACATAAATCATGTTTTGCATTTTCTCACCTTCTTAAACACTTCTGCTGTTTCCTGTTAAAACCTATATCACCTATAAATATATTTTATACTTCCACTATCACCTTTCTAAAATTCTACTTTTATTAAAGGGAAAATATGTTTAACTTGAGCCCAGAAACAGGACTTGTGAGGTATGCATCGCGTCTTGTAGTGCTCCCACACCTCTCCTATTGGGTTTACATTTTCTGCATCTCTGGTTCTGACTACTAAAACAATAGGGGTCATTAATGTCTGCAAGTGCACTGAGCAAAGTCCAATATTTTTTCTCATAATGCAGCGTATTTTCCTAGGCACTTTTTTGCCTGGTGTAATTTCGAGGCATCAGAAGGTGGCAGCAGCTCCAAGGCTCTCCAATATCAATAGGCACAGCAGATTCAGAAAGGAAGGCAGAAAGAAAGAACTTATTCACTAATATAATACGTTTCACTATAATAACACACAGGGGCACTAAAGTGAGATTTTAAACCTTTTTGAACTTTTTGGACCCAAGTTGGTCAATGCTGCAGGCATATTTCTATGGGGACATTGTGAATTCACTTAAAATTATATAGTTATGCTAGGAGATTTTCTCCATACAGTTGTAGGTGGAAGAAAACCCTGGTGAATTAAAACAATAATGCCATGATGTAAGTGGGAAATTACAGATGCAGTCACTTTGGATTGTGTGTTAAATGCGTCGTGACTTAACTCATCTATCCCATTTATCCCACTTAGCACAGAATATTGTGTCACAGCATCCCATCCAATTAAAAGTTCACCATTGAAAACAATGGTGCTTTGGTATGCTAATGAAAAGGTTAAATGCATTAAATGAGTTAAGATAACTTTAGATAAGTTTCTTCAATTAGCCCTGAGTCACGACGCATTTAACTTACAAATCCAAGTGACTGCATCTGTAGCATGGAATATGTGGCATAGACAATGAGATGGTAAAGTGGCTGCTATATGTTAATAGCAGTGTGTCAGCCTGGACATGACAAAAATCCATTGGCTGTAATGATAAACTGACATATTCTTGAAGCTTTGCAGTGGCATAGTTAAAAGAGGTAAATGTGCATCAATGTGAAGTTAATACTGCAAATATTTTTGTACTTGTGTTTTAACAAATTGCTGAGGTTCTTGCAAATTTTTATTTCATAATATCTGACATTTACCACGGCAGTAATTGTTCCCTAGAGGGATGGATTCATTATCGAGGTCCACATTTTTCTCTCACAGTAACCCCTAGTCAACAATTAAAATTTGCTTTAGATACTGTAGAGTGCTTGGGACCTGAGGTTTTCTAGATATGGAATTTTTCAGTCATTTGGATCACCATACCATAAGCCTGCAAAAAATCATTTTAAGTATTGTATTAGTGAGCCAAACCTGCTAAAAATAAGTTTTTAACATTAAATAAAGGCAGTAAGATTGTTTTGCCACCAATATAGATTCATGCAACGTAGTTACCATCAAGTACAAGGTAAAAAGGAAATTAACAATTATTATTTGAATTGTTTGCTTTGGATGAACTCTGTGGAAGATTGCCTTTCCATAATTAATTTTTCGTATAATGGGTTTCCAGATAAGAAATTCCAGCATCCCGCTTTAGTTCAAAAACAGCTGGAGGGACAAATCTTCAATCCATTTTTCATATTTTTTCTCCCTAAAGCTTGGAACCCATATGTCATCTCTTAATCACAACTCCAACTCTGTCTGCAATGAGACTTTTTCTAACTTTATGGACCATGCAATATGCAAGAGCCAGGAACTCCTTTGTACTAATGCAAAATGTTTATTTTGTATTCCATTTCCCTTTGAACTAAACAATATAAACTTGCAATGCAGTACATTATAAAGCGATATTTTCCATTCTTTGGGCAATGTATAGTTTTTGAATAAAAAATTGGGAAAAAGATGACAACTGATTTCTGTGCTATTGCCTTTTATCCTTGGATTTTTTGACTCAAGCTCTCTGACTACAGATGCAAAATCAATGCTTTACATTCAGCCCTGTTAGTCCATGCTGGTTATTAAATCCCTTGGCATCTCTGCCTAGAGACCAATTGAGCACTATAAACATAACCAGTGGTCTAAAATGACTAAAACTGACCTATTGTGATGCCATGAACTGTACTATAAAACAGTGATTATGAGTTTTGTTGCCTTTATTAAGAATAATAGGAAACCAAAATTGACTTGCAGAAGGTTGATTCAACTTTTTTTTCACTACTACATTTTGTTGTAAAAATTATTTGTCACATTGAAGAATAAAATAAATTAGTCTCAATTCAAATTCAGGAAGCCAGACAGACATGGCTTTTTATCTTCACAGTGAAGAAACAAGGAACACGATGTTTGCAGAAGCTTCAGTATTAAGCTTGGCAAGAAAAATGCAGTACTGTATTTATTAGTAATATGGTCTGATCTACATTTCAAGAGATAAAAACAAAACCATACTTCTTATGGGTTACAGAGTCCAAGGAAGAATGTTCTAATAAACAAAATGCTGCCAAAAGCATCATCCTCCTACCTTCTCCTCCTGTTTCTCACTCTCGCCCTGACACAACCCGGTAGCTGAAACGCGTTTCACAATCTGCATCAGATCCTTCAAACACAGTTGAAATAATGAGCGATCCACACTGACAATACTCCTCAATACCTTCAACAAAGACTCTTTCAGTCCAACTCATTATGACAGAGTTAACAAGACTGTCTTATGCAGTTTATTTCAAGACATGGGCAAACTACCAATTAAAGTGCCTTCATTTTGAGTCTTCTAGACAGGAGTCTGTTATCATTATAAGGGGCATAGCATCCGAGAAAAAGTGTATATAGCATGTATAAAGATCACTGGCTACAGCCTAGAAGAGTCAAACAACACTTGGCTTCAGGGCAACATATTTGATATACAGTAGGCTCCCTGCTCATTTGTGGTCTCTTGTCAGTTGTCATCTCTTACAGTGAAACAACAAAAAAACTAAAGTTATTGTTTAATTAAGTGTGCAGGATCTCACAGGTATCATTCCTTTATTAAAACAGTAAAACTGTCTTAGATCTTTATTTTTTAAATTCCCTGAGCTACTGTATGTAAATGCTTCTTACCGAAATCTCTGGATCAATGCAGTCATTATACGTGCTCAAGGTGGAGTCCAACAGATGTGCTTGATGATCCAGTCTTTCAAGTTAGGTGAGTGCTTATTTTACTATCTCGATTTTATTGGACCTTAAAAATGAGGACACATTTTACTGTCATTATAACTGGGAACATATTTGTCTTCCTCTTTTGACATTCCAAATGATACGTTATAATGATATTATTTATTATAGAACTAGCAACACAAGCTCTAGGGGTAACTAATGAGGGGGCTAGGATACCGATCCCTTTTTGAACACCAACCTAACTATTTTTCATCATGGATTGAGCTATTTCTCTATCCAATGAATAATTAGACATGATTTACAGTTAGGGCACACCTACAGATTGGTAGACTTGGCTACTTCAAATTTTGAGCACATACAAATAATTATTTGAGAGGATTCAGGGAAGTGTATTGAAAAATCACCCCCCTCTCCCATTTTTGACATGAGCTCATTCAATTGGGGAAAAGGTCATAAACATTATATGAATTTCCAAATTAAATATAACTTTATATATATATATATATATATATTTTTTTTTTTTTATTTATTTTTTTTTACTCAGACCTTAATGCATGTAGACATCATTTGTCCAGGTCCCTTTGGATTATTGTCTAACATAATAATTCCTCCCTCACCTTCACAATCCATGAGTTTGATTCCATGAGTTATGGATTCTAAATTTTGAAGCCCCCCTCTGTTTTACATCGTGGGCGGTGCATAAAGTCTGTGGAAAGTAGAGGGATCGGCCAGAAATCCATAATCTAGAATCCATTGCTTTACAAAGGACGAGGGAAGGTTGACATGATACTGTGAGCCTGGAGGGAGGAGGGCTAAGAAAGATAGACTATCATAGGTTCATTTTAATATGTGTGAAAATGGTGTAAAATCAGGGAAATTCATTATTTATTATATATAGTATAACAGTATAAAATCAGGGGATGTAAAACTGAGGTTTCATTGTATTTACATGTACCTTTTGAAGTTCAGGTAATGTTTATGCCCAAATAAATGAGCTCATGCCAAAATAAAAGTGTGTATGTGGGTTATAGTTCTCTTTAAAGAGAAGCAATACTATGGGGCAGACTATTAGCGAATTTCGAATTAAAAAAAAAATTGAAATTCGACCATGGAAATAGTGGGTGAAGTAAAATCCTTTGAATATCGAATTCGAAGGATTTTACCGCAATTCGATCGATCGAAACGAACGGTCGAATAGGAAAAATTTGATCGATCAATCATTTGAATCAATCAATTCGAACAAATTTTTTTTATTCGATCTAAAATAATGATTCCCAATTCGGTACCTTGATTCTGGCGAAGTAGGTGGTCGAATAAAAATTTAAAGGGGAAGTAAATCGACCATCGAATAGTCGAATATTAGAATAAAATTTTATTTGACTATTCGAATTCGACTATTCGATGGTCGAATTTGCCTAATTTGCATATTTTGAAGATTCAAATTTAATTAAAATTCGATCGAACTTCGAATTCTTCATGTGAATTTTGTAAATCTGTCCCTATATTTACATTATAAGAAATGGTCTACCAATATGCTGAACTTTTGCCTGCAAATGAGCAGCTTATCAACGTTATAATATAGAAGATGATGGTGACTTTTAATTGCAGACATATTTATCGAGCAGATCTTGCCTCATCATAAAGGGAAATGCACATAGGTTGTTTCCTTCACATCAGTAGTAAATAAAAGTAACCTCGGTTTAAATGTTATTAAAGTTTTCATTCTCCGTGAATGCAACAATGTGCTGTCTCATGTAAAAAAGAATCTGGATATTTAGCCTACCTTTTCCCCAAACAAATGGGTCTCTGGGGATTAATGATATCAGCCGTGACTGAAAAGAAACAGTCAGGCTGAAGTAATCACAGCAGGGATTTGATTGGGCAGGCAGCAATAATGTGCCTTGTAGCCAGTGAAGAATATCCCTGAGCTGAATAATTGCACAGTGCCAAGGAAACATAGGGACCAAGCACTCAATTTCAGCTCAGGAAATTCTCAAAAGAAAGAGCAAGGTGATGTTCCTTAAGCCTGTTAAAACCAACTTGGAACTATAACAAAGCAAATTGCAATGCATTTAATAGTGGAGGGAAGTAATACATGCATTGTAAAGGGAGCTGATTGTTGCTAAACAGAACACAGCGTTTTCATTTCACCTCCACCCCCTTGGTAAAAATAACAAAACAGTTGGAAAAAAAAGTTTCTTCCTTCTTTTGTTTGCTTTTTTTATCTTTCCATGGTGCTCGCTAGAAGAACCCCGGACAGGTGCGGTTTTCGGGTAATAGGAGCACCGGCCTGGGTATCAGGTATTCAAGTAGTTACTTGTGGGTGCCTATCATTTAGCACCCCAAGTGTAAAATCCCTTTCCTTCTCCTTTAAGTCTATAAGAAAATCATGTAAACAGTGCATAACACTGCCTTTGCCTTTAAGAAGTGATTATATCTTAGCTTGGTTCAAGTACAAGGTACAGGTATTTTATCTGTGATTTTCCGGATAATAGATCTTTCCATAATTTCGATCTTCATACCTTAAGTCTACTAGAAAATCATGTAAACATTAAATAAACCCGATAAACTGTTTTTTCTTCCAGTAAGGATTTATTATATCTTAGTTTGGATCAAGTACAAAGTACTGTTTTATTATTACAGAGAAAATGGAAATCATTTTAAAAAATTTGAATTATTCGCTTATAAAGGAGTCTTTCTGTAATTTGGAGCTTTATGGATAAATGGTTTCCCCCATACCTGTACTGTTTTATTATAACAGAGAAAAAGGAAATAGTTTTTAATCATTTGAATTATGTAATATACATAGGCATTCTTACAATAAAAAAATGATTAAACAAGGTCATTTAACAGGGGATGTAATGGTACTTGTATGAAACAGAAATGCCTGTGATATGTATTGAATGTCTATTCATTAATAAAAAAAGAAGTTTAAAAAAAAAATGGAGTCTATGGGAGACAGTCTTTCAATAATTCAGAGCTTGTCAGACAATACATTTCCAGATAATGGATCTCATACCTGTAAAGGAATTCCAATTATTACAGAAAGAATGTTGTGATCAAAGAAAACAAAGTTTGTTCTATCTATGCTCTGCATCTCATGTTTAAGCTCACATTTTCATGAGATTAATTGTAGAACATGCCCTTTCGGCACAGAATGACTCTTGGTTTCCATTGGAATATTTATTAAAAAGGTTGTTCATAATTTTTTTAAGATGAACTATTACAAGTATTGTCCTCTCTTTACAATTAATCTACAGTACCACTAACGGCATGTGACTTTCTATTTCTGTTCCTCAACCTGATTTTCCTTTAAGCGGATGCAATTGCAATTATTTTTTTTTATTTTTGCACGAGCAGCAGTTTTTTTTTTACTATATGGTTACATGATGAATATTATTTCCTGCTCATTGAACAGCAGTGTGGGTTAAATCAGAATCTAATGCAATAAAACAGCAGAGCGGCAGGAATAAACCAGACCACGTTCATTAGAAATACATTTAATTTTATTAAAACAGGGATAATGATAAAACATAAAGCTGCAAAGCATCATTCAAATAGTGTATTGCCAAATAGAATCACAGTTTTGTTTTCTTAAAAAAAAAGTCATGATGTGAGGATGCCGTTAATGATCGCTTATGTCCCAAAGGATATAGGAGAAATACCACTGACTGATTAACTCATGGGATTGGTTTAAATAACAGTAGAAATCACTTTCCATTTGATAAATGAGACCTAGAGGAAAGCATTGTGTTAGGAGATAAGTCATTCTCTACAATCACCACCCTTTGACAAATGCTCTACAATATGATTTGGAAGCTGTCCTGGTAGGATTATGGGACAGCCTTATTCTAGACAATATTTTTAAATTACTATTATGAAATATCGCTGCCTCAGAATGGTTCATGAAGAGGTTAGGGCTTAACCCACTTTAGTTAATCCTCTCCGTAGAGCAGCAGTATTTACCTTGCAATGGAAAAACATCTGATAGATATACACACACAAACATTCACAAATATATGTGGCTCACAGGGGCACACAAGGTCAACATTTTTAAAAACAATTAAAGCAAGATGTGGTTCAAAGTCAACTTCCCGGTAAAAGAGATCCAGGCCTCTCTAAAAGTACTTTGGTATTGCATGTGATAGAGAGTCCCTGATAGTGATGGGCGAATCTGTGGCGTTTTGCTTCGCTGAAAAATTTGTGAAACGAGTCGCGCTGATGTTTTGTCTCGCGCCCAAGTTGACGCGTGCTTATTTTGACGCGTGCTTATTTTGACATGCGTTGACACGCAGTGCAATGTGATAAAACTGCCAGGGGAAATGCATACGACCAACGGTCCCTTTTTTAGAGGGATATTCCCTCTTGTGACAGCGCAACCTGCAGTCCCTCATTTCATTTGTATTGGAAAGTCCTTTTCTCACGGAATAGCCAGAAAAAGAAAGACGTTTCTAACTTAATTGGCTTTTGGCAGATAGCCTAGAAGAACAGCTAACAGGTGCAAAAAAGATGCTTTTTAACAATTTTGATATAATAAATAAGTAATTGATTGTATTTGTAACGGTTTAGATAAGGAGAAATATTTTCAAACTTTCATAACCTGCCAAATTTGGTAAAACGAACGTTAATTAGTGGGTGTGGCCACAAAAATGGGTGTGGTCAAAATGTTGCAGCGCTACGTATGGAAAAAAAAATTTCTGTCCCTCTTTTTACTTCCAAAATGTTGGGACGTATGGAAATGTGAAAAAAAAATTGTAAAAAATGGCATCTTTTGCTTTGTGTGTGAATGTGCTGAATAGCATTGGAGTCAATGAGAAGAGCAATTTATACGCGTGTCACACATGCCCTGCATTGTTAGTGGACTCTTATCTTTTCAAAAGAAAAAAAGGCCTCCCATTTTGCCAGCTTCTTAAAAACATCTGTGATTATTATTTAAAATAGTGAAACATTAAAAAGGCATATTTTAATATATATTCATTTATTTTTAAAAATAGTTTTCACTGCACAGATTGTGCTGTTTTGAAGTCAAGCGACGAACTCGGCGCGCTACGAAACGAGACACACGGCAAATTTTTGTGAGCGTTTCGCCGAAACTTTCGCCATCGGCGAATGTCAGAAATTCGCCACAAATTTGTCTAGGGCGCATTTATTCGCCCATCACAAGTCCCTGAGCATGTCATGAGGTACACTAGAAAGAGAGAGCCATGCTTGTGAGAAACACAATGTGGGGGGCAGAGGTGACCCTGGTTCACAAAAGACAACTCTCTCCATATAAGTACATTTCAGAAAATGCAATTTCAAACCTTACTTCTCAGAACTGGCGCAGCTTTGTTTGTTTCCCTGTAGAGCAGCCAGCGACTGTGTAGAGATTTGCATCTGCAGACCCAGTGCAGTCTGTATATTCTGATTATTAATAAGTCTTGCTGTATCAGCTTCTATGGGAGATATTATTTGACTTGAAACAAGTAAGCTCTATAGTATACAATGGGATTCTTCAGAATGTATCTGTTATGTATTGTGTATCCTGTGCTTGAAAGACTGCTCCCATGGCTGCACAGCAGCTTTATATATCCAGTAAACTATAATTGTGTATAGAAAACACACCAGTTTTACCAATGCAGGGTAACAGTATATTATTTGTCATTCCTTTAAAACACTTTCTTTTTTGGTGTTAAGGTCTCCATAGATGCAACGATTTTTGGCTGCCGAACGACCGATCTTAGCGAAGTCCGACCAATCTGTCAAATTATCGTCAGTTTGGGATACCAACGATCGTACATCTTATGATTTTTCATCCGACATTGGTCTGACGATTGATCGGCCAGGTTATTAAATAGTTGTTTGGCTTTCACCCCACACATTAAGTTACTCTCCATCCCTATTCCTGTTATCAGCAGAATACGTTTAGTTGGATGACTATATCCTTCCCCATTGCAGCTTTATAGAGGAGAGATCCTCAATACCAACTCCCTACTTAAAGGCATATGACCACCATTAAATGGTGCATTGTGGAGGCAATATCATGGAAGCGTGGCCATTGTTCCTTCAGAACATTTCTACAAAGGGGTTGTGAGCCAAACTCCCATTTTTGAAAATGTATGCCCTTGCACAAATATACGTAATTGCTAATAAAACAGGGGACCAGGGAACATGCATTAATCAATCGCTACTTTTTTATAGCTTTGTGGAAAACATAAATTAAATGACACTGCATTCGATAGCAATTACATTTTGCAAAAATATTGAAGCACTGAACACTTTTAATGACTGTATAATGGAAGGTTGCTGAGAATTGCATGGTTAAAAAGCTGATGTCATCCCAATATTTATAAAGGGATTACGATCTCAGCCTGGCAATTATAGGCCAGTAAGTTTGACATCTGTGGTGGGCAAATTATTTGAAGGCTTGTTAAGGGATCACATTCAAAATTTTGTCCTAGTGAATGGCATTATGAGCAGCAATCAGCATGGCTTTATGAAGGATAGGTCATGTCAGATGAATTTGATTGCTTTTTATGATGAAGTAAGTAAGAAGTTGGACAGTAGGGGGGGCAGTAGATGTGATCTATTTGGATTTTGTCAAAGCATTTGATACTGTGCCCCACAAACGACTGCTAATTGGAGAGGCTTCAGACTGGATTTTTTGCCTTCCTCTGGATCAACTAGCAGTTAGGCAGTATAAAACAAAAAGAAAAGTATAAAGGTTGAACTTGATGGACGTGTGTCCAAGCAAACTCAGTTGTAGTGATGGGTGATTTGTCCCATTCCAAATTCGAAAAATGGTGAAATATTTGCAAAAAGGCGCTGGCACCTCGTTTTTCATTTTCAAATTCATTGGTGAACGGTCTGATTTTTTTAATGGCGGTGAATTTTCATTGGCAAATTTTCGCGGGTGATTCACAAATTTATTCACCGACGGTGAAACGCGGGATTTCACCGCGAATTGGTACAGGCCGAATAAATTTGCCCATCACTATCATAGTTGGACTGGTAATCCTTAAAACAGACTAACAGCAGTTCTTGATTATCAGTAATACTGGCTAATTGCGAATGTTTGCTTAGGCAAAATTACAGATTGATGATCTGGGTGGCATCAAGGTTTTGGGGCATACAGTATATCCAGTTATTATTATTATTATTATTATTATTATTATAAACATGTATTTTTAGAGCATCAATATATTGTGCTGCACTGAGTATTTATTTTATCATCAGTGGTGTAATCCTCGGTGGCAAATTCACTAAGCGGCGAAAATGCGCTAGCGATGGCTTCGCCACAATTCACCGGACTTCGCCAGGCGAATTTTTGCCAGCCTGCCGCTAATTCACTAAAACGGGAAGTTGCGCTCAGGGAGGCGAAAGGTGGTGAAGTTGCCTTCGCCAGGCAAAGTGAATTTAGGCTAGCGATGCCTAATTTGCACACGCCGCAAAGTTAAAGTATAATAGAAGTATATGTTACAGTTAACATCTATTGTATTGAACTTCACCAGGTCTAACCTAGCGAAGTTAAGTCTAGCGCAAGAGGTAATGTTCAGTAAAATGGTCATCTTAGTGAATTAGCGTAGTTACAGA
This sequence comes from Xenopus borealis, assembly GCA_024363595.1. Classification (NCBI taxonomy): domain Eukaryota; kingdom Metazoa; phylum Chordata; class Amphibia; order Anura; family Pipidae; genus Xenopus; species Xenopus borealis. Next base: position 30,951,265 of record CM044446.1, read on the forward strand.
TGCAGTCACTTTGGATTGTGTGTTTAATGCGTCGTGACTTAACTCATTTATCCCATTTATCCCATTTAGCACAGAATATTGTGTCACAGCATCCAATTAAAGAGTTCACCATTGAAAACAATGGTGCTTTGGTACGCTAATGAAAAGGTTAAATGCATTAAATGAGCTAAGATAACTTTAGACAACACAGTTTATTCAATTAGCCCTGAGTCACAACGCATTTAACTTACAAATCCAAGTGACTACATCTGTACGTACCTTCGTCAGTGTGCAACTTCGCCTGGTGTAAAGGTGCGAAGATGTGCTAGTCTGTTTACTTCACCAGCAAATTTTCTCCAGGGAAACTGTTAGTGAATTGGCAAAGTTGTGAAATTATGTCACGCTGGCGAATTAGTGATAGCGTTAGATGCTTCACGCTTTTGTGAATTTGCCCCTCAGAGTGGTCCGGCACACTATGATCCCCATCCTCCTGCCCTACCCACAACCCGCCTACACCTCACCCTAACTCCGCCCATGTCCCACACTGACTTGCGTCCCCCTTCCTCACCGTAAGAGAAAGCAGCTGGGGGGGAGGTTTTTTTTTTTAACTATAGAGGAAGCAGACCCCACAGTCCCTGGGCCTCCCTATGACTTCCAGGTCTACTTCCTCTATAGTTATGCTGCTGAATTTAATGCTATTTATTTCTGACTATAACACTGACATCTATGTATTTTAAGAACACCTTTTTCACATAGATGAATTATAGACAGGGGTAAACATTTTGGTACATATTTTTTATTGTTTGAGAGCTTTATATTTTCCATGCTAGCCATTTATCCAAATAGCTGTTTCAGAATTGCAATATATTTACACGCTGATCAGATAGACGGCAAAGTCTCCATCCTGGCCAGATTTAATATAGTGTGTGTTCATAAACTAGCCCTTCATTAGCAGCTGCTGTGGAGTATCAGCAAGTCACACTGTAATTAGAAGCGGTTTCCAGCTTAGTGATCCAATTGTCTCCCTTATTCCCTATTGTCCAACTTTCCCATTTCCTTCTGTTCACGATTCATCAGCTGATCTCCCAGCCATAATTTTTCATTGGCAGCAACCCATTCCTACCCCGTTCCTCCGTGAGTTTGGAAGGAGAAGAACTACTGAATATTTCGTTTTCACAACACACACACAAACAGCATGGTATCTGCTCCCCTTACTGCTGACAGGCACGCAATAATGTTGGTTTGGTAATTAAATCAGCTTAGCGAACATCTGACCCAAGTGCTTGCAGTTAATTAGCGATTCTGGAAACCCATCAGAGGCCAGCCATTTTATTGTGCCTGCAGGTGATGTGGAATGGAATCGCTGGAGTTTCTGCATATCTTCAATAAAAAAAAAAAAAATTCTGCATCAAAGAAGAACCTGTCCTGTGTCGATAATCTGTAATCTTTAAATTCTGTGTTTCAGCAGGTTTTGGGAAAAAGAACAACCCCACACAGAGAAAGTTTCCCCTTCACTCCGTTCCTCGTAATATGATTTATTTAAGCAAAACACAAACACCGGAGGCAATACTTTCTAACCACTTCCTGCGACGAAATTGTTTTCTGAAGTGCTATGTAACACCACCAAAACTGAAAACCCTTCAAGCGTCTTGTTGTAATTAGAATTTTTTTTTGTCCTTTCTCTTTTACAACCGCCGTAGTTCGCTTCATGAGCAGTTATAAAAATGGCTAAAATTGCAGGAATTTTGCTTATTGCTCATGTAAAATGGAGGAGGATGAATAATGTATAGCAAACGGGAGGTGAAAGGATGTAGCTATATGAGATTTTTTTTTTTTATTGATATGTTTGGTAATTCTTTGTTACAGATTTCTACACCCTGGTATTCTTTTCAAGTTGAGACACATCATTATATACAGTATATACAGGTATGGGATGCCTTATCTGGATGCCCATTATCTAGAATGCTCTGAATTACCAGAAGGCCATCTCCAAGAAACCATTACATGCAAATACTTTAAAAATGATTTCCTTTTTCTCTGTAATAATAAAACAGTATTGTGTGGTTAAGCTGCATGAAACTATATTGGTAGCAAAGTGATATTGGGTTTATTTCATATTTAAATGGTAGACTTGGGGCAGATTTACTAAATTCGTGTGAAGGATTTGCATATATTCACTCGAATAGTCTCCATTCGATTGTGCGACTATTCAAACAGGCAAATTAAGTATTTTCGACAATCAAATATAGAATATTCAGACGGATCGAATAGAACGAATAAATATATATTCGATCGTGCCAGTCGAAGAACTTTTGTTCGACTGCCTACTTCGCTAGATTGAACCTACCGAATTGCAAGAGAAGCCTATGGGAATCCCCCCGTAGGCTTTTTTTTTATCTAAGTCTTTTGCCGAATTTCAATCGTACGATCGAATGTTTGTTTCGTACGATTTTGGCGAATATTCAAATGTTTTTTTCTGCTACTTTTCGTAGAATCTTACGATTCTGGCGAATAGTCAAAAGCACGATCAAAACCGGCGAATATTTCATGTGATTCTGGCCAAATATTTGACAGTCGAATTCGAGAGCTAAAAGCCCTCGACAATTCGACCCTTAGTAAATCTGCCTCTTAATGTATTGAGATCAATAAAAACACAGATTCCGAGCATTCAAGATAATAGCTGCTATACATGTGTTTGTGTGTGTGTGTATCCTATCTTATATAATAAAGTTCAAGTGTCTCTGCGTCCAGTCCCTGGTCCAGTCCCTGTGTCCGTGGAATTGCACTACTGCGCATGTGCCGCACGGACCGAATTTACCAGTTTTGGCCACTAGAGGTCGCCAATCACTAACTAATGCTATCACAGTACTTAGGATAGAGGCATTGGAAGCCTGTGGTGAAGTGTATAAGGTAAATGCCTCTGACCAGTGCTTTTAGTGTTCAATTCCCATTGAGTGATCATTTATGCTAGCAAAGTAGATAGACACGTAACTTCGCACCCTTACGCTGTGGCGTGTTTCACCATTGTGGGTGATAGTCTGAAAAACGTAAATACGTTACCGTTTGCCGACCAGAGCGTAAATTTGCACGTTAGTGAATTTGCGTAGCCCAGGCGAAAATTCGCCTAGAACAATTCTGTTTTTATAAATGTTTGACTACATATGTTCTAGCGCCTGTTAATTTAACGGGCTTAATGTAAAGTTCAAGTGTCTCTGCGTCCAGTCCCTGTGTGCGTGGAATTGCGCTACTGCGCATGTGCCGCACGGACCGTCTCTGGCGAATTTACGCTAGCGAAGTAGATAGACGCGTAACTTCGCACCCTTACGCTGTGGCGTGTTTTACCATTGTGGGTGATAGTCTGAAAAACGTAAAGACGTTACCGTTCGCCTACCAGAGCGTAAATTCGCACATTAGTGAATTTGCGTAGCGCAGGCGAAAATTCGCCTAGAACAATTCTGTTTTTTATAAATGTTTGACTATATATGTTCTAGCGCCCGTTAATTTAACGGGCTTAATGTCTAGTATATATATAAATACAGTATATACTTGCATTCATCCATGACCCTTTGTATACTTCTAATACAGCCTTGCCTTTATGGCTGCAATCCTTAGTCTTATTTAGAATTCTGGTAACAATCTCTTAAGGTGTGCCACAGGATAAATTCCTCAAGTATTTGTTTGTTTAAGTCAAAATTTCTGTGCAGGAGACTATGCATGGTGGGGTTGTCAGATACTGGCTGATTTAGCTATCCACACCAATCTGTTCATCTGACTGATGGACCGAACAAGTGAAATGGAAGCAAGCAGAGAAGTGACGATAGCAGATTTTTTAATCCTGTCAATCCAACCACATTGTGTGATGGTCTTCCAGGACCGTTTGTACAAACTGCATACAATGGTGCCTACAGATGCACCTTAATCAGCCAAACTGTCCCACCATATCTGTGTCTATATCATCACTAACATTAGATTTGAGTTCAGTGAAGAGTGTTCTCTAGAAATGTGCTTTGAATATCTCCAATGAGGTTATGAAAAAGAATAAGGATATGATAATAGTGTAAAGTGTGCAAAAGTGCAAAGCAACAGCTTGTTAATGAACCTGTGATACTGCGATTATGCAAAGAGCCCACACTATTTTCAGTGACAAAGAGTTCCTACACGCTGGTAACAAATATACTCGTTAAGCTGTGCACTGAATGAATCTGGGGCGTTTCGCTTTGTCAATTTGCAAAACAGAGAAAAAATTTTGAAACGCAAAAAAAGAGACACTGGCGA
>CM044446.1:30958658-30983604 GCA_024363595.1 Xenopus borealis
CACTTGTCCCCCCAGTCCCCCCCTGATGGCGGCCCTGGTTACAACTGTGCACCTATGCATGTGCTGAATATACACAATTATTACTATGCTATATAGAGAAGCAGCAAATCTAACCTTTATAATGATTTGTGGTGCATAATAGCATTCGCTATAATTTAGTGCAGTGCCTTGTATAATGGAGTTTCATGAAAGCTGTACAGTTGTAATAAATGTGCTCAGCATATAATTATGCTGAACACAGGGCAGTTTACATTCATGTCATACGTTTTATTTCCTAGGCTGCACATGTATGATAAGCATGTAATTTCATATATAATGACATATTTCTCAAAGCCCCACTTCATTGCACTCCCCCATCCCCCAGGATGCTAATATTTTAATTTCACAGGATGCATATATGTACTGTATTACGTTAAATATATAGTCATGGTCTTTTAAAGGACTATTTTCCTAAAACAATTATCTTCATTTCTTCATATATAAGAAACAAAAAAAAGGTAATCACAAGGGTTGACCATTTATTATTTACTCCCCACTTTTCCAAAACACCAGCTTCTGGTCCATGGACATTGTGTCATTTGTACTCAATCTGGTTTCCTGCTCTGCAGCCATTCTAGCATCTGTATCTTCATTTATGAATTGCAGGGTGCAATGTGCAAAAAATGGATGTAATTTTCCATTTTATTGCACTTTACACACTGCCTTACTGTTTAAATGAAATGCTCCATTTTAGAATACAGAGACCTGTGTCTACCCCAATGAATACAACACAGCCTGTGAGACAAGAGGCAGTAGATAAATGTTCCGCCCTTCCTGTACCCTAATTTTAATGACCACAACTGGGCCTTGTATTTACTGCCTGCCCAATGGCTGTGCTCTGCAACTAGCACTGGGTTTTGCTCTTATGCCCCTTAGTGCTTTCGAATTTCTGTCTTACTAAATGAAACATCTTGGGGGAAATTCACTAAAAGCGAAGCGTCTAACGCTAGCGCTAATTCGCCAGCGTGACGTGAAGTAGTAACTTTGCAAATTCACTAACACCGACTCTGGTGAATTTTCGCTAGCGAAGTAGATAGACTAGCGCAACTTCGCACCCTTACGCCAGGCGAAGTTGCGCACTGACAAAGGATCGCAATTACGCAAATTCACTAAGCTGGCCATTTTACTGAACGTTACCACTTACACTAGACGTTACTTCACCAGGTCAGACCTGGTGAAGTTCAATACAATTGATAGGAGTTTGAAAAAAAAATTGGAAATTTTTTCTGTCCCCAAAAAACTCTGGGTGATAGTCTGAAAAAGAGCAAATTTTTTTGGGGGGGTTACCCTCCTTCCCCCCTACATTTCCTAACATATGGCAACTCAACTATACAGGGGGCACATGTAGGGCAATAGGACAACGTTATTTAATTTATTAAAGGTTTCCTGGGCTTGTGTAGTGGAATGTAGCGGCTGTAACATAGACTTCTATTAGACTTTGACATTCCCGCCGTATGCAAATTAGGCATCGCTAATGTAAATGCGCTTTGCCTGGCAAAGTAACACTAGCGCAACTACACTATCCTTCACCGAACTTTAGGGTCGCACTTTAGTGAATTTGCGTACCGCTGGCAAAAATTCGCCGAACGTTAGCGAAGGCAACACTAGCGAATTTTCGCCGCTTACTGAATTTCCCCCCTAGTGCATTATACAGATCAAATATAATACTTTGCCTGTAAGCGGAACAATAACTTACGAAAAAAGTTAGATTTTACGGGGTACTGCATTCTTATTCTAGCATTACCTTCTAGGACTGTATTTTCAGCATGTAGAGGGCTTCTATAGGAATTTTCTGTATTGTGGGAGAGACTATAAAACCTGGTACATAATTTCACAGTGCATAACCCTAATGCAGGGACCCCCAACCTTTTGTACCCGTGAGCAACATTCAGAAGTAGGTGTTGGGGGGCAACACTAGCATGAAAAATGTTCTTGGGGTGCCAGATAAGTGTTGTGATTGGCCATTAGGTAGTCCTTATGTGCATTGTCTGCCTATACTGAGGCTCTGTTTGGCAGTGCATTTGGTTTTTATGCAACAAAAACTTGCCTCCAAGCCTGGAATTCAAAAATAAGCACCTGCTTTGAGGCCACTGGAAACAATGTTGAAGGCATTGGAGAGCAAAATGTTGCTCACAAGCTACTGGTTGGGGATCACTGCCCTAATGGTTCCCGAACCCAGCAGTGAATCCAATGAATAATAAAAATTCTAAAAAATATAAAAACAATGGTAAACTTTAAATAAGAGTGATACAGTATAAACCACAGAAATATTATTTGCTGTTACTAAATAAAACTAATATTATGATACACAAAAAGGTGAGGTCATGTCTTGGTGCATCTAGAGCAAAAAAAAAAAAAAAGCTCCATTCTGTACGACTTTTACTTTTACTGTGTCCCTCTGGTTAATAGGGTTACCACCTTTTCCTGTGGCTGAGCCCGGACAGGGGGGCAGGCCTATGACGTTGGTGGGCGGGCCCGTGACATTGATGGGCGGGCCCATGATGTCATGGGGCGGAGCTATGGTGAATCGATCGCCGATTGTCCGATCGCTGCGTCAATCCAGCTAATCCCGCCTGGTTTTCCTTATTTGGAAAACCGGGCAGGAAGTATTGACCCGGGCAGTAGTGATGGGTGAATTTATTCGCCAGGGGCGAATTCGCGGCGAATTCCCGCGATTCGCCGCTGGCGAATAAATTCGCGAAACTGGCAAAAAAATCCGCCAAAAAAAATTCGCCGAGCAAAAACGAGTCGCGCGTAATTTTTGACGCGCCGAAAATGACGCGACGCGCGCCGAAAATGACGCGACGCGCGCCGAAAATGACGCGACGCGTCGGAAATGACGCGCCGCGTCGGAAATGACGCGACGCGCGTCAAAAACGACGCGACGCGCGTCAAAAACGTCGCGACGAGCGTCAAAAACGACGCGACGTGCGTCAAAAACGACGCGCGACTCGTTTCGCGAATCGGCGAAAAATTCGCGAATTTCTCGGCGAAGCGAAACGCGGCCGTTTCGCCCATCACTACCGGGCAGCCCTTCAAAATACCGGGCTGTTCGGGTCAAAACCGGACAGGTGGCAACCCTACTGGTTAGATTTAATAATTTAGAGATTTAACAAAGTGATGAATTTAGGAATAACCAGGTATTTAATCTGTGGATATGTTTCCAATTGGTATGATAACTTCATAGTATCTCAGATTAGAACTGAATATTCTTGTTACTTAAAACCTGATATGGTGAATATGCCATTTCTGGTGACAGCTGTGAGCCAAGGGCGACTTACTGTGCTTTATGTTGCTGCCAGCGCAAAGCAAGTTTGTGTCATTTACTGGTATTTTGATTCAGTAGAAGCGATCAAAACCTCTTGCTTTTCTCTTGTCTTTACAAACACAGGGGTATTAATTAAAACTTGACCATTTTAATCATCATTCCCCCACAGTAAATATATAAATAATATAAATCAAGAAAAAATGTCATTCTATTCTAACACTATTCAGAATAACTAGAGTTACGTATTGAAAAAAAGATGTTAGAATTTAGCTTATTTACTGGCAAGGACAGAATATGCATGTCCTTAACATTTTGTGTTTGAGTTTCTGAATGTCAGTATTGTCCTTGATGATTTGTTTTCAAGATACCAGAGCCATGGGACATTTTTGATAGGAAACCAAGTATATATTTGTTGCATAGGCAGGCAGGCAGGAATGAATTCTCCCTCTGGAATTTCACAATGATGAGAGTGGTGACACGTTCTTAGAAAATCAAAAGTGGGATGCAAAGTTCATTACCTGACTGTTTATACCCAAATGAAAAAAGGAAAAAATATCTGCAAGTTATATATACTCGTATCCAAATTTAAAAAAAAAAAACGCTGTTCTAGTTTTTATTTTCCAATCTAATTCAGATGACAACTTTAAGATGATTTTCCATGTAAATGAAAACATTGTGTTCCCTTTATATAATAGACAATAACAACCAGCATTATAGACTGGGTAAAATTACACTCGCTCTCTTTATCTGTGGTAATTTAAAAAACAACCAAATTGAATTTTACGCACTTTCCTTAAGATAGTTATCGTAATACTTTATAGCACCTGACAACCAGCTACTTTGCGTACTTTAATTCTTTCCGCCGTCTGCAACCTTGCAATATCATTTTAATTACAAATCTAAAAGAATGAAAGTTGCATGGCTGGGTTGGATCAACTTTAAAGCCAACAATGCATATAAAAATATTGCAAAAGGTAATACTTGTTTAAGGCTAGAGTGGGAATATATATGTAGCACAAATTAAAACTGAATTACAAAAATATGAATAAAAAATGTTTTTTTTCTAAAGTCATGCAGTCATCCAATTTATTGTAGAGCTGTGTTAAAGCAAAGCTGCAGCCTTCTTCAACTGTATTGTGGTTGTTGTGCTTCTCTAGTAACACCAAGGCGCCAGCACATATTTCCTCCTAAAAGAAGCAAGCGTGTACAGAAAGGTAGACCCAGTTGCAGAATACAAGGTCTTTCCACTGAAATATATGGATCTTCCAGGAAGAAAGTTTCACTTGCTGGCTTTAAAAAGAAATGGGACTAACCCATAATGCAAACATCATATGAGGCTGTCACGGTCGGCACCCAATTACCAGAACAAGTACCAAGCACCCTGGTCTAGGCTCGTGCTTCACCAGTAGTGTGGCCGCCTTTGGCTTCGGGAGGAGCCCTCAGCTACTCAGATGCCACCTGGACTTAAACGAGAGGTGCAAGGCAGGAGTTCTGGCCAGCAATGGGGCACGACTGTATAAAAAGTCAGTTAGGCCGAAGATCACCGTGCAATTGGATAAGGCAAAGGCGTAGTCAGACAGGCTGGGTCGAGGCAGGCGGATAACTAGGTTTCGTCAGGCAGGCAAGGGTCAAATCCGGGTAATCAATCAGATGGGAGAAGGCAGAATCGGAGTCAATAACAGGCAGGGGTCAAAACCAGAATGTCAATCAGGAGGGTTAAGCAAATTCAAGGTCGGTTTCAGGCAAGGGTCAGGTTCCAGAGATCAGAGTAGTCAAAAACAGCCAGGCAGGGTCAAACACAGGTATCAGACAGATCAGAAGCTTTACAGCACAAGTACAAGGCACCAGGAACAAAACCTATCACGGGCAATGCAAAAATTAAAAATGTGCCTTTAAATACTTTTGAATTTCGCGCCATTGCGCGCTGACGTCATCACGCCAGCGCGCATGCGCCTATATAAGCCGGAAGTGCGCGCGCGGTGCGCACTAGGGAACCGGCACAGAGGGGGAAGGATGGCGTGGCGGGCGTCCCCGCCGCGCTGGTAAGGAGCTTTTCCTTACAGAGGCTTTCCCTAGCCAATAAGAAAACAATAATGTACAAATAGAGCTTGTGATGAAAAGTCTTTGATTAAATTTTATTGAACACCTTGGCAGTAGTGTTTCCACTTCCTAAAAAATGATTTGATCCATACTGATATTGAGTGAATTCACTTACAAAAAATGGTATCATTTGCCATTGCAGACTAGACGTCCTTTTGGATGGTCTGCAATAACAAATCCTTATGGCCAAGACAACAACAAATCTAATCGATAATGAATGATGCATACTGTTCTTCCCATTGTAGATCAATGATGTTGAAGTTGGAATCCTCGGAAATCCAGCAGGATTCTGAATGCGAACATACAATAATGGGGCAGATTTATCTACTGTAAGTGGAAGATTCAAGCTCACCATAGAAAAACCCACCCACTTTCTATGTAGTCCAGTTGTATTTTTAGAAGTGTATTTATCAGTGGGTGAAAGAGTTCACCATTTGAGTTTTCCTGTGATGAGCTCTAGTGGAACTTTCATTTGAAGAACAATGAGGTTGTGGGATGCACTGCCGGGTAATTCTGGGATGGCAAATTCTACCAATGTCTTTAAGAGGGGCGTGGATGATTTATTGGGCAAGCAGAATACCCAGTGCTATTGAGATATTAAAGGAGAACTAAAGCTTGAGGGTATCCATGTTGTGCAATGTCACAATATAAGGCTGATTAGTAATTAATACAGATAATACTACATGGCAGCACAGAAACCATTACAGTTAGCATCAACGTTTAATTATCAGTCTTGTAGCATCAGCTTATATTACAGGCTATGTTCTGCTAAGTTGTTCTATATGTGAGTATATGGAGGGGTCAGTATGAATGTGTGAATGTATCTGCACTAGGGTTGGTTTGGAGGAATTGAATGATGGACTTTGGTAATTTTTTCAACCCAACTTAACTATGAAACTATGCAAATTCAACCACAAACGTATGGAAACTTATTTCCCATCCATCTGTAAACCAGCAATGAACTAATAAGCATACCGATACATTCTTTAGGTTTTAAATGGGTTTTTTTTTTCCTTCCTCTGCATCAACTAACTGGTTCTATACTAAAAATGTTGAACACGATGGACGTGTCTTTTATAAGTCTAACTCACTATATTTCTACATAGAGCAACCACCACCTTTGAAGCAGTCAGTAGCTCCAGGGTGCTCTCAGCGCCCTGCATTAATCAGTGCAGTTCAGTCACACCAAAAGAATTGGGCACATGACATGCTCACATGAAACACCAGAAATGAACCTTTATAAGTGAATATGCCCTAAAGTGTAATGCATTAAGGGCTTCATTTCATTATGGATGCCAGGAGGTTGATGGCTTGCAAAAGTTGCTAGCATTTTAGCGTTAAGTTCCCCCAAATGTTTGTTATGCCCTTTATCAGCTTCAGGAAAGGTTTCAGATGTCTATGGTGAGACAAAATAATTTTTGGTGTTTGACTCCATATTTGAGTTTGATAAAGAGACGCCTAGATGGTCTTTTTAACTGTCTGACTTATTACATTTATTTTTTCAAAGGGTTCTTAAGCAACTACGTATTTCAAAGTTTGTGATCCAATTCCACTTCATCACTCTGTTTCTATTTTAGCTTTCATTTCATCACCCAGAGCTTCAGAGTGACTTATAGCAGGAATCAAACATTTCCCATCCTTTAGCTCTCCTTTTCTGTTGACTCTTTTATGGTTAAATATAACTTCTCTTTGAAAACCATGCTTGATGAATTTGCTCTGTTGTTCCATATTTGCTGTGCAGTTTTATGCGCCCATTCACCTTGAATGAATAACTTTTGTGTAATAGAATAATAGAAAAAAACACTATCTATAATGCCATTAGATTTATATTACAGAGTGGTTACTTGTGGAATAATTCCGACTGTAAATGATTTACTGACTCACTAACTCTCCAAATTCTAGAGGTGGGAGTTAGTTTTGGAAGGGCCTTTGCATCTGCAGTCCAGCTTTAACACAGATTTCTACCACTTGCTGTTAAATTGCCTATTTGAATTTAAATTGTGAAGAAAACCAGCCAAATGAGGTCATTTATTAATAGGGCTAACAGAAAAGGGTTTCAAATCCTAAAGTTAATGGTTTGAAAAATGTCTGCAAGTACTATAAAACAGGTGGAGTGTAGGGACTGTCTCATCAAGAGGAACATGCCTGCAGCCAAACTTATTGAAAAGTAGTCATAAGTGAATATTTATTAGGCCCAATCTTGTGCTACCAAGTCTTATTTCTGCTAGGCTAATGAAAACAGAACACATTATTTGTTCTTCTGTTTTGTCCGTTCTTTGTGCTACCCCCACTTTCAACCTGTGTTGAACCATGCAATGAAATTATACTGGATGCCAAAGAAAAGTTTCCCTTCCCTCTAATTCATCCGCTTAATTTTCTGCTTCCTTTTTACTATATTTTATGTTCTCCACTCTTCTGTGCTGTCATTTTCTTTGTAATATGCCATGTTCTTGATTTTTAATGTCTCCTCTTAAACTTAGTTAATTTTGAACCTTTCACTTTTTCTACTTTCCTTTCATTTGCTATCATTTATATGCTGCCAAAATCAATCTGTTTCTAGGTAGGAGGCATTTGATCTGCTGGCAATAGACTAAGGGAAATTCCTACTGGATCATGATGGATGCTGAAGTATGGCCTGACCAGTGAACCAGCTCTTCTGATCAGCTCTTCTAACAGAAATTGCTAATCATCTTATCATGCCAGCCAATACTTGTACACATTACAACAACCAAGTCTTCACTGGACAAAATAGATAAATTGCACTACTAACTGCATATGAAAAAATGTGCAAGACTATGCTTAATAACCTATTGGCTATACATTAATTGCTAGAGCAAGAGGTGCTTCTCAGAAAGCTGACCAGGCCCTGGGACATCATAAAAATCAGCATATCAAACATTACTGTCTGCAACTCAGAACTGCAATGGACAGCACATACAGAATATTGAAACCGGAATATGCTCTCTGGCGCTCCAAAACACATGAGTCATTTATTACTCACAGGGAAGAATAGAAAGCATAGAAAGCAAGCAGAGGCCCTCATGTTTTCCACACTTGGCACACTGCCCTGTTGGTGAGAATGGAGCTGTGCCTTCTGAATGAATAATTGAATATGGGGAGAGGCACATAAATATGCCTTCTCCTGCCCTTACCCATCACCTAACTTGTGCATTATTCAGACACTCATGGGTGTTTTGCTGATTTCTCCAGTATTGCAAACATTTCCAAACCTGTTATCCTTATTTCATGAACCTATTGTTACCATTGTTCTATCTGTCAGCGGGGCTTATCGGCTCCCAGCGGGAGTTGTCAGGACCAACAAGGAAGCTTCAGGGGTTAAAGTCCAAATCGCAGTACAAAAAGGTATGCAGAATAATAACAAAGCCAAAGTCCAGGCAAGGTCAAAGTTCCAGAATCAGTTCAGGAAGTATTTAGGAACACCCAGGAACAAAGATAGCAATTCCTATAATCGGGAAACAAACCCGTGACCTGGAAGCCCTGCAGTTTTCAAATTTTGCGCTGAGCATGTGACGTCATCAACGGCGTTGTTCTATGTTTTTACACTGGTGCCACCTTGTTGGATGTGGCGGTGAAGAGAGAAGACACACCGACCAGTGCTCGTCGTGACAGTACTCCCTCCCCCATGGGGGGGGCACTGGACCACCAAGCCTTGGTTTCTGGGGAAATTAATCGTAGAAATCCCTTACCAGTCGAGGGGCAAGTACATCAGAATGTTTCTCCCAAGAGCATTCGTCAGGACCAAAGCCCTTACACTTGATGAGGAACTGAAGAGAACCTATGGAGAGTCTGGAATCTAGGATCTTTTCTACCTCATACTCTCGTTGACCGTCCACAGGAATAGATGAAGGAGGAGGCAGATCTGAAGAGAAGTGGTTGGAAATTGCTGGTTTAACCAGGGAGACATGAAATGCATTAGGAATTTGCATCTCAGGGGGAAGTGATAACTGGACCGCCACAGGATTAATTATCTTAGAAATGGAAAAGGGACTGATAAACCTTGGACCCAACTTGGGAGAAGGAATCTTTAGATGAATTTTCTTAGTGGACAACCATACTTTGTCTCCAACTTTGTATGAAGGAGGGGAACTCCGTCTGTGATCCGCAAAAGTCTTATGCACCAGAGCACTTTTCTCCAAATTTGCTTTGGTCATGGCCCAAATAACAGACATAAGGGCAATGCGATCATCTGCGGTGTGAACATCTGACAAGAGGAAGTCCTGAGGATGTTGCCCAGTAAACAGACATAAAAGGAGCCCATGACTAAGCGCCCTGGTGGGGTGCAAAAAGCATAGGGTGGATGAAGATGCATATTTTTTACTTTGTATAAATAAAGTAAATTTTTATCTGATCTTCTTTGGTCCTGTGGATCCGTATCAAGTGCCCTGCTTCTTTTCTTTAGACTTAAAAGGAATTGTTCTAAGGCTTGATTCACTGCTCGGCTGCCTCATTGGTTTGGGGATGGTAGGTAGAAGAAAACTGAAGAGTAATAATGCTCAGGTCTTTACATAAGTAACAGCAGAACCTAGCAGTGAATTGAGTTCATCTCAGTCAGAAACTATCTCCACTGGGAAGCCATGCAGTCAAAAAATAAATTAAAAGAATAGCTGGGACAGTTCAACCGCAGAGGGAAGTTTTCACAGAGGGATGAAATGTGCCATCTTGCTGAAACAGTCAATAACTACCCAGATTACTGTGTTCCCTTTTGAGGAGTTCTACAATAAAATCCATCACTAGGTGAGTCCATAGACAAGAGGGAATGGGTAGAGGCTGTAACAGACCACTGGGATGGGAATGGCCAGATTTGGAATCGGCACAAATAGTACAAGCAGTGACAAAGTATTTGACATCTTTGCTGATTGTGGACCACCAGACTAAGCATCACAGAAGCTCTAGAAACTTTTCTGGACCAGGATGTCCAGCCTGCTCAGAACAATGGGTCTGTTGTAAGATGGGCAGGCAAAATTCTAAAGGAATGAATGCCATCCCAATGGGTGTATCAGTAGAAGCAGAGGACTAACCAGACAGGATTTGTTCGGTGAATAATAGGATCTTGTCTTTCAGGGAGACGGTCCACTGGAGGCATTAGCTACACAACCTGGTGCATCTAACACAGTTTGGAATGCCTGGAGAAATGCTTCTCCCAGAGAGGTGTTGCCCACTCAAGCGGTTTGCCCTCCAAACGAGACATCACATAACCCACTTTTGCCCGCTCCGAAGTGAATTTTGAGGGTTGAAATCCAAATTGACACTGAGTAATGAACCTTGCGGGTCCCCATTGTAGCAAGGACGAGGAGGGATGAGTGGCTCACGAGCTGGAGAGGCCACTAGTGGTGGAGCAACATCAGCATAGGGATTCCCTGTGGCTGGAGGAGTGAAAGGCATATGAGAAAGAAGCAAATCAAGTACTTGCCCAATGTGAACTTGCTGAGTCTTATACGCTTCCATGAGGGACGCCAGCCCCGGTGGGGCTCTTCCGATCTCCGGCATGGCTTCCTCAGAGAGGTCCATGGCCTGATTATAATGTCAGGGGTGCCTATCGGCTCCCAGTGGAAGTTGTCAGGACCAAGGAGGACGCTTCATGGGTTAAAGTCCAAAATCAGAGTACAAAAGGGCTCAGGCAAAATCATGCTGAAAGTACATTCAAGAGTTAAAAGGCAGGCAATAATAACAAAGGCAAAGTTCAGGCTAGGTCAAAGTTCAGGAATCAGTTCAGGAAGAATTTAGGAACACCCAGGAACATATATTGGGCATCAAAATCCTTAAGTATTTGAATTTCGCACAAATGTGTGACACTGGTGTCATGATGCTGGCGTCGTTCCACGTGGGTCATAGGCACTGCCATGTTGGATGCGGCGCCGAAGAGAGAAGACACGCTGATGGCGCTCATCGTGACACTATCATCCCAAACACCTACAATCTACTGTATCAAACACCTAAAATTCCTATCCTAAAAGATAATGATCAATGTTATTGATACACCCCTTTCCAAAACAGCTTTAGTGTTGTTTTATTATGAGTATAATAACAATAATAGCCTATACTAATAGATTGTTCAGAATGTACAATAATGAGCTATTGCAGGTGGAATTTGCATTGGAGTCCTTGGTTTAAATTGCATGAATGGCAAATAGCCTAGTTTGCCCTATTCTACTAGTAGAAACAACTGCTTATAATATTACACTATAAGGGTTCAATTTGGCTTCTATTAACAAATACCAATGTGGCTCTAATACAGGTATGGGACCTATTTTTTGGTAACGGATATTTCTGTAATCTGTATCTTCATACCTTAAGTCTACAAAAAAATCATGTAGAAATTAAATAAACTGGGCTGGCTTGGCTTCCAATAAGGATTAATTATATCTTAGTTTGTAGAAAGTACAAGGAACTGTTTTTATATTACAGAAAAAAGGAAATACTATTTAAAAATTTGTATTATTTGGATAAAAAGTAGTCTATGGGTGACGTGCTTTCTGTAATTCTGAGCTTTCTGGATAACGGGTTTCCAGATGGAAATGGATTCC
Organism: Xenopus borealis; assembly: GCA_024363595.1. Lineage (NCBI taxonomy): Eukaryota > Metazoa > Chordata > Amphibia > Anura > Pipidae > Xenopus > Xenopus borealis. Next base: position 30,970,611 of record CM044446.1, read on the forward strand.
ATACCTGTTCAGGCAGTTTATAGGAATGAAGAAGAAAGCATTTAAAAACAACAGAGGGAGACAAGCAACATTTAAGACCTAGACTTTTAGGAATGTATAAATAAAGAGATAGAAAATAGAAAACAAGGAAATTATGTTTTCACTTATAATATCAAATCCCCCAAAAAATTTCAGAAATATGTCAGATAAGAGTGAGAACCCACTGAAAATGGAAATAGATTTATTACAGGGGATGAAATACAAATGTTCCTAAAATGTTGTTGTTTCCATAGTAAAAAGAAAACTTTATAGGAACCATTAGAACTATAAATCAGTGTGTGCACATATACAGAAGGATAAAAGAAATCCCCCTGGTGCCGTGGAAGATCAGAAAAAAAGAGCAGTTGTTTTAGTGCAAGAAAGGTATTTTACTGTCAGATTTGTGGAATGTTGCCACTTAATTTGTGCTATCAGAACCAGATACAAAAAAGGGCTAGAAGTGGTATCCATTGATGATGTTTATCACATGAGTGCCCATGCTTCTCAAAATCACAGTTAACTACCAACTTACAACTTACAATAAACTTCTCAGAAGTACACCTGGTACAATGTGTGCCAAACCTGGAAAACACCTTCATTTTAATTTTTATTAAAGCGTTCATAGCTGTTTTAAGCTCATTTAAAAATTTCAGCTGTCAATCAAATATTGTCTGCCACTCCTCTAAGCCTTAGGCAGATAATTACTTTCACTTTCCATTCAGCACTTCCTAGATACCACTGCTCCCCACACATTCCCCCAGTTCTCTTAACCATTTAATTGTATAACCAGTGCATGGGGATAGACATTGGGTCCCCCATTCTGGTGCACAAACAAGATTCTGAGATAATGCAAGGCTTGCCTTAATAACAATGTAAACAAAATAACTCCTGCCTGCTTGCTATAATTATGAATTCCCACACTGAAGAAAACAAGATTAAAATAATTTATATAGTTTAAGTAATGTTCATTTTGCTTGACTAATGTGATAAAATTGGATTTTGAATATTTTTTGGGGTGACGGGTCCCCTTTAAACCTATAAAGATCCCACTATACAGGATTATAGGATAGGAGGGGAAATGAAAAACCTACTACCCTGCAAAAAGTTTTGCTTGATTTTTGTAGCATGTTACACATCAATGTAATTTGTATTTTTCGAAAGGGATTTTCTTGTCAAGGGATCAACACCAGGGAATAGAACCTCAAACAAAGCCCTTTCTGCACTGCCCTAAAAAATGTTGTTTAATTAGAGAAAGAGCATAAATAATGAGCAACAATGCATGTTATATATAAATAAATGTCTTGAAGCTTAATTATGGCAAATTAAAAAAAAAATAAAGCAATCAGAAATCTGTCTTAATAAAGTATTTAATGCATGCTGAAATGAAAGGATCAACAGCAATAAACAATAGTTCTAGTTCAATCTAAACAATAGTTCTAGTTCATTAGCAATGTATTTATTACTGTCTGAACTAATTTGCCACAGAAGAAGAAGAACAGAATTGATGGCGACCAAGTCACCTCTTTGCGCAAGACACTGAATTGTCGAAATGCATAGGCATGATTTCTGAGATATTGTCAGACAGAATCCCCGTCATTCCTAATTCTAGCTGTGTGTTGCTCAGTTCCCTAAGATGATGTGATTTCTAGCAAACTGTGTTACTGAACAGACTGCCTGCTGTTCCCTTGCTTCCCCCCCTCTTCCAAAAGCCTTTGGTCTCAGTCATACAATCTAAAAGTTTTCTGCCCCACGGCTTTCTCTCGTATGTGCTCAAGGCATCTGGTTGCGCTCTATTTTATAGTCTTGCCTTGCTGTCAGCTATTTTCAAGTTGCCTGCTTCTACCAGCTGAAGGAAATAAATTGGTTTTAGGGATTGATGCAATGAGAGAGAGAGCTTGTCCTTATTTGCTATTTTTATGCATGCTGCTGCACAGCTTTTAGCGCTTACGTTGTTCACAAAATCCAGTTGGCACCAATCGTTTTATAAATCCAAGGAAACAAAAGAGCAGCTACAGTGAAGATCAGTAGAATCTCCCCTCTTGGTATTATCATTCAGCAGGTTTGTTTTGCCTCTGCATACTTTCTTGTAGAATGTGCTAACTTTTATGTGATGCAGGTGGTAATGCACATAACCTTTTAGTGCTAGAGACATTCTCTGGGGCTGCATTGCATTCTGAGGCTTCAGTGTTATGATTTCTTTATCCAGAGCTATTGGCAGAGTTTCACACTGGCATGCCCGTAATAATTTTCCACCACACACAGTTGTTACACTATTTGTAGTTGTAAAATCACTGTTGGAGTGTGTATCAAAGATCAAAAGGCTAAATAAATTATCAATAGGTCATTGAGCCTGCGCTCAAATGCTTTTAGGGATCTCATAATTGGATGGAGCACCTAGTATGGGCCATGTTTTGTCACATGCTCTTAATGAGAGAGCCATTCAGATTGCTTACTAAAGAGAAAGCTCAAAATTCTAAATAACTGATCAATAGGTCATTGAGCCTCCACTCTGGTTGGGGGAAAGAAACAAAAATGCTTGTAGGGAGCTCACAATGGGAGGGAGCACCTAGTATGGGCCATGTTTGGTCACAGGCTTTTAATGAGGGAGCCTTCCAGATTGCTTCCTAAAGGTAAAGATCTTGTACTCTTGGTTGGGGGAAATGCTTTTAGGGAGCTCACAATGGGAGGGAGTACCTAGTATGGGTAGCCATGTTTTGTCACATGCACTCTTGGTTGGGAGGAAACAAAAATGCTTGTAGGGAGCTCACAATGGGAGCTAGTTTGGGTATTGGCACCTAATATAGGTAGCCATGTTTGGTCATATGCTTTTAATGAAAGAGACTTCCAGATTACTTCCTAAAGGTAAAGATCAGAATGCTAAATAACTGATCACTAGGTCATTGAGCCTGATTTCACAATGGGAGGGAGCGCCTTGTTTGGGTAGTCATGTTTAGTCACATGCTCTTAATAAGAGTGCCTTCCAGATTACTCATTATTGTCATTTGACATCACACATGTTCATAATGAAGCTGGGACACCAACCCTTATGTGCATGATTGTGTCCCAACTTGGCTTCTCTCTCTGGGAGCTCTTAGTGTGGCTAGGGTGTCATAGTGCTCCCTAACACTATATGCTACTCATATGATACCTTTAAAGGCTGACTAAAAATATTAAGACTCAGTTTCCTTTTTTGGAGTACTGTATTTGTTTATTTAGCCTATAAATGTTTAACAATATTTAACATTCTTTTGTTTTTTATTTTGAGTGCAAAAAATGCAAGTACATTCTATGGAATTTCTGGAATTTCCATAGAATGTAAAAATATCTGCAAAATCGTGGAAATCTTATATGATCCAGATCAGTGATCGACTACAGCCTACCAACCAATTACCATCCAATAAAGGGTAAAAATAGCTTTCTGATTATCATAGATAGTAAAAAGCTTTAAAAACCTTATTTTATCTCCAATTACACTTAAAAAAAAATTAAATAAATGTATTTTACTTAGCTTTTACTTGGCACATCATTGTTGCCTTTTTTTCTGTAAGAAACTACAACTATGTAAAAAAAATCATACTCAAATATATTCGTCTCCACATTGTTTTTCACCAAATTTTTTTCTTGAACAGCAGAAAAAAATGAATTGATAACATTTTAAAAAATGACTCCATACAGTAAATTATTATGAAGAAATCCAGTCTTTGCCATGGGCAGAATAAAACTTAAGCCTGCAAGGTACAAACTCTAACCACTGTTTAACTATGGTGCCCTGCATTATCACTTACTATGTTTGTACGTAACACATGTATTTCTAACTTTCTGCTGATCATAATCAAATCTCATCAATCTTGTGAAGTCTGCCTGTACAAACTGCTTTTGTTTAATTGCATTCTGTGCATGCTTAGTGATGCTTATAGCTTCAAAAACATGGCCATTCTGCTGTTTGCGTGATCCCCAAATCTTTGGATCAAGAGAATCACCAGAAGCTCATTAGAAATGCCACCACACACACACATGCAGTGTGTGATTTCTGAACGCCCCTGCAGATGTCCTGAGCTACACTTCTGACTATAGCCAGCTTTGCTATGCGGCATTCTAACACTTACAGTATACAGAATTGAGAGGCATGGGTTTCTATATGAGCCCTACTGCTGTCCAACAGAAATGTGATTAAACCTGACATTGAAGTGTTCTTTTCAAACACATATCAACATATCTGTCATGTTTTGCCTTTTATAATGGCTTTTGAAGTCCAGTTATTTTTAAAGGTTCTTTGGCTGACTATATATATTTTTCATACACACAAGGGAGCTGGAATTAAAGGAAGCTTCAACTTCATTCATCAAGACAAAGTGCAAAGACAATGCAAATGCTATGTTGAGCTGACCTTTTCCTTTAATTAAACGAAATTTCAATGAAATGAGGAACCCTCCAAGCCCTGCTTATATCTCCCACCGTTGTATAGTTATCTAAGGAATCTGTGCACACACGGCTATCCATTGTAAGACTAACAACGTGCTATGGGTGCTGGGAAATATATATATATATATGTGCTCAAATATACTACCTTATTCGGTGGGCTTTGTACAAACCTGCCTTAACGTGACAACTGACTGTGTTGACAGCAAACATCACCTTTATATTTTTTAGCCCAGAGCAAGCTTGAGTTGATTTTACCCATAACATTAATCAGTTATTTAATTAGCCTGCATCTGTTTACCCAAGTCTATTAATGTATGTACCACAGGCATTATTATTACCATCTCTCCGAATGCATTCTCTCATCTCTCCAGCTCTGTGTGCTCAGTTGTGTTCAGGATCTTCAGCATTATTTTTTTTAAAAAAAGGACAATTGCCTTTGGACACAACCAATCCAATCAGCTCCAGGGATACAATATTGGTTCTTCCCCACGGCACAATAAGTTCTGTTAGCTACCAGGTAATGAGAGCAAATGTGTCATTTTTTATTTTCATTGACTCGATTTATAAGCAGTCATTCAGGAAAAAAAAAAGGTGCTTCAAATGTCAGTGTTGTTTTTTTTGGCATATGGGAAGACAAAGTTGAAAGCCTTTATTAGGTCCTAAAACTTTTTGTGCTGTATTTTTTTCACATCAATGTTAATTTTAAGTAGACAGCGTTTGGAGAAGGAAGTGATGCGTAAGCAGATGGCTGTCTCACTCTGTATATCTGTATTGGGAATTAATTGATATGTTTATGCCTCTGTGCATGCAGTATAAGGGAAAGTGCCAAAATAAATCAGTGGCATTAAACCCTACAGAGCCTTGTTTCTCAATTTAAAGAAAAGATAAAGTAAATTCTCAAGAACAGTATAGATGAATAAATGGTAATATTTAGTAGATGAATGCCTAAATTCACCCAGAATGCTACAATCTAACTCCTTTGTCTTCCTAACACAGTATTTTCTTACTTTATGGAACATTTCAGTTTGGACATTACTAGTCTAGATATTTATTTTTTAGCCTGGTCTTGTTATTAAAGGGACATTATAAAAATCTCTTGCTTAGTTATTTTACTGCGTTTTTTCTTAACTTGATTTTTCTTGACCCTGATAGTCCTCTGTCTGTCCTGACTTCTCGTCTGCCTTGACATTATCGATTAACCTTTTCTATGTCACACTTTTGTATCTAACTTTGCTGTGTCAAGGTTTTGTCTTTCTGTCAGCAGCAGAAATTTCTAGGGCCACAAAGGGCTTTGGTGAAGTCCCAGCAGGGCTCTTCTGCTCACAAAAGTGTGCAAACTTAGAAGCAGTTGCCAGGATTCCTGCTACACTTTTCATCAGACCTGCCCTACAATTTTTAATTGAGTCCTTATGTCAGGTTCAGCAGAATACCAGCAACAAAAAATGAATATTGCTAGAAAGACTGCATTTTATAAGCTGAACTTCCTATACCATACCACAGGTTCAGCATCTTTTCAACTGCAGGGAAAATAGTTACTCACTGAACTTATGGACGTAAATGAAGTGTAACATCTTAGTTTGTAAGTAAATTTTTCTCCAGAAAGAGAAATCTTATATTAATGGATGGATGAAAAAAACTTAGATTAATAAAATTGAGTTTGCTAGTCCAATGTGGAATTATGTTCATTATGTTCATACTCGTTGGTTTTCACATAGTGGGGGACATTTATTTGCGCAGGGCAGATTGGTTCGCAGAGTGAATCTATTTGCCCTGCGCCTGGTTATATTTATAAAGCTGAATAAGAGTGTAAATTTGCAAAACAGATTTGCGAATTTGTTTTTCACATTGCGAATGTCTATAGGAGCTTTTTAAATATGGCAAAAATCACAAATTGCGAACACTCTGCACCACAACTTTGGTGGCGGAGAAAATATTTGCAAAACTGTTTCACAAATTGCGAATTTATGTTAATTTTAACGCTATTTTCTCGCAAAACAACCTCGCAAAGTGCCTGTACTCACGCAAAGACACATCTTGTTTGCGAGTTGTTTGCGAAAATTCATTCACAATGCGAATTCGCAAAAACCGGAAAGACGGGCACAGTAGTGCAATATTGTAGCGTTCAGGAAAAGCATGGGCAAAACTACCATTTGCCAACAATTATGCACTGCGCGAACTTTATAAATGACCCCCAGTGTATTTATTTCTTTGCTTAGCCTGAAGACAAACATGTTTATTGGTGGGGGGTTTATTTGTGTAGTTACAGTATCTGACTGCTGTATATATGGCATTCCATATATAACTGTCTTTATAATATCACCTGGCAGAGTTTCTTACCCTCTTCATGAAGAACCATTTATGCCGCTTCAAGTGAAAGCCATGTTCCTTAAAAAGGGTGGTCAATTAGCCTTTTGTATATGAACCCCCACTTTGCCCTGCTTTGCCCTCTTTGATTTTAATGGACATGGTCTTACACCTATTTTATGAGTTTAATGGTTTTGCTCACCTTGTGAGTCTGAATCAGGGTAGTTAGTTGAGCAGCAAAAGGCTCCAGTGAGGAGGCCAGAGGGTTTAGTGTCACCTACCAATGTAGGCACTCAAGCATTTATGCAATGAAATACGTCATTCCTGGAGCTCCACTGCCGGCATCCTGACGGGTGTATTGTCAAGTTTGCACCCATCCCTGTCGCCCGAAATCACAACCCATAAAACACACAACACCACTGGTTTGGAGAGAGATGGCCGCAGCTATTTATTTTCATACATAATATTAACAGGTAAACATAACATTATCTAACGTTTGTATAACAAACTTTAATTATAAAGGAAAGGGGGAGGGGCTGTACCCCAACTGCCTGGGTTGCCCCCTGTACCATTCCCAACCCTAAACCGGGCTGTATATCTCCCCTGAGGACCCAGGCCCACCAGACTACTTCCCTTTTAACTTGCCCTGGGGGTCCTTGCCAAGGTACCCTCCGCCAACTGCGACAAAAACCCAACTCCTAACACAAGGGAGGGGGGGTGGGATGCTGCGTCCTGCTGTCTTCACGTCCCGGCGCCGAATGAGGTAAACCGCGCGGCTTTCCCCCTTTTGCGCCACGCCTCCCCGTGACGCCAGCCAATCAGGACCCAGCAACCTGAAAGAAGGGTGGGGATAGGTTCCTTCCAATCCCCGTCAAGCCCTGCTTCCCAATTCGGGTCATTGGGACCCATTCTAGTGTTTAGAAACTAATTCAACTATAAGTGAATACAACCTCTGTCCCATCAAGAGGATAAGATTGTCTGCTGTATCTCTCAAGTGACTGTGTACTGTATGTCATTTAGTGTGGCTAACCCTACTTACGCCAGTACAGTTAGTGCCCACCTGAGAGACAGTGCCCCATATAACACATGCTATACCACAATTTGCAGGGAGTTGCAAAGTCTATGTTGGGTAAGGACAAGGAAGGTCCTGAGTACAAGAGACTACCCAAAATATAATTTATATATTGTATTTAAAGTCTTTATTTAAAATAACTTATTCCCGTAATCTACAAGGCCTAATTTATTCCACAGTTTTTTTCTGCTACCAGCATTACATGGCAATAGCAAGTTTTGTTCCTAAATATTCTGGTGTCATGCCCCAGGAATACACTGTATGCTTGCTGTAAAAGATAACAATAATGCAATGTTGTGCGTCTGCATTTTTAGTTACTTTCAATCACATTGGCATCTCTCCATCATTTTGCTGTAATTTTGGTAATTGTATAATATTTATGCAGCAGCAAGAGGTCAGCCATCTGTGGCCCTGAATATTGTTTCTTGATTTTTGGCTCATGTTCCCCCACTATATAATCATGCAAACTCCAACAGGTTTGCTAAATGCAGTTTGATTTAAAAGGGACAGAAGTCAGGAGGGAAAGGCCTTTTCTGATTTCGTTTCTGTTTAACAAATTAGCAGTGCCATTCCCATGAGCAAAAAATGCAGTTAAGGTGCTAAATTTGCAATTTGTTATTGACAGAATCATCTGTAAATGGGGCTTGATAAGTATTAGAGTCACTGCTCTTATTATTTACCAAATGGCAAAGGCTAAAAGAGAACAATTATGAGCAAATAGAAGCAATGTGCCCTCCAAATGCCTCTGTGATTTATATTGAACTATTTTGACTGGCTTGAATGTGTCTGTCTTTTTTTAATAAAGAACATTTATGTTGTGAATAATTAATAAAATCTCTGTTTCTGTGTCCTGCTACCTATTACAGTGGTAGTTACTGGGGTGCTGTTGAAGAACTCATCTCAGGCAACAGTGCTGATCAAGTGACCACGGGTTTCAAAAAGCCTCTCTTTGTAACTTTAACAGCTGAATCTCCTGTTTTTAAACTGCACTAGTGATGGGTGAACCTGACCAGTTTCGCTTCTCCAAATATTTGCGAAACAGCAAAAAACTCTTCAAATGCATTGAAGTCAATGGCTGTTTTTTTGTGCAACAATTTTTTAAACTGTCATCCATTATACAGAGACACAAGAAGCTAAAATAGTTGGACATGTATGTATACGCTTACGGTGGTCTAGGTTCTCATGCCCTAGACCTTCAGCAAAGGGGAGTAATTCAAGGGAAGTTGTAATGGCAGCAGGGCTAGAAATAAGGGCAGAAGAGGTATCTGCCTAGGGCGAGAGGCTTGGGGGGTGCCAGGTACCTACCTCTAGTCCGCCACTGAAAAGGATAAATGGGTGCCACTCTCTGACGTGCACAACCAAGCGGGGTGCAGTGTGGCCAACCGGGTTGCCCAGGGCACCCAGAATGGCAAGAACCAATCTGGAATCCAGTAGAATCCAGGAGCCCAATGTTTTAATAATGAAAAAGTTTGTATTTTACATTATGTTTAAAAACAGAATCTTTACGTGTTGCGTGTCTCCAAAAGACACTTAATGTTATGCCTATGATTAATAATGTACTGCCAATGCCATTTACGGATGTTACATTCCAGACCCACCCAATTACTTTGATGAATGATTTGCCCCATGTCACAGTCCCAGAAAAACAGGACCCACAATATATTTATCACATAATTAATTGTTTTTATTATTATTCATATTACACCACACTCACAGGTCTTGGCTTATGAACAAATAATACATTTATTGAACCAACGTTTCCTCAGACTCCTGGAGTTAGCATGAGATACAGTTAAATTCTCTTACCACATGACACAAAACTCTGTGTCCTTTTATAAGCTCTGTGTATATTTATTGTGACTTGGGGGGAAAGTCACTAAAGTGTGAAGCGTCTAACGCTAGCGCTTATTCGCCAGCATGACATCAATTTGTAACTTTGGAAATTTACTAACGCCGACTCTGGCGAATTTTCGCTAGCGAAGTAGATAGACTAGCGTAACTTTGCACCCTTACTCCAGGCGAAGTTGCGCACTGACAAAGGATCGTAATTATGCAAATTCACTAAGATGACCATTTTATTGAACTTTACCACTTACGAAAGATGTTACTTCGCCAGGTCAGATCTTTCTGGCGTGTTTTACCTTTCTAGGGTCATAGTCTGAAAAAAAGCGAATTTTTTTTGGGGGGTGTTACCCTCCTTCCCCCTACATTTCCTAACATATGGCAACACAACTATACAGGGGGCACATGTAGGGCAATAGGACTTTATTTAATTTATTAAAGGTTTTCTGGGCTTGTGTAGTGGAGTGTAGTGGCTGTAACATATACTTCTATTATACTTTTAAATTTGCGCTGTATGCAAATTAAGCATCACACCTGGCAAAGTAACACTAGCGCAACTACGCTACCGTTCGCTAACCTTGGCGAAGTGCGGCGAATGTTAGCGAAGGCAACGCTAGCGAATTTTCGCCGTTTAGTGAATTTCCCCTTGGTGTTCTCCCTGTGTCTACTTTTTACATATTGTACGTTTGTGCATTGTATGCTCCAACAGCGCTATACAAATAAAGTTATACTTAACTGTTATCCTTTCTGAATAAAGGAGTGGCCGAGTACAACATGCTCATCACTCCCACACATTTTGGCCTAGATAATATCAACTGGTATAGATTAGTTAGGAAAACAATTGTATTATGGGTGGGACTGCAGGGTCAAGTCACATTTTTGTATAATTTACTAATAAATGCATTCATCTTAACACACCTACACTGACCTGACATACCCAGTGATCTGTGTGCACAGAATGCAGATGTATCCATTACAAATCAGTTTCCTAAATCACCAGCAACTTACACTGTCAGCAGCAAAAAAATAAATTGTGTCCTAAATATGGACAGTCCCTATTCTTAATTAAAGGCAACTGTCCAGCTCTGTGTCTTTCATCCAGCAGGGAGGTTGCAGATCTTACTACTTACAATATTTACTTTCCACCCCCAATTCCAGAAAGTCAGAATATAAATATGGTATTTATGTATTTATACAAGACAGAAACAGAAATAGCTTAGTGATTCACGGAGAAAGTCCTGAATATCAAACACAGCTAAACAAGCCCAAATGATTCAGGCTATGAGTCACTTGTTAGGATAATTGTAGCGAGCTTTATCATAGGATGATGGCTTACATTATTGTTTGTGATTAGATCAAAACAAAAAAATTAGTATCTTAAATTCGTATGAGTTCAACATAAGCATGGAAATTACATTTAACTGTTCCTGTAGTTTCTTGAATAGGCTTGAATTTCATTTAGTCTCTTCTTAAATGAAAAATATATGTTCTTTTTACATAGCACCACTAATGCATGCAGTGATTTCCAAGGCATAAACAGGGATAACATTATTATAAATTAAATAGAAACATATATGCTTAAGTTCTACTAGTTTTAATATATGATAGGGATGGGAATTTAGATCCCTGCCCTGAGGAGCTTACATTTTGCAAGGAAGACGAGAAAGACAGAGGTGATGGGGCACAAGTCCATTTGCTAGGAGACTAGCAAAGTGCATTCTCTAGAACGGGGTCCCCAACCTTTTTTGCTCGTGAGCCACATTTAAATTTAAAAAAGAGTTGGAGAACAACACAAGCATGAAAAAGTCCATGTTGATGTCAAATAAGAGCTCTGATTGGCTTTTTGGTAGCCCCTATATGGACTGGCAGCCTACAGGAGAGAATGTTTGGCAGGACATCTGTTTTTTATGCAACCAATACTTGCCTCTAAGCCAGTAATTCAAAAATAAGCACCTGCTTTGAGGCCACTGGGAGCAACATCCAAGGGGTTGGAGAGCAACATGTTGCTCGCGAGCTACTGGTTGGGGATCACTGCTCTAGAAGGTCATTTTTAATTTCTTGAAAAGTGTAGGTGTTGAAGCTTTCATGATGCAAGGTGGTGGAGCATTCATAGACAAAGTGCAAAAGGTTTTAATAAGTGACTTGGCTGTTTTGGTGAACTGTATTGTAAACAAAATAGTTCTGTGCTAAACCCAGAGCCTGGGAGGGAGTGTATGGGGAGAAAAGGACAGATAAATAGGGGCAGATTCACTAAAGCGCGAAGCGTCTAACGCTAGCGCAAATTCGCCAGCGTGACGTCAAATCGTAACTTCGCAAATTCACTAACACCATCTCTGGCAAATTTACGCTAACAAAGTAGATAGACTTGCGCAACTTCGCACCCTTACGCCAGGCGAAGTTGCGCACTGGCGAAGGATCGTAATTACGCAAATTCACTAAGATCAACTTTTCGCTGTTCTTTAGCACTTACACTAGACGTTACTTCGCCAGGTCAGACCTGGCGAAGTGCAATACAATAGATAGGAGGTTGAAAAAAAAATAGAAAATTTTTCTATTTTACCATTGTGGGTGATAGTCTGAAAAACATCGTATTTTTTGGGGGGTGTTACCCTCCTTCCCCCCCTACATTTCCTGACATATGGCAACACAACTATACAAGGGGCACATGTAGGGCAATAGGACAACTTTATTTTTTTTGATTAAAGGTTTCCTGGGCTTGTGTAGTGGCTGTAACATATACTTCTAATATATTTTGTAATTTGCGGCATATGCAAATTATGCTTCGCTAGCATAATTGCGCTATGCCTAGTGAAGTAACACTAGCGTAAATATGTTACCGTTCACCGACCAGAGCGTAAATTCGCACTTTATTGAATTTGCGTAGCACAGGCGAAAATTCGCCTGGCGAAGTGCGGCGAACGCTTGCGAAGCCTGCGCTTGTGATTTTTTGGATCTTAGTGAATGTCCCACATAGAGAGGAGCCAGAAGACAGACCCTTTGGATGCACCAATAGAAGATAAGGAAGAGATCTTGTTAGAAACTGTTACACTAAGGGGCAGATTTATTATTGGTCGAATTTCGAATTGAAAAAAAAATCAAAATTCGATCATGTGATTAGGAAAGTTAAGTAAAATCCTTCGAACTTCGAATCCTTCATGTGAATTTTGTAAATCTGCCCCTAAAGGTGTAGATGCAAACAAAACCACATATTTAGGCATTTTAAAAGACAGCATAGCAGGCATGCTGGTTGCTTAAAGGGTTGGTGACCACTTATATGAGATACAGTGGTGTGAAAAACTATTTGCCCCTTCCTGATTTCTTATTCTTTTGCATGTT
>CM044446.1:30985274-31008087 GCA_024363595.1 Xenopus borealis
TGCAAAAGAATAAGAAATCAGGAAGGGGGCAAATAGTTTTTCACACCACTGTATAAGATATAAAAAGTAAAGACTAGTGGGAAGATATGGCTTAAGAAGTGCATTTAAAATTCTGCAGGTTCATTGAAATGTTTATGGTTTGCTCATTATTATGTAGTAAGTACTTTGGTGCTTAAACCTCAGCTAGCCATACAAGCTTGCATATTTGTTTAGTTACCCAGATGGTGGGTGAAGTCTAGTCGATTTGATGCTCTGCCCACATGAAAATCATCAAAAAACTGAAAGCTGTACTTAACATTAAACAATTTAATCATTAGGTAGGCAATCATTGGTGCATTTTAGGCCACCTATAGGCAGGCTTTTGAGCAGGTTTGGGCCCAGACAGATTGTTCTAAACCAGACAGTCAGTATAGGGAGTGGTGTCCGGGATCAAGGTATAGCTTCTGCTGTGAGGTCATATTGAATGGAGTAAAGAAGCACAATGGTGTCGCACTGGCCCACCAGGATTTCTGGAAAACTCCCAATGAGCCCAGTTGTCAGTGAGCCCTTGTGCTCCATTGTGCCTTGTATGCCAATAGCTTGGTCATTTCTCTTTTCTGTATGAGAAAGAGGAGCAATGGAAAGAATGCTAGATGATAGTATAGTGAAGTATGATAAAGAGAACAGTCTAGGAAAGTGGAACCTTGGTCTATGGTTTTCTAGTGGGCCCTTGGCATCCCAGTCCAACACTGTAGCAGAAAGAGAAGCATAGACCAAAAAATGGGACTAAGAAAGTCAACCATCTGCTCATTTAAACAGGAGCAGAATACTCTGAGGGAAAAATAGATCTACAAGTTCAACAAAAGCTATTGACTGTTAATAATAAGATATGGGCAAATTTAATCCTGTGATTCGCCGCAGGTGAATAAATTTGCAAAATGCCAGAACAGTTTCATCTGGGTGAAAATTCACTGGCGTCTCGTTTTGGACATGGGCGTCCGTTTGTGGATGCGGGCATTCGTTTCTACTAGAAATTGGCAAAATTTTAGAGAAGTAAAACGCACCAGATTCGACCCATCACTATTAATAATTGTATTACTGCTACAAATTTTTAATATTTAAAGTCATGCGCTGGTTAAAGGGGAACTATTGTAAAAATTTAAATTTCATAAGCTTCCTCATACTGAAGTAAGACACTTTCTAAATAGAATCTATTATATATTTTGTATTTTTCTGAAATAAGTTTATATTCACTATTTCTCTCTCAGGATCTGATTCTCTTCATTATGTCTTCTTGCAGCAGTTGGGTGTCAGACAAAAATAACAAAATAACTGCCTTTTGCACAAACTTTGCATGTAGAGAGACAGGATTTCTGGTGATTTCTAGAGTGAGTTCTCTAGACAAAAGGAGCCCCCTGTAAGATATATTGGATCATTCATTCATTTGACACCCAACTCCTGTATGAAGACAGAATGAGGAGAAACAGATGCTGAGAAAGGAATAGTGAAGACAAACTTGATTATTTCAGAAACAGTACAGAAACCTGCTCGGGAAAATTTTTAAGCAATATAAAAACAAATTGAAAATCCCCATGGGCACCTCAGCACTGTGGGCCCCAAGGCTATAGCCTAGGTTAGACTAGGCATTAATCCACCCCTGGCTGAAGCTTATATTACATTTTAATTTTCACAATAGTTTCTCTTTAAACGGCAAGGAAAGGCAAAGAAATGAAATCCAATTTTTACTTTCTTTAATGAAAAAGAAATCTATCTCCAATATACTTTAATTAAAAAACGTGTACCCTTTTTTTTATAAGAAGCTTGACTGTATGCAGTGAAATTCCCCCTTCATTTACTGCTGTGGATAGGAATTGTCAGATTGTCCCTAACTTCTGGCAGGGAAACAATCATACTTATGAACAGCAGGGGGAGCCCCTGCCTTACTTACCAGCCATGCAGAACTCAAACAGCTTTGTTTTTTGATCATTTATGACGATCCCTAAGCAGCACAGACCATACTGAGCATGTGCAGTGCCAGTGTCAGACAAAGATGTATAACAAAGTTACAAGATGACAGCCCCCTGTGGCCAACTTTGAAAGCATAAATCATTTGTTTGATTAGGCTTGTGGTGCAGTAAGTTCATGTTTATGTTTAGTATGCAAAATACAGCATTTCTAGCCTTATTCTATTTAGACTTTTGCCCTTTAAGAAAAGAATCTTACATTTAGATGGCAGCATAGTAAACAAAAAGCAACTACTTACTAATGTGTAAGTTCGTGGCTGCTTTGTTGGAGAACTTCAATTGCCCTAGAGATAAATGTTTTACAGGAGCGCCCATCTGCAAACATTTGTTGCTTGTCCATAGTAAGACAAGAGACTGTACAACCAGTGCAAACGTTTCATGGATTTTAGTCAAAGAATGCAACAATACGTGTAATGTGTCAACTATTCACAGTTTACTTTACAGAATAATTTACAACAACCTGCATTGATCCTACAAAAATCAACAAAAAAGCTTGTTATGAATGCATATTTGTAGTATTACTGTACTTGTAAATATTGCCAATTGTGTGGGCTTTATGCAAAGGCATATTTTATTTTGATCTGACAATATGACCTTGTCATGCAAAAGTAGGACATGACGTCGCATGCCTTCACAAACTTCACATTCTCTTTTATCTCTAAGATTTGAATACCAGCTAAAATTTTACTGTATGTTCTGCCAAAAACACAATCAACATCCAATGAAACACCAGTGCCAGGTGACAATTATCCGCGAGAAAATAAAAATAGAAAAAAATCCCATAATTTTTGTTCTGTAACAAATCGCAACACTGAGAACGATTGTTCATCCTCTGCAGTAGAACTTTGCACATAGCCTGTTAATTGTAAACTACCAAACAAAATCCAATAAGGTTTTACTGTTACCCTACTGGTTATGGATTGTCATGTGTAGCTGAAAGCCACTGATTGCTTCATTCTACTATAAGTGTTCCACAGAGACATAAATTTGGATGATAAGAGACTGGAAGATTTTCTGGTGGTAATAAGAAATTACTGCAATGTAATTAGCCTCCCACACTCCAGAAGAATGGGCAGAGTGGAAATAACAATGTAAAAATTGCAAAAGAGTCCGGTGGGAGACTATCCAAAAACCCGGGTTATCTCTTCTGTTTGATGTAGTGTTCCCAGAATATGGAGTATTGGACGGGGCCCAGTATTACTTTAACACAGGATCACAGCTGCCTATTTGATTTCAAAACTGTCATTACAGGCGAGGCCTCCTACAGAAGCACATAATGAACTTGTACTTTAGAGAAAGTGAGCCACCCTCCATGCATATCTGCCTTTCCAGCACAGTATTCAAATAACTTACAATGTAATGCTTGAACAATGTGAGAGTAGCTCCAAAGTGTCAGGTTCTCTGGTAGGCCATAGGACACTGTTCTTATGTTCTCATAAAAAGATGCAACTAATTTTAAGGATGTAATTTTTCCTTTTTACAAAAATGAGTACACCCGTTGTATATACAGTTTTATTTACCCATGCAAGTATTTATGTGCATGGCATCAAACAAGATTTGTGGACAGAATTATAACTTCTTTCTAAATCACTGATCTTTTCTAAAAATAGTTAGACTAAGCAGTTTGAGAGGGGCTTTATTGTACAGCCCACTAGCACTTAGAGTACTCAGCCTGTGGGTTGGAGACTCAGGTACTAATGCTTCATAGAGCACTGAAAAAGGTGATTTTGCTCAGGAACAATCAGCTTTGATTGTAAATAGGCTTTGTTTGAGGCGTGGTGCAGAGATTTGCAGCTGGGAGTCAGTTCACAGGCTGATTGGTACTGGTTCAAATTTCCCAGGCCATAATTTTCAGATTAAAGTTGCAATTCTTTGATTCACATTGATTTGTAACAAATCTAGGTTTGTAAAATTAAATGTACTTCTCTGAATTGACAGCATCAAGCTCCAACACAAAGGTGTTTAAATAAGAAAAATATAAAGAGATTTTTTTGTTTTTTTTTAAAACATGTAATTTAAATAAATTGCAATAACATAAAGTTGCCTATACTTCTGAGTGGGTTTAAAGCCTTACATCTGAGAAATAGCTTGTTATTCTACACTTGCCTGTTGCCCCCTAGGACATGTTACAGGAGGACCAGGCTTGCATCTTACATCTATAGGGCCTTGCAGTGAGTTGGATGGCCTCCAATTTGATACAATCCATCCTAAGGCCTCTCTTCTGCTCTCTTCCTTATGGATACCCCCTGTTGTGTTTTGATAGCTGAGGATGAGCAGGGTATAACTGTGCTTTATTAGCAGGCTCATGCAGCCATTACACAACATTAACATAAACTTGTAGCACCTTAAGTAGTATAGACAGTACTGTGTATGCACGGTATAACTAATATGCACAGTGACATCTACAGACCATTTGTATAAACACCACATAGGAAAGTATTTGGGTGAATCTAATAAACAACAACACTGCATCTTGTTTCAGTAGTCCTGGTTTTTTAATTCTGACTAGATCCAAGCTGAAAGTGCACTTCGCTTGCACCACGTTTTCTGTAAGTATTAGCCTTGCATTTGGATGTCAGCAGTAGACGATTTTGCAGGCACAGTATTTTGTGGAAGTTTGACATCTGCAACATGTAACTTAGTGTGCATCTGTCTGCCATGTTATAATTCAGCTGGAGATGATTGGGTTGTTGCATGGCACATTGCTCTGTATTTATGTAGGAACTCTGTTGTAAATACTTTCAAGGTTTCCCAGTAAGATCTGCTGTCTTCAGTGCTTCTCCCAGACTTCGATTAAATTACTAGATTTCTCCATTTGCTTGTGGTTAATACACTGATGATTTCCCATGCAAAATATTCCTCTCTCTCAGAAAGGATTTAAACTCATACGAGACAAACTGTGGTCTGTTGTCTGATATTAACTCCTTTGGATTTCCTTCTCTGCTGATGACTGAAGACAGAAATATTATTACTGCAGCTGATGTTATATGAAAAACAAATGCAATGTCATCCCATTTACTGTAATAGTCTATCAAGGTTATAGCAAATCTGCAGCGTATAGGAACATCTGCCAAAGGACCCACAATATCCATAGTAAGTTTTTCCCATGCTGAATCAGGAAATGGTACTGGCTGAAGTGGTGGTGTATGTGTGATAGCTGATTTGTCATGATTCTGACAAGTAACACAAGAATGAATGGCAGTTCCCACATTGACATCCATTGCTGGCCACCAGTATAGTTCTCATAGTCTTTGTTTTGTATGAACATTTCCTTGATGACTCTCATGTGCAAGTTGTATGAGCTTTTCTCACAAGGTCTCTGGTACCACTAAGCACTGAGCTCCATGGACAACATAGCCATCTACTAAGGACAGTTCGTGTCTAATCCTGTAGTAAGGTTGAAGATCAGGACTGAGTTTCTTCTCAGCATTTGGCCATTTGCTTTGTAAGAAGTTTTACTTGAATTGAACATGTGATTTATAGTGATGGGCGAATCTAGGCAGATTCGCTTCGCCGAAAAATTTGTGAAACGACGCGTGTCTGGACTAGTGCTGGACTGTTCACAATTAACTGTTTCACTATTTCAAAGCTATGCTGAGCAGTCTCTGACCAAACCAGACTTGAAGTTCCACGTAGTAGTGCTCTAAGTGGCTCCACAACTGAAGCATAGTTGGGAATAAACTTAGAATACCTAAGAAAGACCTAAGAAGATGTATAGGGTCTGAAAATCTGATGGAGTAGGTGCTTGTGTAACATTGTTGACATGGTCAGGGTCAGGCAGTAATCCCTCTTTTTATATACAGTATATAATATATTCTTTTTCAGTGATTCATCTGGCTCATTTCAGCTGACAACACTTTTCTGCTTGTATGGGTGTTATGACTTCAGTACAGCATCCATGTGTTCATGCTCATGCAGCCATTACACAACAGTAACATAAATTCTAGCACCTTTAGTAGTATAGACAGTACTGTGTATGCACAATATAACTCATGTGCACAGTGACATCTACAGGCCATTTGTATAAACACCACACACCCCTTACCTGCCTGGATGGGGCACCTGCTCCTTAAATGCAATATTTCCCCATTAACTAGGACCTCCTTCTCCAAAGGACCACCCTGCTATAAACATATAGGGAGGCAGTGCTGGATCCCAGCACTTAACCATTGTCCTGCAGCAGGATCTGGAATGCCCCCATCAAAAGCAGTCATTTGGATCAGGCTGGCATATGAAAGCCATATACTATGCCTGGAGAAACAGAGAATGTGAGAGGAGTCTGAACTGGAGGAACTAGCACTGAAGGTGATTTCCATCTGAGTATCCAAAGGGACTGGAGTAGCATTGTATGTCAATAAGTGCCTGAAGCATCCTAAGAGACTTTTGGAGTGAGGATCATATGAGAAGTGAGGGTATCCTAAGGGAACACTTGAAGATTTTATAGAATGAGTAAACAGATTTTCTTGCTTTTATTTAGTCAGTTTGAGGCCACTAATACCACTTTGTTAGGAGTGCTTCTTGTAGTAGTTGGCCATTTACTTTTAGATAAATAGTTATTTAGTTTACCAACTACTGTGTGTGCATTATTATTTGTTGATAGTAGGTCCACCTGTAGGTGCATTCCCAGATCCCACTAGATGGAGGCACTGCACCAAAAAGTACCAGGCACCTAGTCTTTCCCAATACCACTATGGAGTAGCTCAGGTTTGCATCACACGTGGAGAGTAACACATGGGCAGCATCAATTCTTGGACCCTTTCCCAAAAACCACCTCAACCTTTTAATAAACATTCAGCCATCCATTTCTTATGTGGATTGAAAAGGCTACAGCCAAGTTTTATTAAAACATAAATTAACAATTAAATAGCTAAGCAATACCAAAAGGGTTCATCTTTACATCTATCCTGCTGAATCTCCACCATTAGCTGATAAAGGCTGCTTCTAATGAGATTCACTTGCTAACCACATGTCCAAATCCTGAGGATAGTCCCTTTGTCTTTGTCCCATCCTTTTTAACAGTGGTCATTCTCCACTTTTTGACTGACTGCATAGACTCCTCCTAGCTTTAATAATATTAGAGTGTGGTACAAAGATAATGTAAATCTTTCTAACAGATCTCTCAAACTTTTCAAAGTCACCTTGGATACCTATGATATTTAAGGCATTGGTCATATAACTCCGCTGGGACTTCTAAATGTATATGAATTAGGGGGGCATATCATCCACTGTTTAATTTATAGCTGTTTATATTAAACAAAATGACTCATGCGTATTATATAAGGATAATGAAAGCTCTCGCTAGCAAAGTTTGCACTTCACTTGTTCTTGTTTCTTTCTGGGTTTTATGTATTGTTCCAACACTGTCTTCAGTTTTTTGTCCAGCTCGGCAGAAAACATTGCAGCTTATAAACAAACTAGTGTAACAACATTCAGGTTTTATTATTGTATTTTTAATTAAAGTATCAGCATGCCAGAAAATAATACAATTTCATGATAATATGATTTTTATAGTTTGCATTGGCATGATTTATTTAGCTAATCTCCTCACCTAGTGATAGTGACTGGGGTGTGTTTACTAAAAGATAATTATTACAGAATTATCTACTTTTTTCCCTAGACCTTTTTGGTAATATTAGTGAGGTGTAGAACAATGAAGGCTGATGCTTTCCCTGTAACCCAGTTTATTTTTTTGACCCTCCCTCTCCATTACATTGCTGCCGAGGGGTAGCAACCTGCTACAATACAGATGTGGGATCTGTTATTCGGAAAACTGGAATCCAGAAAGCTCTGAATTATTCGAAGGGTGTCTCCCATAGACACTAAATCAGTTTTCAGTTGCACAACCCCTTGTAATGATGTACCATGGTTTTCAGGAGTGTCCTGCATAAAATGATGCTCTATTGTGGTATCCCTGGTATTATAAGTGGGAGTAAGCTTGGAGGAGATGAGGTTTCTATTTCCATTTCTGCACATCCCATAGATTGCATTTTAATCAAATAACTTGAAAACATATTTCCTTTTTTGTCTTTAATCATAAAACAGTACCTTTTCATTTCAACTAAGATAACATTAGCAGCAAAACATTCCTATTGGGCTTACATTTTTCATGTTTAAATGATTTTTGGTAAGGATTTAATGCAGATCTAAATTACAGAAAGCCCCTGATCCCAAGCATTCTAGATAACAGGTCCCATTCCTGTATCTGAAATTAGATCATTGGCATCATGCTGCTTTTGCCATAACACTAAATTATGGCTGTTTCTAAAATTGATAAATTTAGTTAGTGATATGGTGTAATTTATTAGTAAATGGCATCATTCAAACGAAATACTTTCCTTCATATCCTTTATTTCTTATTTTTCTTCATTTCCTAATGAAGATGTGGGGTTGGGAATTTTCTTTAGTACATACGTGTAAAACTGATGCGTTGCCTTGTGCATTCTCTTTTGCTGAAAATAACCATTTTGTTCCTACAGGCCCTTGAATACTCAGAGCTGAATGTGCTGTTGCTCCATGTATAAATTAAACATACACAGATGGCACAATAAATATGATTCCCAACTTTGTTGTGAATGCTAAAGACACATTTGCAGTATGCTTGATGTATTCTGAAAAGTAAAATACCCTTAAAGCAAATGACCAAAAACATAGGAAGTTAATACCCAATACTACATGGATATACCCTGTCTTGTTCTCATTAAGGGGTAGATTTATCAGAGAGTGAAGTTAAGAGTGAAGTTCCGCCACTAGAGGGAAATTTCGCAGCTCTCCATTCATTTCTATGGGATTTTTGAAGGCGTATTTATCAAAGGGGGAAATTTCACTTTCACCCATTGATAAATACGCCTTTCAAAATCCCATAGAAATGAATGGAGAGCTGCAGAATTTCCCTCTAGTAGCGGAACTTCGCTCTTTGATAAGTATTGTGGAGTATTATCTCACCAGAATAAAAAAATAAATAATACCTTATTGAGCTGTGTGATACCACTATACCTACACATTAATATGATTCTCAAATAAAGCCACGAGCCTCCAGAAATTGGATTCAATTAAACAGTTGCCAGTAGTGATGGGTGAATCTACCCCGTTTCGCTTCGCCGAAAAATTAGCGAATTTCCAGCGCCGTTTTCGTCGTGTGTCGCGCTGTTTTCGTCGTGCATTGTGTTTTCGTCATGCATTGCGTCGTTTTTGTTGCTTCAAAAACGACACACGACTCGTTATTTTCACTGGCGTTTCGCGAATTTATTCGCCAGCGCCAAATCGCGGGAATTCGTCGCGAATTCGCCCATCACTAGTTGCCAGGACTGTTTTTCCCCTTTAGCTTTCCCTGGCAAATTGTGCTAGTCCAGGAGACTACTTGCCTTGGCATAGTTATGGACATGATATGCCAACCTGCTGCGTTCCACCTGCGTTCAGAGTTTACATGCATCATCATGAGTATAAACCCATAAGGAAGAGTTGGTAGAGCTTAGTCCTGCACTTCTCTGCAGCTGAACACATTAAAAGTGAATGCAGCGTGAAAATGCCCTTAATTAAGAGCCCTAAATCCAAAAGTGCCAGCAGTAATGAGTTTTTAATGTAATTGAATTGTGACCATGTGGGGAATGGAAACTATTAGTACCTACCTTGCTAAACTGCTTAGCCAATTATCATTAACACTGCCTATTGATCTCTTTTCATGAGCATAGTGCTGGCTTTGTTACAAACAAGACCAATTAATTAACCTACCAATCATGTCTTCTTCCTTTAAAACGAAGAAATGAAAAGTACGTATTTGAAAAACTGCAAAAAATCTCAGACTGGATACACAAGATGTTATTAGTATATACTGTATGTATATACAGTATATATAATCAGTCCTAGTTACTGTAGGTGCACTCAAAACTGTGCTGGTTAAAAAGCAAATTGTTTAAACTCGTAACAAGCCACACTCCAAGGTGAAAAAGTGAAAGAACAAAATCTTATTTCAATGTTTCAGCTCCATTACTCTGGTCGTCATCAGGAAGTCTGAGTAATGGAGCCAAAACGTAAAATAAAGAAGATTTAGTTTTTTCACCTACAAAGCTCTTGGAGTGTGGTTTGTTATTAGTTTATATATATATATTTATATATATATATATATATATATATATATATATATTTATTTATTTATATCCTGCCTTTGTGGTGGTCACCAACAAATAGTCATGGTATATCACGATCTGTACAACACTAGTGGGAGAATGTAATAAAAGTCTGTAAAATTTTAATTCCTTCGATCATCGAATTATCCAATCATTCGATCTATTCAATAATTCAGTATTCGATGATTGAAGAGGCCAAATTTGTATATTCGAATATCCAAAACAATCATAGGATTGTAATTCGATCATATTCGATCAAACTACGATTTAGTAAATTTGCCCCTAAAAGTCATAATTCTGACTTTTTAAAGTCATAATTATGAGATTTAAAGTCATAATTTAGACTTTTTAAAGTCATAATTATGAGATTAAAAGTCATAATTATGAGATTTAAAGTAATAATTATGAGATTTAAAGACATAATTTCGACTTTTTAAAGTCATAATTATGAGATTAAAAGTCATAATTATCAGATTTGAAGTCATAATTTCGACTTTATAAAGTCATAATTATGAGATTAAAAGTGATAATTATGAGATTTAAAGTCCTAATTATGAGTTTAAAAAGTCATAATTCATCAGAATTTTTTTATTTTTTGCTGGCCCCAGTGCTCTTCTGTAAGTGAACACCGACAGTGGAAGAAAGTTTGCAAATTTTATAGCTTGCGCCTACTGTATGTGCAGTCAATGTAATAAAACTTCTTACTGAAAAAGTAATGTTTGCTCCAAAAGATTACGACACCTTCAAGCACTTCTTAAGAGCGCACAATTAAAATTCACAGTGCGCAATTAACATTCGCAATACAATAACAGTTTAAGGAACAATATTACATTGCGAGATTTAGATTTTTATTCTTATTGGTACGCATTGTTTTTCTCTTTGCGACTTTAAAGGACAAGGAAAGTGTAAAATAGAATAGGGCTAGAAATGCTGTATTTTGTATACTAAACATAAACATGAACTTACTGCACCACAAGCCTAATCAAACAAATGATTTATGCTTTCAAAGTTGGCCACATGGGGCTGTCATCTTGTAACTTTGTTATACATCTTTGTCTGACACTGGCACTGCACATGCTCAGTGTGGTCTGTGCTGCTTAGGGATCGTCATAAATGATCAAAAAACAAAGCTGTTTGAGTTCTGCATGGCTGTAAGTAAGGCAGGGGCTCCCCCTGCTGTTCATAAGTATGAACAATTCCTATCCTCAGCAGTAAATGAAGGGAGAATTTCATTGCATACAGTCAGGTTTCTTATAAAAATGGTACACATTTTTTAATTAAAGTTTATTGGAGATAGATTTCTTTTTCATTAAAGAAAGTAAAAATGTGATTTTATTTCTTTGCCTTTCCTTGCCCTTTAATTCCATTCCCCACTAGTCTAAAGTCTAAAAAGTTCCTGGAGGTTTTTAATAGGATCATCATTATGTAAGAAGATCAGAGTTAGTAATGGCTAATAATTGGCTATCCTGGAACAACACCCCATGGATTATTTCACCATGTTGCTCCTGATTGGAATATAGCTTCAATACTACTACTATACATGTAGCACATTAATCTGAAAATGTGGTCAGTGTGTATTTTATGTGACAGGTAAAACATTAACGGGGCTATGTAATAAAAAGCCTTAAGTTTGCCCAGGATCAGTAACCCATAGCAACCAATCAGTAGGCAGCATTTACTGGTCACCTGTTTAATAGCAAACATCTTATTGGCTGCTTCTGGGTAAACATGACTCATTTTATTACAAATACAGGGAAAAGTGCTGATACAGGAAATCGGAAACAGCAAATCTTCCCATAAAATAAAAAGTGTACTAACCAAATGAAAATAAAAACTGAAATATATAATAAAAGGTAATGGACATGATACATCAAAATCCAAATGTACAATCAAACAAGAATATATCAGTCATAAAACTTGAAAATAAAAACCCAAATGGGAATAGGCTGGAAGTAACTAATAATCCAGGAGGTGAGCAGCTGGTGATGCTTCTTTAGCAGAGGGATCCGCACAAACCGATCACATGAAAATGGTGGCAGTGCATAAATTTTTTTTTTAAATCTAATATTATATATATTGTTTGCCCTTTCATCATCTTCCATATGCTATTAAGTGCATATTATACGTGGGTGTGCACAAAATACACTATGGCATGTATAAAACTCAGTTATGCATCACAAAATTCTATCTAATTTATCTAATTACAGAATTACGTTATCTTAGAAACTGTGAATTTAGTACATTTAATACAGTATGATAAGCTGCTATATATTTATTTAGGGGGGGGGGAATGCATTCCTCATTCAAAACGTAAGTATATTAGACGCCAGACCTTATAAAGAAGCCAGGTTTGCACAAAGTATATCACTTCTATATACAAGTTTCAAGTGACACAAATGACACTGTCAACAACTGTATATAAGAATATATATTTGTGTTTTACTCAATAATTCTTTACCAATTTAGTGCATGAGAATTCCATACACAGTAATAGGATAGCACTGACTTCCATCTGTTATTATCTTTGGCTGCAAAAGATAAAACCCCTGAAATGCTGCCTTGGTAAGTGGTAATGAATAGGTTGCAAATAAAGGGTCCTTTTAATACAGTACCATGGGCTCCTTGGGTGAACAGTATAATAATTTGCAAATATTGTATTTTAAATAAATATGAATATGTATATGGTCATACAAGTGTCCGATGAAAACAAGCAAATTTTCTCTCTAACCTAAATCTCCGCTTTATATCTTCATTTTGGTCATGCTGAGAATGATTCTTCCCTAACTGTCAGCCTCCCCGTTCCTGGGATTTTGTTCTGCAAGACACTGGCAGATGGCTCCTGCCTTCCAGATCCAGAGCAGTAAGGATCATCAATATGCATGATGAAATTATATAAAGTTTTAAAAGGAGCATACATTCCATCAGATGTAATATTTGCAGTTGATTCTAAATGGCTTGTTGCAGGGGGATAGACTGATTGTTTTTGTCTAACACATGGCCTTTTTACTAGCATACTAATCACTTGCTTAAAATGCATGCATACAGGCTTAATTAATGGACAATAACCATAATATTTAAAACAGAAGCTGATAAAGCATTACTGGAATAAAACAACTGCACTGAAGTTGCTAACTGGATAAGAGTGTGGCATAAAGCAAAAGAATATAAAGGTATGGAGCAGATTCCATGAAAATCTCCTGTTAGACAAATTTTCCTTCTTTTCCCAGCATTAGAATATATTCAACATAGCCTAATGGACCAGAAGGCTCTAGAGCTTTCTCTGCTTCCCTTTCCCTATATGACTGTAGCTGTTTCAGCTTCTACAGAGAGCTTTGTTTTAGAATGGAAATGTATAATATAACCTGTTTGCACACACCTAAATGGTTAACTGGAATTTAATTTGTTGAGGCCGGGGTGAAGAATATAATAACCAACTGAGGGAAAAAGGCCAATGGCATAGAGAGAAACATGAACTTGAGGGTTCACATCTCTTTGAAAATGTCCATTGTTTTGGAAGCTAACAAAAGCTATAACAATGTTATGGTGTCTATCCTGGAACAAAGTGCTATTAACTGTCAAGAAGCCCTGTGGACTAGTGATGGGCAAATTTATTCGCCAGACGCGAAACGGCCACAAAAATTCGCCTGGCGAAAAAAAAAAACGAGACACGTGCCGAAAACTACTATGGAAACCGACTGTGGACCTCATTTACTGTTTGTAGCATATATTTTAGGTGTGCTCTGGAAATGAGAAGGGTTAAACCTACCTGAAGTCCACCAATCAACAGCTGGGGGCGTGCTTTATGGAGGGTGTTGTGAAAAGCTTATTTCAGTTAGTCAGTGGGTTCCAGGTATCAATTAGTTTTTTTTTACCGTGGCCTGCCCAAATTTGATTTGTGTTGATTCTTGGATACCATGTTGTATAGCTCATTGGTTTCAATGTGGCACTGTCTCGTTTTTGCCTCTATTTAATCCCAGGTACTCCGTTATGGGTTCCCCCTTGTGTATTATCCAGATCGCCTAATGACTGCACTTATGTCTCTGAACACTTAGGGACAGATTTACTAAATTCACATGAAGAATTCGAAGTTTAATCGAATTTTCAAAAAGATTTGAATTCGAATTTTCGAATGTTTTTGAAGACCACTTCGACCAGTGAATTTAGAAAATCGATGGAATTGAATGACTTGAATAAAAATCTGTTCGACTATTCGACATTCTAATTACTTCCCCTTTAAATTTTTATTCGACTGCCTAGTTCGCCAGATTAAAGCTACCGAATAGGCTTTCATTAATTTGACGTGTATGCTGCAGCGCATACAGAACACTACACAAGCCCAGGAAACTTAATAAAAGTTTATATAGGTGCTCTAATGCCCTACACATGTGCCCACACTATATTTAAGGTGTCATATGTTAACAAAGTAGGGGGGAGGTGGTCAGCCTAAAAAAAATGTTGGCTCTTTTTCAGCCTATCACCCCAAAAAAGCCATTGTTTCAACATGTTTTTTAACTAGCTCCTATCTACTTTATTGAACTTCACCTGCTCAGACCTGGAGAAGTAAACTCTGGAGATGGAAGTAATGTTCAGAAAATAGAAAAAAAGTTGCATAGTTTCGCCACCTTCGCCCGAGTGCAACTTTGCCAGGAGTTAGGGTGTGAAGTTGTGATAGATTATCTACATCGCTAGCGCAATTTCACCATGGTCACTGTTGGTAAATTTGCGAAGTGGCAAAATGACGTCACGTTGGCGAATTTTCGTAATTTAGTGAATTTGTCCCTAGGAGTGAAGTTGCAGTTGGTAAAGAGAGAATTCACTTTTTATTTAGTTTTAGCCTTGCACCCGCATGTTACAGCAGAGGCAGCATTTACTGTACTATCTCTGAGAGCATATCTCTGCCATAGAGCTTACATATACATCATGCATATGAAGAGGAGGAGTCAGACCATATCAATCAGTAAATGACTGTAATTGGAAGAACAAACAGTGACAATGTAATCACACCATCTCTCCATTCTGCATGTATAACCCCTAAATCATGACTACAGAACCACACACAAGAGAAGCTAATTGTTTTCTGGGCAGCTATGAAAACCAATCAAGCAATCTGACCAACTTTTGATTCGTCTCAGTAAATAAAAATCATCGATAACAGGAAAGAAGGCGTACTGATGTCCTTGCATCTGCAAACAATAATCTTTACAGAAAGACTGCATGTCTCTTAAGCTAAAAATATCCAAAACTGCAGTTTTGTGTTGTTTAACACAATAACTAATTATGCTGAATTAAGGGCTACTTTGGTTGGATGCCTGTTACCAGAAGAAAGAGGAAGGGCTTCACTAAAGCTATGATTAATGTTGTTTGTGGCTGTGATATAGAGTTACCTTTGGATCCAAGACTATAGATTACAGTATAAACACAATCAGAATCAATCAGCCAACAGAATTGCAAAGAGAGACCCCTGACTTTTAGGCTGGAATACTAAAACGAGGTCAGTGCTTGCAAGAATGTTAAAGGGAACCCGTCACCAGGCCCAGACTGGCAATCTGTGGGTTCTGGAAAATGCCAGAAGGGCTGCTTTAAGATGCCATAGACAATTACTATTTAGTGGGCTGGTGGGGGGGGGGCTTTTTGGGCTCTGTACTTGGAATGCCAGGGCCTATTTTGACTCCTAGTCCAGTGCTGCCCGTCACCCAAAAAAATTATTCCTAATTCCTATTTTATCATGTTAGTCAAGCAAAAAGAACGGCAATTACACTGTAAAAATGATTTGAACCTTTTTTTTTCCGTCTGGGAATTCATAATTATAGCAAGCAGGCAGGAACCATTTTGCAGACACTGTTATTAAGGCAAGCCTTGCATCATCTCAAAATCTGGTCTGTGCACCAGAATGGGGGACCTGATGTCCATCCCCAAGCATGGTTACACAATTAAATGGTGAAGAGAGAGGGGGGATGTGGGTAGGGTTGCCACCTGGCCAGTATTTTACTGGCCTGGCCAGTAAAAATGATGGTTGAGCCCAATGTTATTAATAGGGAAAAGGGATAAATATATATATTTTTTTTTTTCCAGAAAAGGTGGCAACCCTAGATGTGGGTAGTGCAGTGGCATCTGGTGAACTGTAAGTATGTCCTCCTCCTCGTACTATTTTTTGTCTGCATATACTATTGAAATTCCAATTACTGTGGGAGTGCTCACACTGGCCTTTGGCACCTGTTTTTCTTTTCAAATACTTTGTAACCCCTAGGTTAAGACAATAAAATCTCAAACCTTATAGATCTAGGAACCCATAGCAACCAATAAGCAGGTAGCATGTAGTTACTAGACAGGTTACCAGACCTACTGCACATTTACTAGGGCTTATTTAGGAAGTGAAAGCTAAGTGCAAGGAGTGCACAAATTGCTGTGTTTTTATTTTTTTTTCACCCACATTGCATAATTTCTAGCATCCCCCAGAATTCCAGTTCCACAGCGAGTGCCCACTATGTTTTGGACACTGCCAATTGCTTCCAATTTTTCAAGACAGATGCAATTTAGCATTCATATTGGTGAATTGGGTGGAAGTGGCTGTCCGCAGAGAACATGCTTTGCATAATTTACTGTATGTTCCCTTTAATTACAATGAAGGACTGATAGTCGTGTTATATACCTTGTTCTTCTTGTTCTGTTTCTGAAAATGAATTTGCTGTTTTTCAATAGGTAATATAACATAGGAAATCGAATGTTTGATTATTATCACAGTTAGAATTGTAAACATGTCCCTTTTATTAGTCTGTATTATATCTGCCTCTGGTACTTCCACTTCCAGAAATACCTTGCAATCCAATAAGAGAAAGTCATGTTTTGGGCACTGGGCTGCAATGAAAAGAAAGCTCTGAATATTATTTTTTATTTTGTTTAATACTGGGCTGGTTGCCTGCAAAGTTTTCTGAGTGACCCACTCTTCACCCCTGATAAATCTGAGCCGATTCCAAGAATATGTTTAGATTAGATCTAAACAAATGAAATTGTGATTTGTGAGAAATAGTAAGAATGCAATGTGTTTGGCTCTGCTCAGTCATAACAAGAACACTGTACCGCTGTTGGAGAAGATTAAAATTGTCACAGAGCCATTTATTGAAATGTATTGCATAATATAGGTGTATATTAGCCAAGAAAGCCTTATCTACCTTCATGGAAAATGTGTGCCCAATATAAAGGAACTTTACACACCAGAAACCATCATGTAACCTAATTAATGCTGTCATAGTGATGTGCATAATTTGTAGCCAGGTTTCATTGTGAAAAAACACTAATATTCTTTAATATGTAATAAAATGAACGTTGCTGTTTTGGGTGTCCCTAAACTTAATGAAAAGAAATAAGAAGTACCCTTATGGTAAAACTACATGGAAGATTTTGATCAGATTTTATATTATGTTGCAATCAAACACCACACAACAGCACTAAATTTATAAGATGCTATGAAATTTGATATAGCTAGAATGTAAAGTTGCATCAGAAATTCGGATGGTGGTCTAAAGTCAGTGTATTTCAATGGAAAAAAAAAGTCGGTCAGAGACCATCAGATTTTATTTCACTGGATGAAGACATAGCATGCTGTGTTTGCATCTGACTGTCATATCAGATGGAAAATTTTCCATGTAGTTTCGATTTTTGTATCAGTGTCATTATATTTTGACGCATTTGACTACATCCAACTTGTAGGACGTGGTTTGTTGATCCAACACCATCCGTCAAAAGAGCTTGTGGAGTTTAGCCCTTAGTAGTCTGT
Source organism: Xenopus borealis (assembly GCA_024363595.1). Lineage (NCBI taxonomy): Eukaryota > Metazoa > Chordata > Amphibia > Anura > Pipidae > Xenopus > Xenopus borealis. The sequence goes on from CM044446.1 coordinate 31,003,175, forward strand.
GTGTTGCTATAGGACACACTGCAGAACATTTATAGAAGACTTTTTATGGAGATAAATGCAACACAAATTACTTTTAGGGGCTCCCAGTAGTAATGGGCGAATCTCTCCAGTTTCGCTTCGCCGAAAAATTCTCTGGAAATTCCCGAATTGGCGAAAAATTCGCGAAACGAGTCGCGGCATGCTTTTTACGCGCGTCGCGTCAACTTCATTTTCGGCGCAGCATGTTGCGTCTGAATCTGCGTTCAGCGCTTACACCTGCCTATGAAGTTCAAGGCTTACCAAGCTCAAACAACCAATTTGGTGTTTCCAGTAATCAACATTCAGCAGTTACATGAATTCAAATTAGAAAAATTACAAGGGTACCTACATTTTTGCACAGTCAGTTTTTCACATTTGATTTAATTTCATACAACTGAATATTGCTTCACTAAAAATCTTTATTTAGAAAACACCCCAGTACTAAGATGTTCCTGGGAACTGAAAGATACACCACTGTTACTGTTATCTTTCTTGTTGAAACTGGAGTAAATTATTATGCAGGCTGAGAGGGGTTCACAAACTTTTTCATATGACTGTAGTCATATGAAGGTGACATTTTGCTGAGAGTGCCAGAAATAACTTTTTCACATTTTCAGTGCAATGGGGCTGTTTCAATTTCAAGCCAAAGTGCAATGACAAGCATTTTGATGCATTGGACATAATTGTGCCAAGTGCAAATCCCCCTCATAGATGAAACTACACTGGAATTGGTAAACATGGGAAAATGCATTTGAACTTGCACACTGTACTTTGGCAAGCAAATGACCCCTATAGTAATATGCCTACAGCTTAGCACATAAGGGCTCATTTATGTCCACAGACACAGTGGCAACTTGCACTTTTATTTAAAGGTACTTGCATCCAAATGTGCTCCTTGCACTTAGTTGTGCTCAGCGCCGCTCAGTTCTTCCTGTCTTCCATTCTGAATTGGCCACTACTACACCAATTGATGCAGGGTGCTGAGAGAACCTTGGAGCTACTACTTGGTCAGGAGGTGGTGGTAGATCTAGGGTTCTCTCAGCACCCTGCGTCAATAGCCTCGGCAAAGTAGCACCTAAAGAATCAGACTCAGATGTCACTTGCACGCTGAACACTGGAAATTACACCAGGCAGTCTTCCTAAATAATTATGGCAGATGTACTACAGTTATGCCACCATTGCGCACACAATGGTGGCAGAATTATTTGTAAAAAAAAAAAAGCTACATTGTGGGGAAAAAACCCACACCATTGTGCTCTAAACTGCACTTTGCACACTGTGTTAAGGTAAGTTAATGCACATGGATATCTTTTTTAACTCACAAGAAGAGCACCCTCGTCTTTTGTAAACAGTGGATTGAAACGTTATTACATGGGTCCGTTCCCTTTTGCAGGATTATATCTGTATAACACAATCCTTAATACTTTACCTGATGCTAGAGAAAGAGTGGGATTCACTGGGTTGTGCAATAATAAAGTGTGCTCCCCACATGATTAATTAGGCGGCAGTTAGATGAAGAACATTTGTGGAATGCCAGATTTTAGGGAGGATTTTTAAAGCTGGGCTTCAACAATGAAGAAAAATAGGAAGAAGGCCAGATGTGTGGAAAAATGTAACTGGAGACAGGATGGGAATGGTACTGAATTCATCACACACACAAACAGTGCCTTGATATTACATGGTACAGCTATATTTTATGCACTGTGGGTCTGGAAAGAATTCAGTTTGTGTTTAAAAATATTTCATGTTTACCATTTGTTACAGTGCACATATAACAGCTAACAGAGTACAAATAAACTGAAATAAACTGGTATGGAGGGGTCAGATTAGTGGTGCATGCCCTTCACATATTTGGGCCAAGAGGGGCAGCAATTTGAGGGAGGAAGAGTGGATAGGGGTACGCAGATGCTAATCAATGCTGCCATAGCAGATCAAGATGAAGATACTAACAAGTTATAATAGTGCTGTCTTGCAAACAGTTGTTGCTTCTGTAGGGGATCCAACGGTCAGAAAGCCCCAGTTCTGTCACTTATGTTCTGTGGGAGAGGGGTTTTCCCAATTGGGCCAGGAATCTAGCAACTCTTCCCTATCCTTAGTTTATTTGAAGGGGTTGTTCAAACACTTTTTTTCAGTTAAGTTGGATCTAGATAGCTTACCAGAAATAAAGACTTTTTCCGTCTACTTTCTAGTTTCTATTTGTGACTATTTTTTTTTAAGTGTAAAGTTCAATGTTTCACCTTTCACTGAATCTTTTAGGGCCCTTACACACAGGCGTTTTTACCTGCGCTCCCCTGCGTTCCGTTTTGCTGCGTTCGGCTGCAGGGGAGCGCAGGTATAGACGCACTCAATTATTTTCAATGGGGCTGTACTCACACAAACGCATGTAGGCACCAAATGCAGGTTCAGACGCAACATGCTGCATTTTTCCTGCATTCGGCGCCTACATGCCTTTGCGTAAGTACAGCCCCATTGAAAATAATTGAGTGCTTCTATACCTGCGCTCCCCTGCGGCTGAACGCAGGGGAGCGTAGGTAAAAACGCCCGTGTGTAAGGGCCTTAAATGTTCTAAATCTAAATGGATATGTTATTGGACACATTTGTTATCTTTGTCCCTGCTGAGCAGAATGCCTGAGTTTCATTCAAGGCAGCTGTTAGCATTGATACAATAAGTGTTTGGAAGGTGAACAACCCCTTTAATGGGAGGGAGCTCTTGGATCTACCTCTGTGGTCTAAGAAAATAAGGCCCCAGTATAGACTGTATCCTAAAGAGACAAGCAACCCTAGAGAAATCAGAGAACAGGTACCCCCCCATAGATACCAATATGATAGAAAGTTATGCGGCCATGGACTGGGCTGACAGAGACTGAGAAAAAGTCTGGTAATTGCCCAGGATTTTCTCTACTTGCTAAACCACTGATTTTATATTTGTGGTTCTCATGGTAGTATCTTAAAGAGGGTAAAGAGGCACTGATGGCTAAACATATCTCAAAGTACTTGTATGTTGAGTGTTACAATTAATTTTCCCTCTAGTGCCCTATAACCATGCAGCTGAGAGGGAACCAGTGTTATTCTGGACAGCAGAAGAGAAATCATTAGCATTCCCCCTCTCTACCATTACAAATATTTTCAACTCACCAATGAATTCAGCAGGTACTGGAAGTTGTAGTTTAACAGCAGATGAAAAACTCTAGGTCAGTAAGTACTACTTTATATACTGTATAACAGCCTCTATTTTCTCCAGCCTTTGTAAAACCAATATCCGTATCTTGTACTGATCCTTTAGCAAAAGATATATACTGTTTTTTTTTTTTTCTCAAAGAACCAGCAAGATATTTATTTTATGGCTCGGTAAGAAGCCCAACATATCTGTAACTGTGATTTTGCAGGAAGAGATACTTGTCAGGCTCTCTGTGAGCCACACTTCATGTTGTAACTACATACCGGTGCTTGTATACATTAAGTTGTTTCCTTCAGGGCATGCAGATAACATGAAACAAAAGACTTTTTTTGTGAAGTCATTTGCTGGCTACCTTCTGTAATATCCTGTCTGATGCAGAAACATTTCCCCCCAAGGTAATAGAATAAACCTGTCAAATCTGCTCATGCGTTTCTCAGCAGTAGGCACCAGTATGGATTGTTCATAGGCTCAGAACCAGAACGCTTACGTGGGTCATAACCGACTATCAATATTACTGAGAGCCTCAGACCTTCAGTGAGCTCTGGGCTGCAGCAAAGGGGTTAATAATTGTAAGCCAACTCATTTGTCACACACTCAATGGAACAGTGAAGATAGAAAGTATTTAATCAATAGTTCTGCGCAGAGCAAGGCGTCAATTCCTTAGCTGTCCTAATTAGAAGGAAGACAAAATAGAAGCTGTTTTTCATAAATGTCATAAATAATGAGAAAAAGACATCCCCAGTGACATCTGCTAAAACACTTATTCCTCAGATGTATATGTGTTTTCTATGGAATTAAGTGTTTGCTGTCTTTTGCTTTATTTCTGCTGCAAAAGCTTCTGTCTGTGTCTTAAAGGTAGAACCGTTTTCAGAAGTGTGAAAAATATACTGCATATATATATATATATATATTTATATATATATATGTACATTTGACTTTAACAGCATGTTATGAACGTAGCGTAGATATGAATTCTGATTGGCAACACTGGGATAACAAGCCTTCCACACATTAATATGAGAATTCAGTGGTGAAAATGAATATTGGAGAGGTGCTATGTTGCTCTTTCGGACTGGATTTTATTGATTGCTCATCTCGCACCCTGAAAAGAATGCAAACTGATGCCAATTGTTATAAAATGTGTTAAAATTCTGTCTAAAATGCAACCCATGGAGACTCTCTCTTCTTTAATGTTGTCCAAGCTCTAAGGCACAATATGAAAGGGGTTATAAAAGTGACAATTTCACCCCATGGAGATGCCTTGCATGTTTTGAATCAGAGAGAAAATAAAATATAGGACTTATTTACTGATAGGCAGGGTGCAAAACAACAGGTTGAAGATGCCATGTTTTCACAGTGCATGTGGATACAGAGCATAAGGACCAGCACTTCCCCTATAAACACAGCTCTTTATTTAGCAGGGGCAGACAAGGTTAGAAACATAGAGATTCACTTTGCAGCCCCCCTACTTGTCCCCTAACTTGTGTGCTGGTTAGGGATCACTGGTGTTTAAAGAAGCCATGTACTTCTCTGCACCTGTTGCTGCACTTTAAACTGGTGTCAGGTGCAGAAAGCGCCCCTAAGTGCCCAGCACTAAGCCTAAAACTGAATGAGCGGTTGTGCTACTGAAGCAGTTTATTGGCAATAGATTAACCACAATAGTAACATAGTAACATAGTAAGTTAGGCTGAAAAAAGACTTGCGTCCATCAAGTTCA
>CM044446.1:31017324-31059458 GCA_024363595.1 Xenopus borealis
GAGGTGTAGGAGAGGTCAACCTTCTACGAAATCTCTTCCAAACCTACTGGCCCTGATACATGTGTACATAATAGAAGTAAAGAAATGCTGTGTTTCTTTTGAAAGAGGACTCAGAGCAGCACTACTTTGAGAGTTTACTAGTGTAAATACACAATATAGACCTTTCTGATAAAGCTAACTTAAAGGAACAGTAACACCAAAAAATTAAAGTGTTTTAAAGGAAAGAAAATATCATGTAGTGTTGCCCTGTGCTGTTAAAACTGATCTGTTTGCTTCAGAAACACTACTATAGTTCATATAAACAAGCTACTGTGTAACAATGGTCGGAAATTGAAAAATAGCTATATGGCACAGGATAAGTAATGGATAACAGATAGCATTATGTTCTACAGAGCTTATCTGCTATCTGCTGTGTAACTTGAGCCTTTTCTCCTTTGAATGGCTGCCCCCATGGCTACATAACAGCTTATTTATATAAACAAAAGTAGTGTTTCTGAAGCAACCACTGCAGTTTTACCAGTACAGGGCAACACTGCATTATATTTTTATTACTTTAAAACATTTAAGGGCTCTTCCTCACAGACATTTCTTTGTGTGCTCCCCTGTGTTCCAGTTAAATGTGTTTATCCGCTGTGGAGCATGTAAACTCTGAACACAGGCGGAATGCAGCATGTTGTGTTCCACCTGCATTGGGCACTTACATGCATCATGGACAGCCAATTAAGGAAGAATCAGCTGCGTCTGGACCTTTGTTCCCTGGGCTGCAGTTGAACACTTTTAACCAGCACACAGAGGAGTACAGGAAGAAACCTTAAACACCAGGCATAAACGCTCATTCAGTTTTGCACCCCTCAGTGCAGCGGTCCCACCGAACCAAATCCTACCGAACCAAATGCTAATTTGCATATGCAAATTAGGGGTGGGAAGGGGGAAAGAGTTTTACTTGAATTTGAATATGCAAATTAGGAATTGGATTATTTTCGGCCAGGCAGAAGGATTCAGCCGAATCTGAATCCTGCTGATAAAGGCCAAATCCAGAACCGGATCCTGGATTTGGTGCATCCATACTGATTAGTAACAGTACTGAGGGCACAGATCTGCTCTGGGAGCTGCGAGGGGTACTATGATGGCAGGAACCCAAAAGAAAATATTAATCTAATGATGTAAAGGATATTGATATTATATGTAACAATGTATGGGATATTATGAGCAGTTATTTCTGACTCTGAAACTAATGCACATTCAGCGTGGCCTTTTTCACAAAATAAATCAGGGACATTCCCATATCTGGGAGATATTCCCCCGCCTTCAGAATGTATTGCTTGGCAAACTCAATCAAACATTTATGATAATCCAGTCATTGGCCTGTCTTATTAATGAATGAAATGTTTTTTCATCCCAGTGGAGCAGTTCCTGCAGACATTGAGGAATACAAATATGTGTATAAATATGGCTTTCTGTGTAGGATAAATGAGGCCGATATGTTTTAGTGAACATTTATTGAAAAATAATGTACATTCATTTTCAATTTAAGTAGGACATATTTTCAGTTTAATGTATAGTACACTTAGTCGAGGAATGTCAACCTTTCTTCTATATAAACACTATAATTCAACATCAGATACCCTTTAGAGTTTGCCCTCATCCTATAATGGATAGTTTTCATTAGAAAAAAAAAAGTCCACCTTGTATTCCACACTTAAACATTAAATCCAGGGCAAGCATTTTGTATTTTTGTTTTATGTACTGGGAAGTCTTTGCATGACAGAAGAGAAAATAAAGAGAAAAAAAAAAGAAGTTTATGCACTAATTAGAATATTGTAGATATGCTGCCCTGCCACAAACAATTTTCAGTAGTTAATCTATTATGTCACCCTCCCTTAGTAATTCAATAACGCAAAATTGGCATGTTTCAAACTGTAACAGGTATTTACAGATTTCACATGTGATGTAAACTGAGGGTTAAACACCTTCAAACAGATTTGTTTTTAAAAAGATTATGAAATCGTCGATTATGCTAAAAAATATATTCCTGTCTTGAAAAAATGTAAGCCATAAATTGGTGTTAACATGTCTGTTTTACCAGCAGCCCCATTGTGTCATTTGAGCATTGATGTTTATGGGCCATTCCATACTGGTGGTACCTGTTGGTTATCATTGATGATTACTCCAGATACCCAGCGGTTGAAATTGTCAGATCAACTTCCACTATTGCTGTTTTACCTGCTTTGGACAAAGTGTTCTCTTTGTTGGGCATCCCACAGACTGCAAAACAGACAATAGTCCACCCTTCAATGTAGATCAGTTCAAGAACTTTGAGTCATACATAGGGTTTAAAGGAACAGTTCAGGGTAAAAATAAAAACTGGGTAAATAGATAGGCTGTGCAAAATAAAAAATGTTTCTAATATAGTTAGTTAGCCAAAAATGTAATGTAAAGTATAAAGGCTGGAGTGACTGGATGTCTAACATAACAGAATACAACACAACTTCCTGCTTTTCAGCTCTCTAAATCTGAGTTAGTCAGCAACTTGAAGGGGGGCCACATGGGACATAACTGTTCAGTGAGTTTGCAATTGATCCTCAGCATTCAGCTCAGATTCAAAAGCAACAGTTATGACCAATGTGGCCCTCCCTCAAGTCACTGATTGGCTGCAGCCTGGTAACCAAGGCAACTAGTCAGTCTAAACAAAAGAGAGCTGAAAAGCAACAAGTAGTGTTCTGTTCTGTTATGTTAAAATTACAGTCACTCCGGTCTTTATACATTACATTTTTGGCTAACTAACTATATTGAAAACATGTTTTATTTTGCACAGCCTATCTATTTACCCACTTTTTACTTTTATACTGAACAATTCCTTTAAGGTGCCCTGCCAGACCTGTGCACTTGCTGACCTCTATGCTCTATTCGGGACAAATGCACACTCCAGTTTTGCTTCAACGCATGAGCGATTACATCACAGCATGAGTGGTTGCAGGTTGTTGAAGCTGTGGGTGCCATCTTTGTTTTTGGTCATGCTTTATTATGCCCTTCCTGTTTCCTGTTTTTTGCACCAAATCTCTTTATTTAAACCTGCATATCCAGTCATTCATTGCCCAAGCTTACTTCTGGCTTTGTCAGATCCTGCTCAAGCCTTTTCTCTGCTTCTGATCCTGGTTTTTTACTTTTGGCCTGTACATTGACTACGAATCTCACTGCCAGTCCTGACCTCTGCCTGTGTGTGACTTCTCTTTGTTTGACCCTTGTCTGTACCACGTTTTGGCTCTTCTGACCTCTGTAGTTAGTAGGATCCCCACTAGTGCCGCAGCAGAAAGTTTGGTGAAAGTTTGGTGACTAGTTGGGCTCTCCTACTTTATGGAAGAGTCAGACTGTTACTAGCAACCTAATTCCAGGTTCCAGCCTAACTAGTACGTTACATAGGTTTAAAGCACAAACACACCGCTCCACTATGGCCCCAAACAAATAAGGAAGTTGAAAGGTTCATGCGCACAATACGGATGTTTCTTAAAGCAACTAAATTTGAAGGCAGGCCATGGAAACAAAATTTGGCCACTCCACGTTGCACAAGGACAGATCAAGCCAGAGCTACTTTTCAACTACAAACTCATAATTAAAATCCAATACATTAGTGACAGCAATACTGGACTCCAATACTGGAGATTTGCAGTACTAAATCCAAAATGAAAGCCTATTCTGACAAGCATCTTCATGTCTGACATTGTGGGTTGGCAGTGGTAAACATAGTTCTGTGTCAGAAACAGAAAATACACAAACTAGATCCTTCGTGTGATAAACAACCATATACCAATACAGGTGTAAAGGGCACTATGGGGACTCACAATCTCACTCAAAATCATTCTTACTTTAAACAGAATCGAGAACTATCTGACATTGAGGATGATGGTTTGCCTTTGCAAAGGCTATTTCAAGAGAAGACTGAAACAAGCAATGACTGCTTTCTAGGGAGGAGCTTTTTATTTGATCGTCGAAAGATGGAATATCGAATAAAAGGTAGCCTAGAACTATTCGATTAACATTCCAAAATCGAATGCTAATCGAATATCGAATAGAAACAAATTATTTTTGGGGAATTATAGTAAATTTGCCCCTAAGACCTAAATATATTGACTATGAAGATTCTCATTCATCCAGGTCATGGTATATATTAGACTACAATTTGAAAGAAACTGCTATTATCTGTTTATCCTGTCTGGTCAGTCCTCCGCTCCTACCGATACACGCATTGAGATGGCATTCATTCCGTCAGAGCTTCGCCTGCCCATCCTACAACATACCCATTGTTCTAAGCAGACTTGACATCCTGGTCCTGAAAAGACTCTTGAACTTTTGTGACACTTAGTCTGGTGGCCGACAATCCGCAAAGACGTCAAAGACTTGCTGCTGTTTGTGCCACTTCCAAGGCTAGCCATTCTCATCCCACCAGTCTGTTACAGCCTTTACCCATTCCCTCTCGTCCATGGACTCACTTAGCAATGGACTTTATTGTAGAGCTACCACCCTCAAAAGGGAACACAGTGTTCTGGGTAGTTATAGACCGCTTCAGCAAGATGGCACACTTTATTCCTCTGCGAAAACTTCCCTCAGTGATAGAAATATCCCAGCTCTTCATCCTATTTATCTTTCGGTTTGCATGGTTATAGATATGAGATCTCTGACAGGAGAACTCAATTCACTGCCAGGTTCTTTCACCTTGCCTGGACTTTGACATTGTTATTATTCGGCCTGCCTTTGAACTCTTGCTTGGACTTTGATCACGATTTTGTACTTTTGTACTGCGGTTTTGGACTTTATACCCTGAAGCTTCCTCCTAGGTCCTGACAACTCCCGCTAGAAGCTGATAGGCCCCCTTGACACCAGTGATGCTAGTCATAGAACTAGTGATTATTTATACTCAGCCACTGGGATTCACTTTGAGAAAAAATGCATAAAACATGCTAAGAAATCAAGTTCTAGCAATAAGGAAATAGAGCCTTGTTTTTTAAGAATCACAATCCCCAAAGGTATTGAGAACAACCTAGTTCAGGAAAAACTGCTCACTAGTTTCCCTTATGACCCACAAGGAACATTAACTTTGCAAATCAATGTTGAAGTATAATGCAACTATTCCCTGGAAGGGAGTGCACCACACTAATAAACAACAGGGGGAGATTAGGGCATCCTCCTTGTCAGCAAAGACGACAAAAACAATAATGGAGAGCAGATTGTTGAAAGGTCACAAACAAGTTGATGTAACTGACTCTGGGCTGAGGAAACGTGGAAGTGACAGATACTCCAAGGGAGAAGGAAGAGAGAAGAAGAACAGTGAGGCATATTTGGCAGACACTGAGCTTGTAGACTACAAGGAGGATGACATGGAAGGGATGTCCAGTTCCCCAATTAAACAAAAAGGACTTAGGTTTGACTTGACTGACAAGGCCTATTTCACAGGTTGCCAGTTATCATTCTATAACATTAACTCCTTGTTCTTATCTACAGATAAAGCTACACAAACCTTGTGAAAAAAGAGACACTGGAAAATTAGATTTTCCCTAATTGTTACTGGGTGGGATCATAGGGTGGTCACATTAAATTGGTACGTGCTGGTGGGTTATCAAGGTTCAAATCAGCAAAACTGCTCTATGATAGTGTACAGCCACCTTTATTGTCAATACCTGATCAACAGGAAAACATTGTCATTATTCAAATCTAGTTTGGCATTTTTTTTAAACTGGCCCACCCTTTTATGTGGTCACTATCCTTGTATGTGGTCAACCTTTTACTTTGACTTAAATCTTATTAGTTAGTAAAATCATAGAGATATAAATATAAGGATGAAAGGCAAATGAACAATAAAATTATATCAACCAAAAGAATAACGATAAGATTGTTTTTCACCACATTGAGATCTGGAAAGGGTAAATAATAACTGCAGAATTTAAATTCTGTGTGGACCTGAGGAATTTAAATAGCTTCATTTCCACTATGCAATGGTAGACATGTAATCTGTGATCACACCTCCTGGTTCATGTGCCTTCCAAAGCATCACTCCAGAAGGAAACATTAAACAATGATTTATGCAAATCTCTGCAGCGGATAGAGACAAACAATATGGGAAACAAATCCAGTGGTACTCTCGTTTTAAGAACTTTTAGTGTGTTTTCCTGCAGAGAAGATAGAGATATTTATGAAACTAAACTTGTAATTCGTTTGAAAGCCTCATTTCCTGCTGGGGAAGAATAATTCCAGCCCATCACATGCAAATGAACACAAGGAATATTTGTAACTATCTCTTAGCAAGCTGTTAGATGATGGGAACATTCAAATATATTCCATAGTGAGATCTTCTCCCAGCTATCAAATGCAATTGCATTTTACTAAAAATAATGAATATAAAATGATGTATTTATAGAAGCAGTGAAACCTGAACGAAACCTGGTATACCTGGAAAGCTAGAATTATGTATCTTTACATACGAAACGTGTTAGGATACGCTCTTTTAGCATTTTGGAATAAATATTGGTTATATGATCATCGATTGGCTGCAGGAGTGCTTGATTTCACTTTGTCAATTGAATAATACACTAGCCTCAAATGAACATGTTTTTGGCTATGCACAATGTGAATTTTTACAGTATAGAAAAGTAGAAAAGGGTTTTTTTTTTTAAGTTGGAGTGATTCTTTGGACTTCTGCAGTGAAATACATTTATGGGTACTCCTTCACTTGCTTAAAGGTGGCCATACAAGGGTAGATTAAAGCTGCCTGTATCGGTTCTTTAAGGTGGTGAGACACGCTAAGATTCGAGGGAGGCAAATCTCCTCTTCTTCAGGCAACTAATCTCCCTGAAATGCCTTCCATCGGTGCCCATGTCCTTTCCCTAGGGCCGAGCCGAATGGGTAATATTTTGGGCATATTGGGTTTTTATATTTTTGCTCAAAAACACAGAACTGCCAAAATGATTCTGAAGACCTTGCTCCTCCCTAAGGATTTCAATTCTAATGGTGTATCAAATAAGAAATATTATTTCTTGTGCAAGTTATGGGCAAACAAATATGTATATTTCAGGCCTGGAAGTATCCTGGGATCAGATACTTCATACACCACCATCTGAATGTCCAGCATCACTACCATGTACCTGTGTATTATTTTTCTTGAGCATAAGTCAACAACTGTTCAAATAATAAAAAACAGTTATGGGCTAGGCCAGCTGAGTGCCCTAGGGAGGAAACCTGGCCGGCCACATCGCCCCCCATCCTGGTGTAGTTATGCACGTGCAAACAAGTGTAAATACATTAACAGGTGCACCCAATTTGACTATGGGGGAGCGAACCAGAACCCCAGTAGCCATTGAGGGAACATGGGTTGATCACTGATTTTGGTCCTGTTTATTTATACCAGAATTTTATTTATTTTTAAGATTGACTTCTAAAGCCGTATGCCTGGTCTGAGGTGGTATAACATAATGACATAAATGCAGGTGCTGTAAAATAAAATACACACCTTTATAAATAATGGATAATTTCTTGGATAAAATCACGTAAAAATTATTTTACACAGAGCCATAAAACCCTAATGTAAGTATTGCCAGAAATGCAACAGATTGAAAACCTTGTGTTTTCCTTCTTTTTAGGTTAAGGTTATATGGATTTTAAGATAAGGCCGTTTTGAAATTTGAAAACGCTTTTTTACAATATTTTGTAGAGGTAAAAGTAATGGTTTGTTAGATGTTTTCCCTTGAAAATTGGAAGGTTTCCACTTTTCTAAGACTATCCATGAGACAAAATCCACAAAAAAATACAGCTTGTGCAGTTATACCTCACAATTCTACCTGCCAAGTTTTGACTGTGTTTCTTACAGTAGCTTGTGGGCTGATTTTGTCAAGCTTTGTTGTTAGTGTATGTCTAAATGTGATCAAACATAGCACAATACAGCTGGCAGTTTGGCTAATTTCATCAATAATGTCCCATTGGAAAAGACATTTCTACACATCATCCTGAGATCCCATCAGACCACAGATTGTCAGGACAGAATACCTGCTGATAATTCACATCAACTACTGGAGGTCACATTAGCAGAGCATAGAACAGAACATACAGTATTGGGAACTGCTCTTCATTTCCCATGCCATTAAGACTGCCCTTTATTAACAAACCGTATTGTATTTCAGGAAAAGGAAAATAATGATTATAGAGTTCCTGTCTAATACGCTTGAATGTCTGCATTTAATACTCAATACAGAAAACGTCTTTAATTTAAGGTAATCAAGGTATACAACTAAGTACTGGACAACATTAACCTACCAGTAAGCTAAAAGTCTTAGAACGATAAATGGGCTATATAATAAAAAGGCAATAAGTTTGCCCAGGTTCAGTAACCCATAGCAACCAATCAGCAAGTGGAATTTACTGGTCACTTAATTAAAAGCAAACATTTGATTGGTTGCTATGGTTTATAGCTACTGGGCAAACTTAGTGCCTTTTATTACATAAAATTTTCAAAATCGAGGTTTGTGGTTTTTCCTGTTTCAAGACAAAAATTAAAAAAAAAAAAAACACAAACATGAATATACTTGAGTATATTCTTTGGAACCTTGAAAAAAAAAACACAGAGAAAATACTGGTGACATTTAATAGAAGTCAATGGTAATTATCAATAACAACTTTATTTTGGTCTTATTGAAAAATGAATGGAACAATGTTTCTGCCATGCAACTTTCTTCTGCGCAAAAACCTGTGCAGAAATATTCAGCTGCATTTTTTTTTGTGGCACGCACCTTTTTTTTTTCTAGACCTCTTAATGTGGAGCCATTTGTGTATGATAACAATATATTCTCTCAATGCTGTAATATTATTCATACTAAGCCAGAAACATGTCTCATTTGGTAGTGATATATACCTGAAAAAAAAGTGCACATTTATAGAAAGTCATTTGCCACCCTTTATGCTAAATTGCTCAGGGACCAAATCTCTGATCTATTTTTAGTACAGGTATGGGACCTGTTATCCAGAATGCTAGGGACCTGGGTCTTTCCAGATAACGGGTCTTTCCATAATTTGGATCTTCACACCTTAAGCCTACTAGAACATGATGTAAACATTAAATAAACCCAATAGGCTGGTTTTGTTTCCAATATGCATTAATTATATCTTAGTTTGGATCAAGTACAAGCTACTGTTTTATTATAATAGAGAAAAGTTTTTAAAATTTTGGATTATTTGATTATAATGGAGTCTATGGGAGACAGCCTTTCCGTAATTCGGGAATTTTCTGGATAATGGGTTTCCAGATAACGGATCCCATACTTGTATTATGACTATGACATGTTTCAATGAAATAGTTTAAAGGGGTGCTTCACCTATAAGGTAACTTTTATTGTGTTATACAATGGTCAATTCTAAGCAACTTTTCAATTGGTTTTCATTATTTATTATCTATAGTTTTATAGTTATTTGTCTTTTTCTTCTGGTTCTTTGCAGCTTTCAAATGGGCGTCGCCGCCCCCTTCTAAAAAACAAATGCTCTGTAAGGCTACAAATATATTGTTATTGCTACTTTTTATTGCTGATCCTTCTATTCAGACTCTCTCCTATTCATATTCCAGTCTCTTATTCAAATCAATGCATGGTTGCTAGGGTAATTTTGGCCCTAGTTACCACATTGCTTAAAATTCAAATTGAAGAGCTGCTGAATAAAAAGCTAAATAACGTAAAAACCAAGAATAATAAAAAATGAAAACCGATTACAAATTGTCTCAGAATATCACTCTCTACATCATACTAAAAGTTATATCAAAGGTGAACAACCCCTTTAATTTTTATCTCACTATTTAACCAGCAATATTCAATGGTGTCCATGTTTTGAGGTGGAAATGTACAATTATAACACTGAGTATCATACTGTTTGCTTATAGAAAAATCTCAATATTTTTGTAGCCATGAAAGGTTGTTTGAGAAAATGAAATCTTCTTGGAATCGTGATAACTACAGATATGAAGATCTTCGATAACAGGAATAATCAGTCTTTCATGTCTGTGCTATCTATCTAGCTATAATGGGTAGGTGTTCACTACAGCCCTGTGTAGGGACCTCAACTACAGAGAGATTTGGTGGAGGGGACCATACAAAATATGATGTTGGGTTCCAGTTCTCCAGCTTCTACCTGCCCTCACAATATACTCTAGAAATAGGTCAGACTCATAGAGATCATTTGTCTTGATCCAAATACAGTAATGTAAAGCTAATTAGCCAATGAAATGAATATTCCACTTCAATACGGAGTTCAGATCCAGGCTTCTTAATGCTTGAATAAAAATAAGATATGCCTTACAAATTACCTCTTTTTACATGTATCTCCCTATGGAGACCATGTCTTCTGCCTTAGAAAGAAACCAATCAGTAGGTGTGTGAATAATAAAAAAATCATTCTCACTCTGCGAATGCAATTTGTTAATGGAGACAGCAATAGCTGAACATACCATTTCCCCATGTGCAATACATGCCGTGCTTTTCATTCAGGCATAGGTTACTAATAGTATATATATTATAGGGGAAAAAAAGATAATATAAAAAGCCTGCCTGAGGCACAGCTACGTATGACTTCTCAAGGTCACAGTTAGGTGACACGGGAAAAAAAATACACCTACACTGCTTGCTGACATATATACTCTATAGTAATATACAAATGACTGACGTTTGCTATAGCACTGTGCAAATAGAATTTCCAATGCATCTCTAGAAATGAGATGGCTGAGCATAAAATAGGCTGTTCCTGAGAGGGACAAAGGACAATGGGAACAGTGAGTACCTGTAGGTTTTCTAATGACGTATTAATCTAATCTTAATAAATCCTTCCAGCCGGAGTCACTTGGAAAAACAGATGGCTGACGGAATAAAAGACTGAGATCAAATCAACCGTCACGATTGCTGATGTATAACATGCTTTCATGTTGCCTGAAAATCCTTTTTTTTTTAAATACATCTTGTTTTTATCATTTTTCCTTTTAATTCAGTGAAATATTGTATTGTGTCTATTTTATCTTTCTGCTGAATGGAAGGTACAAATATGCTATACCTACTGAAAAGCCACATCTCTAACCAAGACCCACTTTAAGATGCACTTGAAGCTTCATTTCATATACAGGCAGGGCCGGGCCAAGGTAGTTTGGCACCCTAGGCAAGGGGTACAATCAGCGCCCCCCCCACCCCCGTTCTGTATGACCATTTCCCACCTATTCACTTTTTCTTAAATAAAGAAACCTTATAACACATTAATAAATCATACTGTACATGTGCCAGCTAGCAGCACACAAAAAATTGCCCTAATCTGTACCTGTGTCAGCCTGTAGCACCCAAAATATTGTCCCCAATCTGTATCTGTACCACTAGCATTGCCCCCTAAGTCTGTACCTGTGCCACCAGCATTCCCCCTAAGCCTGTACCTGTGCCACCAGCCTGTGCCAGAGCAGCAGCAAAAATATTGCCCCAGATCTGTGCCAGGCAAAGGGCAAGTAAGAGGGAGGTGGGGACTGAAGTAGAGCAGAATGCCGCTGCTGGAGACGGGCAAAGTTAAAATTTAAAGAATAAAAAAAAATGTACCTTCTAAAGTGCGCCCCCCCACCTATGACTGCACCCTAGGCGGCC
This sequence comes from Xenopus borealis, assembly GCA_024363595.1. Lineage (NCBI taxonomy): Eukaryota > Metazoa > Chordata > Amphibia > Anura > Pipidae > Xenopus > Xenopus borealis. The sequence goes on from CM044446.1 coordinate 31,028,961, forward strand.
GCCTACTCTGCCGACCCCTAGTTCTGGCCCTGTATACAGGTTTAGGACCTGTTATCCAAAATGCTCAGGACCTGGGGTTTTCCCAGATAAGGAATCTTTCCATACTTTGGATCTCCAGTCTGCTAAAAAAATATTTAAACATTAAATAAACTCAATAGGAATGTTTTCCTTCAGATAATGATTAATTATATCTATATAAATAGATGGTATCAAGTATGGTTGTATTATTTCTGTAAAATGGACTCTAAAGTAGTGATGGGTGAATTTATTCGCCAGGCGCAAATTCACGGCGAATTCCCGTGATTCGCTGCTGCCGAGTAAATTTGCCTAAATTCACCTGCCGAAAATTTGCTGGCGTAAAAAAAAGAGTTGCGCACCGAAAATGACGCATGTCAAAAACGTGACGGGCGTCAAAAACGTGCCGTGACTCGTTTCGCCAATTTTTCACCAATTCGCAAATTTTTCACCAATTCGCAAATTTCCAGTGAAATTCGCGGATTTTTCAGAGAAGCGAAACAGAATAGATTCGCCCATCACTACTCTAAAGAAGAAAAGGTTGACTTAAGGCACAAAGAGGGGGAATGTAGTTAAAGTCGCAAAGAGAAAACAGTTCATACCAATAAGAATAAAAATGCACACCTTGCAATGTTATAATATTCCTTACACTGTTATTGCATTGCGAATTTTAATTGCACACTATTAAGAAGTGCTTGAAGGTGTTGTAATCATTTGGAGCAAACATAACAACTTTTTCAGTAAGAAGTTTTATCACATTGACTGCTCACTGGCACCAGCTACAAAATTCGAAAACTTTCTTCTATTACCGGAAGTGGTTGCTAAAGAGCTTCCGAGTTTGCAAAAGCTATATTAAATTCACACAAAGCAGAACAACTTTTCGCATTGCGAATATTTTCTCAGTTACTGACTTTTATTACATTCCCCAAAAAGAGCTTTGTTTATGCATAAAGATATTACACATGCATTATCTATGTTAAGAAGTTTTCAAATGCAAAAGTGTATCTAACTCTTAAATATAAAGAAATGTATGTTTGTGAAAGGTGAACAAAATAGGGATAGCATAATAAAACAAACTGATTGCTATCACTGTAAATTGCCACTTTGCTGACTACTATGTGGCAGATTTACTAAATTCATGTGAAGGATTCGGAATTCGATCGAATTTTCAATTAAAAAAATTTGATTGATTCGAATGATTCAGATAAAAATCTATTCGATCATTCAATGGTCGAATTACTTGCCCTTTAAATTTTTATTCGATCCCCTGGTTCACCAGATGAAACCTATGGGAAGCTCCCATAGGGTTATTTCAGCATTTTAAGATCGAATAAAAAAAATTTGATCGAATGGTAAAAATTGTTCGAATCATTCGATCAAATCTTTTCTATTCGATCGATCTAATTTCGCTAAAAACCCGATATTCGAATTTGAAGGGTTAAAATTTGACCAAAATTTGATCAATCACATTTTGGCAGTTCCTTCCCTTTAATTTTGGTCCATTGTAGATGCCTAAGTTGTTTCTTCTGGTCATAGGTTTGGTGTTCCTTACTTGGCAGCCATTCTCTTTTTATCCTGATCCTGGTGAGGGTAGAGATTCAATTTTGTGTTCAGTAGAAACAGGCAAGCACCAGGCTGTCAAGTTGAAATTAGTGAATGCACACTGTTTGTTAGTCCTTTTGTGAACATAAACTCATTCTAAATTAAGTTATCTATCCTGCAATACATTGACCCGAAATATGGGATTAAAGATTATCCAAATATTTGCAGCTTGTGTGGTCAACCCTTCCCAGTCAATGGTTGGGCAGGTGCTCCAGAGGTCCTCATATACAGGCTGACAAACTGCTGAATCAGTGTAGACGGCTCGAACAGTGAACTGTCTAATATTAAAATTATCACTATCCCTCCCATTGATAGGAAATTAATGCAAGTCATATACAGATCAAGACAGTCAACCAGTTACAGCTTGGCTCTTATTTCAGCATAATGTATATGAGAAGCCATATGTTACAAGAAGCTGCAGAGCTCACACTTACCACTGAGTCATTTTTCTTTGTACCAATGATTTTTCATGCGTGCCTATTGAAAATAGGCTTTGTGATACAGGTATAAACCCCTTATCCAAAACACGACATGAAGATAGGGTTGCCACCTTTTCCACAGGCTGAACCCGGACGTGGGGGCGGGCCCATGACGTCGGTGGGCGGGTCCGTGATGTCGGCGGGCGGGTCTGTGACATCATGGGGCAGAGCTATGACGCCACGATCGCCGATTGGCCGATCGTTGCATCATTCAAGCTAATCCCGCCCGGTTTTCCTTATTTGGAAAACTGGGCAGGAAGCATTGACCCGGGCAGCCCTTCAAAATACCGGGCTGTCCGGGTCAAAACCGGACAGGTGGCAACCCTACATGAAGACCATCTCACATAGACTACAATTTAATGTAATATTTCACATTTTTAGAAATGGTTCCCTTTTACTCTGTAAAAATATGACATTATCTTGATCCAAACTAAGATATCCTATTAGGTTTATTTAATGTCTCCATTCTGGAGACCTACATTACAGAAAGATCCCTTATCTAGAAATCCCAAGGCCCCAAGCATTCTGGATAACAGGTCATACTTGTACTGAGAAAATAGTTTAGGTATCTATACTCTACACTGCTGTACAGGGTATGTACCTAATTACTGAAAACTGTTACATTTCTGCCAAAAAATACAATATTCAAGCAGGTAATTTTCATGCTCTGCGCACAATGAACATTTGCCGCATAATAACTTTCTAATGAAAAACATCACATTAAGAAATGCACATTTTTATTCATGCATTTCCATTAATAACATTTTCCCATTTGGTTCATAAATAATTGTACTGGATGTTGCACTTTGCAAGCTGCGACTGGGTTTGCGAATGAACCCTCGTATTTCTTCTGTTTTTTTTTTTCTAAAGGAAGTTTGCTTTTTATCGCCTTGTTCTATTTCAGGCTTACTCAACAATTCAGCTTGGCCATTAACTTGATACATATAAAAATAAAAGACTTAAGTATGACCTTATTCTGTTCTTTGCCTGATGTGCTACTTTTTATGACTGGCATAAAAATTGTTCACAGCTGTTGTTTGTGCATGTGGCCCTGAAAACTCATTTAGAACAAAACCAATAAATATTTCTAATGTACGTCCACTAAAAAGAGAAAGTAGCCTGTGGAGAATCTCGTTTTCACCAGGATTAAGATACCCAATAAAACTTACGAGTCTGAGAGTCGCATGAAACCTGTATACGTTCAGCCTGAATTAACTGGACTCAGTGGGGCAGATTCACGTGAATAATTCGAAGTTCGATCGAATTTTAATTAAATTCCAATTTGAATCTTCAAATATGCAAATTAGGCAAATTTGACCATCGAATATTCGAATTCGAATGATTCGAATATTCGATGGTCGAATAAATTCCCCTTTAAATTTATATTCGACCACCTACTTCTCCAGGATCAAGCTACCGAAGTGGGAATCATTAGCTGAGATCGAATAAAAAAAATTTGATCCATCGATTGAAATCATTCGAACAAATTTTTTTATATTTTATAAATTGTGGGAAAATCCTTCAAATTCGATAGTCGAATTCGAAGGATTTTACTTCCCCACTATTCCCATGATCGAATTTCGAATTTTTTTTTTATTCGAAATTCGACCATTAGTAAATCTGCCCCCATGTGTTCAATAGTAGAAGGTATAGAAAAAAGCACTGCAAGTGAGATTTAATGGTTTAATATATGTATGACATGATAAAAGATAATCATAATTCCATGCCATCTTTATAAACACCTAACATAATTAATTTGCAGCCTCTTTAAAATCAGGCTGGAATTGTAACAGATATTTTTAATAGTACAGGCATGGGATCCGTTATCCGGAAACCCATTCTGAATTATGGAATGGCTGTCTCTCATAGACTCCATTTTATCCAAATAATAGAAATGATTTCCTTTTCTCTGTAATAGTAAAACAATAATTAATCTTTAATTGAAGCAGAACCAACCTATTAGGTTTATTACATTTTTACATGAGTTTCTACTTGACTTAAGGTATGGAGATCCAAAATACTGAAAGATCCGTTATCCGGAATACCCCAGCTTGATTCTGGATAACAGATCCCATACAGTACCTGCAGGGACGCCATCAGGGTGGCCCAGCCCAGGCCTGAAGGGGGGCCCAGCAGTGGTGTACTTTTTGAAAGAGCTGGGCCCCTCTTGACAGCCTCGAAGCAGTGCCGCCCTTCGGAAGAATGTGGAAGTGGCGAAAAAGCAGAACACTCGAAGTTCCGAAGTGGCAAAAAGACCCAATGTCACAAAATGAGCAGAAATTTAAGTTCTGAAGCGGCGAAAGGACCCAAAGTCACGAAAGGAGCCAAAATTTAAGTCCTGAAGCAACGAAAAGACCCAAAGTCATGAAAGGAGCCAAAATTGAAGTCCTGAAGCGAGTTTAATACTACTGAACACCAATGTGGGTTTTTTTATTTTAATCTCCCCAGCCACCAATGTATTATTTTAATACTCTATGAGACCCTGCCACCAATGTTTTTTTTAAAAATATTTTCTTTTGCCCTGATTTTTTTCTAGCTAGTAAGGTGGGCCCTGGCACCAATGTTTTTTTTTTTTTTTTTAAACTTATGGGGGGCCCTGGAGCCAATGTTTTTTATTTTTATTTTACTTGTAGGGGGGCCCTGATCACAAATTTCTAAAGAAACTTTTATGGGGGGCCCTGGCACCACAGTTTTTTTTAACTTATAAGGGGGCCCTGAACATCAATAGCTTTTTATTGTGTGTGTGTGGGTTACCTTTTTTTAGCGCTGATGTCTGCATGGTCTTTTAACTGTGGTGTGGAGTGGGTGGGATCTGGGTGGGGCTTGGGGGCCAAGGTGGGTGGGTTCCAAGGGGACCTGGAAATTTTGTTGTATGTGGCCCTGTGATTTCTATTGGTGGCCCTGCATACCTGTATAGGTTTCAAAAGAAACTTAACAGTCAACTCCACCTTCATTATTTTTTTATTTTTTTTTAAAACCTGTCCATAGTATTCATTAATTATTATCAGTCTGGCATTGGGACATTTATATTATTATACACACATTATATTGCACTAAAGGGTTGTGGTAACCTTGAGCTGGTACAGAAGCATGAGCTGGGTGAAGCATCTGACAATATTATACCTAAAACTGAGGGTCTTCTGTTAAAAGAAACCCCAAGGGTCCCTGTTTTTTTTATCTATTACCAAAAATTCAGAAAACACTAATAATTACCCTGGGAAGACCCATTGTGTTGGTGGTAGACTCTTTGTTACAACAATTAGCAGTTTATGTGGACACATATCTCGAAGAAATATTATCAGATCTTGATACATGTCTTAAAGCTATGACACACTTCTTGCGTTGACTTAAGAACATTGTTGCCATGACACAATCTCCAGTACTGTGCAATATTGATGTCAAAAACAATATAAAAATGGCCCATATAGTCCATTCATAAACTGGCGCAACTATGTAGTCCTTTATTGTGCATGCAACAAAATTTGTCCTTTTAGTCCAAATCAAAGAAATCGCAACTTTGGCCTATTCTGATGCATCAACATCAATAACATAAGTACTGCCAGGTATTGTCTACTGTAAAATCAATGTAGACCGAGTATACATGGTCTACAAATTGCAATCTCCATCACTTCATCTTCAGAGTAGTGATGGGCGAATTTATTCGCCAGGGGCGATTTCCCGCGATTCGCCGCTGGCAAATAAATTCGCGAAACGCCATCGAAATTTCGCCTGGCGGAAATTCGCCAGAAAAACGAGTTGACGTGTGCCAAAAACGATGCGACGCGCGTCAAAAGCGTGCTACGACTCATTTCGATAATTTTTCGCCAATTCGCAAATTTCTCTGGAAATTCGCAAATTTTTCGCCGAAGCGAAACACGGGAGATTCGCCCATCACTACTTCAGAGGGATCACTGGAAAGCTGTGTAAAATAAATAGATTATATATCAAGGTTTGTATGCCATCTGTACGTGCATTGGATGCCATTATTGTTTAGACCTTAAGATGTTAGTCTGTTTTCCTTAAACATCCGTCTATTTTCTTTTTCCAAATACATACTCCACCCTTGATATTGTGTGTAGGGGGATATTTGAGATCTCACCTCCATTTCTTTCTGTTAGGTTGTTAAAAGTATTGTATGGATCATTGTTCACGCTGCAAGAGATAAGGTATTGGTATATTCATGTTTTGCAATGTTTATACTGAGCTGAAGGTGAGCAGTACAAATGACATGTGGGGAGAAGAGGCAGGCGAGTGAGCACTTAGTAAGGTAACGGCATGACAAGCCCCGAGGCCTCTCTGCAGATGCCAGTCCCACAGCCTGCGGATACTGCAAGGGAGCCAGATGTTACAGATGGAAATATCTTTCCTACAGTTTGGCATCTGTGCTCTGTGACTTACCCAAAATATAATGTACAGATGGGCACTCTGCAATCTTTCATCTGATTGTTGGCTTGCTACAAGCATTTACTGTATTAACGGATGAAGCAAATATGTTTCCCTTGGAATCGGTGCCCTCTCCCCCAAACTGATGATTTCGCAACACGTTGCACAACCTCCCAGATGATAGGCATTTGTGCATGTTTTGAAGGCAAAATTTACATTAAAGAAAATATATCTCCATCTTGGGAGAGGGTTGGAGAGCTGCCATACTTTGCATTTCGTATTTCTTGCAGTGTTTGGGTGAAACATGATTTTTAGAAAACTTGGTGCTTAAATATTTAGACATACGCTTCATATGAATGGCAGGTTCAGCTTTTTTTTCAGGATGGTGCTGTGGTGGAGCTCAAAAACATAATAGGAATAAAGTTTAGTTTCAGTAAAAAAGCCCTCAGTCAATGCAGGATAATCCACCCCCCCAAAAAAAAATAATAGGTATGTCCAACCTGTATTCCCAGAAAATTTAGCTGATAGGGTACCTCTAATGTATGTGCTACAATGCTTGTCCTTCAGTACTAAATATATAAACATTTTACTGTTAGCAGTAGTGATGGGCGAATTTATTCACCAGGGGCAAATTCCCACGATTCGCCGCTGGCGAATAAATTAGCTGAAAAAAACGAGTCGCGCGTCGTTTTTGATGCGACGCGACGAAAACGACGCGACGCACGTTGAAAACAACACGGCGCGACGAAAACAACGCGACGCACGCCGAAGTTGACACGACACACGTCAAAAACGTGCCGCTACTCGTTTCGCTATTTTTTTTGCCAATTTAGTGAGTCAAGCGAAACAGGGTAGATTCGCCCATCACTATTTAGCAGTATTCATGCCCCCCATTCTGGATATGACAGGGTAAATACCCTGGAAAAAATTGGACAAATATATTTCAGTCTCTGGTTACTTCATTGTTCTTCTCTGTACAGAGAGAATATTGCCAGCAATTGTTCTGCACTGATTCATATGCTGACCTACATCTGACACTGTAAGGGACTGACCAATGGTTATATTTGCTTTTTACCATTTTTTTCCCTAAAGCTCATGAACTGGAATTATAACTTCAAATGGAATATTTGAGTAAAAGCTTGAAAATTGAATTAAAAACCTTGTCATCTAAAAGCTTGCAAGCTCATGTAGAAGTTGATGGGAGCTAGATAAAATCGAAACTATTTACTTAATTTCAGTTTTTCTAGAGTTTTGGGGGTTTTTTTGATCTTGTAAACTCACAAATTCTAGGTATTCAAGTTTTTATATTTGGATTTTTTATATAAATCACATAACATTTTTCGACATTGTGAGTTTATTCGAAGTAGAACAAAACCTCTAAATCTCAGACAAAAAAATAAAGAAAATCAGTGTTATGGTTATCACATGGAAACATCTTTGGAGTCTGCAGATTCAATTTTTCTTGAATTGAATCTGGTCCAGTATCTGTCTGTGTACATATAATCCCTCTAATTTGTACAGTTTGAAAATGTTTTTATTGATTTCTCCTGTGCCAGTCATGCTTCATGTTTTTTAACTGCCCACTGACTGATTGACAGGCGGTGATAGATGTAACATCACATTATCACAATAGAGTGCTGGTTCTGGGCTTAAACCTTAGTCCATAGCTAAGCCATGTACACAACTTTATTTCATCTGGAACAGAATCTGTAATAATCCCCTGTCCAGCATTCTTTCCATATGTTACTATTGACTCACAATGCTAAGTACACTCCCTGGTGGGTAATTAAAAGAGAATCTAACATTTGTATAGAAGTCATGTAGACAAAATGTTTGTGCTTGGGAAATTTTTACAATTCTGTTCCGGACCTCTCCATCATGGGATGTGAAATAGTCCATGACCCCAGCAACCACAATGATTGTGAAACTAGATTTTTAGGACTATATTTTTACTTATTGTCTTACATACCCATGTTCCAGTCTGTCATATAAACCATAGTTAACTGATGTTAATTTTTTTTTTTCTATGCAGCTTCAATGTAATCTACAGGCAGTTGCACCAGTGAAGCTTCCAATCTTTGTTCCCTACCCCAAGCAAACAAATGCATATACACATGAGATTTGATCTCATCAGGAGCCAGTTCACTTAGGGGGAAACTCACTAAGCTGCGAAAATTCGCTAGCGTTGCCTTCGCTAACGTTAGCCGCACTTCACCAGGTGAATTTTCGCCAGCACTACGCAACAAGTGAATTTGCATAATTACGATCCTTCGTCAGTGCGTAACTTCGCCTGGTGTGAAGTTGCACTAGTCTATCTACTTCGCTAGCGAAAATTCACCAGAGTTGGTGTCAGTAAATGTGATGTTACGAATTGACGTCACACCGGCGAATTAGCGCTTCGCTGTTTAGTGAATTTCCGCCTTAATATGTTAGTTCAAATCACATATAGTAAGACATAATTTGCCAGTCAGTGTTTTCTATCTGGTGTCTGTTCACCTAGTTTTCACCCTCTGCTGGTTTCAGAAATGCATATTCTGATCTAAGTTTATCCCCACATATGTCTTATGTCTAGCAACTGAGGGAGCCGATAAGGATCTACATAATTTCAAGATTTGACTGTATCATATTCAACTAGCAATGCCAGAACAAAGCTAAGAATACTTTTACTCAGTATAATCATAATAATAATACATGTTCTCTTTTGTTTTTCTGTTTTTTCCTCATTGACAAATTTTCATCATTAATTAGTATTTAAATGTTACTGAAATCCTTCTGTGTATGACGAGCTTTAGAGTTCACCGAGACAGATACGATCTACATATAAATGCTTCAGAATGATTGTTCCCTCCATAACTTGACTGTATTTTATAGCAGTCACCAGGCTGACAATGTTTGCTGTCTGACAATGACATGAATTAAATTGATTGACAACCACTGGTTTGACATTGACAGGCAACGTTATTGTGGCATGTAGATACTGGATTATGGTGCATAGTAGCATTATTTATACTATACAGGCAGTCACAGATAATAAAATATGTTACAAGCATGGCCATGCCAGTTTCATAGCAGGGATCTCATTGCAGCCCATTCCTAAGTCGCTTGGGCTACCTGTGAATTAAATAAAGACAGCAGGTATTATTAAATATTTTTGAAGGATAAAAGAAAGGGTGCTCACTTGCCAATGTGGGAATACAGGGCAACCCCAACATAATCTTTCTTTTCCATCACTGCCTTTGGCTATCAAATGTATGCTGAGAGCTTTAGTCCATAAACCAGAGCAGAGCTATACATTCACGTTGTCTACATGAATATTACTCATTTTTAGTATGCCATTCTGGCAGTAGCCATAGTTGAGTATCATGTTGTGCTCTTGATGTGAATATCACAGGAGCAAATTGAGTGTGTCTTTGCAAGAACAAAATAGTGGGGCTTTCAGAGGTTGCAAATATGACTGAAACAAGTGGGTATATACCAATGACTCATGGTCAGCAGTCACCATGTCAATGTATTTCAGAAGAATTTAGTTTGAGAAGGTGATTACATTTTGCATGCATCGGTTTTTTTGAAAAAGTTCCAACCTATTTTGACGTTCCATACAGCTGGATCCCTTCGAAGCCGAGGGCTTATCACTCAGAGGAATTAAGCTGTAATTCTGCGGTTACTGGAAGTTCTTGGGAAGGTTTTCTAAGAATACTAATGTTCCGGGAAATAAGCTGAAGATGACCAAAGGTTGGGATATAAGGAGGAAAATATAGGAAGGAAGGGTTAATCTTTTTTTTTATTTTCTCTTCTTATTAAAGAACATGATCACCTTAAAAGTTCCTTCTTTAATATTTCTATTTCATTTCTACACACTTTTGTAATGCACATGTAATGTAATGTATGAACAGTTTTAAAGTGGCAAATATAACAATATAAACAATTTTTACAATACAGGGAAGGTGAAATCAATCAGGGTACCCCTCAATTCAAAATGCACATTTTTTTCAAACACAGATGATAAGAATAGGGAGGAGGCTACTGATAATCTATATAACTTCCTACACTATGTTTTTTAGACATACGGGGCAAATTCACTAAAGCGCGAATCGTCTAATGCTTGCGCTTATTCGCCACACTGACGTCATTTGCAACTTTGCCAATTTAGTAACAGTGTCCCTGGCAAAAATTTGCAAGCGAAGTAGGTAGACTAGCGTAACTTCGCATCCTTACACCAGGCGCAGTTGCGCACTGACGAAGGGACGTAACTATGCTAATTCACTAACATGATCACTTTACTGAACGCTACCTCTTGTGCTAGACTTTACTTCGCCAGGTCAGACCTGACGAAGTGCAATACAATAGATGAGTTTGAAAAAAAATAAATAAAATTTTTTCTAAGTCCCAAAGAAACTCTGCCGTGTTTTACTTTTTTTTAGGGTGATAGTCTGAAAAATATCGTAATTTTTTGGGGGGTTCCTTCCCCCCCTACATTCCCTAACATATGGCAACTCAACTATACAGGGGACACGTGTTTAGGGCAATATTTATTCCTGGGCTTGTGTAGTGGCTGTAACATATACTTCTATTATATGTATAACAAATTAGGCATCGCTAGCATAAATGCGCTTTGCCTGGCGAAGTAACGGTAGCACAACTTTTCTACCGTTCACCTCCCTGAGCGCAACTTCGCATTTTAGTGAATTAGTGTTGGGCTGGCGAAAATTTGCCTGGCGAAGTGAGGCGAATTGTGGCAATGCCATCTCGCCACTTAGTGAATTTGCCCCATAGAGTGATGCAGAATAAGATAATTCTAAAGCTTTACATTACCCCATAAAGGAGGAGCTCCAGGGAAGCACAATATCATACATGTCTCGCTCACAAATTCATCCAAATGATTTGCAACTATCAATCAATTTCTGCATTTAAGAGAGATATTGTTGAGTACATGGATGGCTGACTGGTCATCTAAGGGTAGCAGATGACATAGTACCTCTAAACAAACCCAGAACCCTAATGCAATTGTGTTGTGTTGTATGTGCAAGCCAATAACCACTGTCATGGGAAAACATGTTTTTTTTTTCAAAACACATCAGTTAGTACTGCTCAAGCAGACTTCTGCACTGAAATCCATTTTTTCAAAAGGGCAAACAGATTTTTTATATTTAATTTTGAAATCTTTTTGAATGGGTTAGACATATTGTCAGTTTCCCAGCAGCCCCCAGTCACGTGACTTTTGCTCTGATAAACATCAGTCACTCTTTACTGCTGTACTGCAAGTTGGAGTGACATCACCATCCTCCCTTTCCCCCCCCCCCCAGCATCCTAACAACAGAACAATGGGAAGGTAACCAGATAGCAGCTTCCTAACACAAGGTAACAGTTCCCTGATAGATATAAAAACAGCACTCAATATAAAAATCCAGGTACCACTGTGACTCCTTCAGTTACATTGAGTACAATGAGTAGGAAAAATAGCCTGTCAGGGGGCCTATCGGCTTCCAGCGGGAGAAGTACGGACCAAGGAGGAAGCTTTAGGGGTCAAAGTCCAGTTCACGGTACAGATATGGATCAGGAGAAATCAAGGTCAATATCCAGGCAGGAGTTCAAAAGACATGCAGAAAGAAACAAAGTCAAGGTTCAGGCAAGGTCAGTAGTGAGGGGCGAATTTATTCACCTGGGGCAAATTTGTGGCGAATTCCTGTGATTCACTGCAGGAAATTAACTTGGCAAAACACCAGAAAAAGTTTGCCTGGCGAAAATTCATTCCATTGCTGGATCCAAAAAATGGATGACGGTGTCTGAAACGACACAAAGCGGCAAATTTTTGCTGTGCTGTTTCAGTGAAGCGAATCGCCCCAGATTCGCCCATCACTAAAGGTCAGTAATCCAGGAATCAATATGAAAAGAATTAACAAACACCCAGGGATGCAGCAAACAAATCCTATTATTGAACCCGTGACCTCTGCGTCTTTTTGCTTTGAATTTTTTCGCCGGGTGTGATGTCAGAGCACCTGCGACAAAACGCCTGCGCCACTTTGGGAACAGGGCTATAATAAAAAGTCGCCTGCGCCAAAGCAAACGTGGCGCTTCATTTTTTTAGGTCGACCGAGGTTTCCTGCTTTAGCGCAGGCCACTTTTCATTATAGTGGATGGGAAGACACGAAGGCAGTTCAGAGAGATTGTCGCCCAGAAGAAGAGGCGCAGAAGGTGCAACCTGCACATCAGTTTCAAGTGAATGCTTAGTTATGCTAAAGCAGGAAGTTGTAATGGCAATGTTCAGCTTTGTAAAAGATTTACCATTTATTTTATTGGGCTCCAAAGGGGATAGGTATATCTCAGCCATTAGTGTACTGTGTTGGAGCTTAGTGTTGGAGCTCACTACACTGTTCCTTTAAGGCAGTGCCACTGTCTGTTTCCTAAGATACCTTTCTTGTAGTGATCTGCAGGGTTTCCTTTTTCCAATCCATAACCTTTGTTCTCTATTATAAAGAACATGGAGTTAGTTTTTTTCTAATGAAGAATTACCAGGAACGGATGAAGTGTACGGAGTAAATGGAGAGGTCGCTAGCGAAAAACAGAAGGTGAAACACTGAAGGTGCTTTAGTAGCAATATTATTATAAGTACATTATTTTGTGAAACACAAGCTTTTATATGCAAACTATTTTGTAGACTGTGAAAGCCCTATTTATTAGACACTTTCCGCTTTGTGATTAAATAAAGCCCTGATGCTGCTGGTAATTCTTTGGATAAAAGCACTTTATTTTTCTCAAATTTAAAAACCTTTCTTCCCATTTAGCAGACTTATGGGTGCAGTTTGGATGTGTGTGTGATCTCAAAGCAGGGAGGACATCTGAGGAGTAGCATGGCTCACTGATCACAGACAACTTGCTCTCCTGCTGGGATTAAAGAAGGAATACGCCTCTTACTTTGCTTGTTGTAGCTAAATTGGAATTACATGTGTCAGTGGAGGAATACTACAGAGCCATCATATAAATGAGAATGTGCCAAAGCTGATCAGGCAGAATGATTTAGCTTCCGTTAAGCTACTTGCACACAGACATACCTACATTATGGTTGATTTTGGACTGGCCAATTTCATATAGTGCATAAACCTTCCATAATATTATTAGTAACACAGATAAATGCTAGGAGCTGTAGTCCAATATAGAAGGATAAATGCAGAACTGTGCTACTGCTTCCCCAAGCTCTGTAAAGTACATGGACATGGATGCAAGAATATTCCCCATTGAGTATCCAGCCTGACAGCACATCATCAGTGACCGTAGAAATGTTACTGTTCACGTTTTGATTCACTGACAGTCTTCTGTAATTAAACATGGGGACAAATGACATACTTGTGTTCAGTTGTTCAGTGCTAGAGAGGTGCATATTGGAGGGTTACTAAGAATATCACAGTAATCTCCCTATGGTAGAGGCAGATGCAGTGGTAGGAAATACTGGTTCAAGGGATTCTCATTGGGGAATTTAACTTTTGGGGATAGAGAGGTAAGAAATGAAGGCTCATTCTATTTTTAAAAAGCATGCTAATGAGAATTTTCAGTTGAGTAATTGCTTACTAAGGCTAGAGCTGAAACGTCCATCTCATCATAAGTTCTCTGACTGCTGTTCTATGCACCACCTCTCAAATGAGCAAAGATGGCAGCCAAGTTGTAAACAGTTCTAACCATAAGCAGCCAAGAGGTTAACTTCCATAGCTGCAGCTCATCTGCACCACTTCTCAAATAGCCATAGTAGGCAGCCAAGTTCTGAAAAGTAGCACTAAGTATCTTTGATTTGTAGTGAGATCACAGAACACAAACTAAATGGCGGCTTTGATTTCAGATCAGCTGATGAGTATATAAGTGTTTCTAATGAGGTTGCTGTCATATTCTGTGGTTCATATGAAACACGATCTGTCTATAAATACATTCATCGGCGGTAACACCGTTTTGTTACCCATTGATCGCAAAGGATCATCCTACTTGTGTTACATTGATAATGGCTTTTTTTTGGGATGTTTATTGGTGCAGCACTTGCAGTTTGGAAAACAAAGGCTCAGTTGCACATTTCTTTCTTTTTGGGTTCAGATAACCTTAAAAAAGATCAAAAGAAACGAAGAAATGAATTGGCAGAAACAAAGGAAAAAGTACTAATGCAGTTCAGATCCCCTATATGGCCAATCTCTCAGGGCTTACGCTACTCAAAAGGTAGACAGAAGGTGGAAGATTTTAATGGGGAGCAGACGATAATTTCCTCTAATGGTTACTAAAGTAGACAGACTTGCGCAACTTCGCACCCTTACGCCAGGCGAAGTTGCGCAGTGACGAAGGATCATAATTACACAAATTCACTAAGATCGACATTTTCCTGAACGTTACCACTTACGCTAGACTTTACTTCGCCAGGTCAGACCAGGTGAAGTTCAATACAATAGATAGGAGTTTGAAAAAAGTCCCAAAAAAATGCTAGCATGTTTTACCATTGGAGGGTGATAGTCTGAAAAAGATTGTTTTTTTTGGGGGGGTTACCCTCCTTCCCCCCTACATTTCCTAACATATGGCAACACAACTATACAGGGGGCACATGTAGGGCAATAGGACAACTTTATATAATTTATTAAAGGTTTCCTGGGCTTGTGTAGTGGAATGTAGTGGCTGTAACATATACTTCTATTATACGTTAAAGTTCCCGCCGTATGTAAATTAGGCATCGCTAAAGTAAATGCGCTTTGCCTGGCGAAGTAACACTAGTGCAACTACGCTACCATTCGTCGACCTGAGCGTAACTTCGCACTTTAGTGAATTTGCGTAGCGCTGGCGAAAATTCGCCTGCCAAAGTTTGGCGAACGCTAGCGAAGCCAACGCTAGTGAATTTTCGGAAGTTAGTGAATTTTGCCCATGGAGATAAAAAAAAGCTGCAGAAAGAAAAAATGCCCATTGACTTGAATGCATTTTCAGTGAGAAAAAAGTTGCATGTTCAAAAAATTCTTGTATTGATTGTCGCCTACTGATTTTAATGTGTTAAGCTAATTTTTCATTCATTTATCAGAGAAGGGAAACGGCACAGATCACTACTGATAAATTATGTTTTGGAGTGCTTGTGGATGTAAATAGATAAAGGTAGTTTATTGTGTCTAACATCGGTTCGTTCCAGATTTCTCAGGAGCTTCACTAGTAGGATCATACAGACATTCTTCTGTTCTACATACATTCTAATAGCAACAGTTACATTATTTACTACTGGACTAACCCAAAACACATGTTTTAGACTGAGGGGGGAATTTTTAGACACCGTTTTTCATTGGAATACAGGATTATATGAATGAAAATGCTTGAATGCAAAATAAAATGTAAACATTTCTGAATATACACTGTAAAACTCATCAGATGTCGATTCTTAAAGACAAGAAAGGTTGTGCTGGATCTGGAAGCTTGGAGAAGCAGATGTGGTTTCAACTTAATATTGTCGTGTTGAGTTCAGTCCCCTGGAATAAAGCTGAAAAGGCAGGAGGGAACAGCTAGAGTCTGATACACTGATTCAGCAGAAGGTAAAGTTACATTTCTATTCACCTCAATTCTTTTTCATCAGTTTTAATAGCACACACGAAGCCCAGCGGCTGTTTTGCCTGCTCCTGCCCTGTTTTAAAATCTGTTTTTCAGAACATTCTTTTGTGGAATTGATACCGAAAGGTGAATTCTAAAAAATGTGCGCTTGCAATAATGCTAAATTGGGATCTGAGTTCCTTGTTTAGTCGGCTGAGTGCACGGGGAAGGGAATCCCTTAAAGGTAAACTGAACGGACTATGAGCAGCTTTAGTGGCATTGCTTGTGCTGCATTGTGGACAGGGAATCTGGGAATGTAAAATAAAATATTTTCCAGATTCACCTGCCATTGGAAAGCAGTACTGCCATGCTTTTGTTTGTCTGTGCAGTTTTGAGTGAAGCAGATGATATTCATACCTGGAGCAGGTGATAATGACTGAGCACCACCATTGTGGGGCAGCTGAGACTACTGCACGGGTCCATACAATGTCAAGACAGGGAGTTGGCTTTCTTTTTTATGCAGCTTTATTTGTGCCCTTATTATTAAAACAGGGCAACCTCTGGTTATTTTGGTGGTCCTAAAATAAATAAATGGGGAGTAGTAATATCTACTGTAGCTTTACCACTGAAAGCAATATTTTGACCCCAGCGGTGTTTGTCTTGCTCAAGGGGTGAAAACATAATTATACCTCTTTATAGATCCCTAGTAAGGCCTCATCTGGAGTATGCAGTGCAGTTTTGGACTCCAGCCCTTAGGAGGGATATAAATGAGCTGGAGAGAGTGCAGAGACGTGCAACTAAACTGGTTAGAGGGATGGAAGACTTAAATTGTAAGGGTAGACTGTTGAGGTTGGGGTTGTTTTCTTTAGCAAAAAGGCGCTTGCGAGGGGACATGATTACACTTTACAAATATATTAGAGGACATTATAGACAAATATCAGGGGACCTTTTTACCCATAAAGAGGATCACCAGAGGCCACCCCTTCAGACTAGAAGAAAAGGACTTTCATTTGAAGCAGTGAGGACAGTGAGGTTGTGGAATGCACTGCCGGGTGATGTTGTGATGGCTGATTCTGTTGATGCTTTTAAGAGGGGTTTGAATGATTTCTTGGACAGACAATATCAAAGGCTATTTTGATACTAAACTCTACAGTTAGTATAGCTATGGGCATATATAGTTTGTGTGAAAGAGAAGAGAGGTGTGTTTATGCTGGGTTTTAATTTGGAGGGGTTGAACTTGATGGACTTTGTCTTTTTTTAACCCAATTTAACTATGTAACTATGTAACCCAATTTAACTATTTAGCTATGTAACTATCTATGTAACTGTGCTAGAGCAGTAAGGGGTGCAATTATTCCAAACTTCATGATGGTTCACTGGGAAAGCAGAATGAGGGATGTGTTTGAGCCACCCCAGTCCTGCCACTCATGAATACTGTGTTACCATTCTGGAATGTTAGGATCTGTGCTCATGACAGGGCATTGTGTATGTGTCCAAAAAGCATAGTTATATAGTTAAGTTGGGTTGCAAAAAGACCAAAGACATACTTACACACTCACTGATGCCCCAGTAGCTCCACATCTTCTTTTCTGCTGATTCACTGATTCACATGCTCTGTGCTGCTGTCACTTACCGAGCTTAGGGACCCACTCACAATATACAGTACACATAGAAAATGAATGTCCTAGACTGATTAATAATTAATACAGATAATAATTATTACATGGCACCACAGAAACTAGTGCAGACCTAAATATTCAGCCCTGTAGCATCAGTTTATATTACAGAACAACCTTGTTTTGTGCTTGATAATTAGTGACAACCCCAGGGTGCTCTGCTAATGAGGCGAGTTGAGAATCTTGCCTCAGGCGGCAGCTGCACAATAGGTACCTGGGGGTGGTCAAAATGCTGCTACTTGTACTTTAAGAGACAAATTTCCATTTTTAAAACCGGAAATACAGCTTAAATTGCGTCCTACGCTAGCATCCTGGCCCTCTCCACCGCCCTCATGGACCCCCGAAAAGTGAGCGCACAGAGGAGGCGGGCGCCAGCAAGAGCAAGATGCCTCAGGCGGCAAATGGGCCGTGATCCCTGGCGACCCCTAAGCTTAGCTTCATTTTAGTTTCGGTTTAGTTCTCCTTTAAGGAAACTCCCAACACACTGCCATTTAGTGTATAACTTGCATTTATATTATTTCTGCCAAAGTGCATAACCTTGCATTTATCAACATTGAACCTCCAGTTTTCCAATTTAGTCAAGCACAGGATCCTTGTACTATAGCAGCGCCAGCCACCAGGGCCTCTCAGAAGGAGCAGATCTATTTTGTATTTAGGTTCCTTTTCTGTACATTTGGTCAAACATACTTGTAGGTATTCTCCACAGTAGTACAAGGGTGTTAGAGCTATGGGTTAAAGGTGGGACTCTGCATCTTAGAGAAGAACAATATATTTTTTATATGTATAGCTCATTTCAGTGTTATATTTTGTTAGCTATTACACATGGTGCTGCCTGTCTCTGATATTACTAGTATTATTATTATCATCATCATCATCATCAGGTACTCTATAATAAAGAGCTGTGCCAATGTAAAGTGCAATAAAGGTGGTTTTACCATGAGCTGGGAGTGCTGCAATTCTCTTTGGACTCTATAATAAAGAGCTAACATATTTATCAGCCCTGTACAACAGACGGGTGTTTAGACTGAACATATTAATATCTACTGATGTTGTACCATATTGGTATTTACACTGCAGCAGCCTCCTCAAACAAAAAAATTCCTCCTCCACCTATGGGTCTGTGACTTTTTTTTTTGCACTTGGTAAATGCTCCCCTTGCATTTGTATTATGTGGAAAGTAGATTGCGGTAACATGCTGTAGGATAATCTGGCACGCTATTAATAAATAAATAATATAAAACATCCCTTCAAGTATATACTTATTCCACACAGGCTGGGCCATTTTCAATGAATCTCATCCCCAATGCAAATTATCGGCAACCCCTAAAATAGCTGGCGAGAATAGTTCAGTCCTTTTTACCTGTGCTGCGTCACAGCAATATTTAGTATAAATAAATACAAGTGTAGTATAAGGTCAAAGAGGTGTAAAGTGATGCTTGCCATTTCTAGGAGAACGTCGAGCAGTTTGGGATCATACATTATTGTCACAGTTGTTGTCCCCTTTTGGTATGTGTGTCTCTTTCCTAGTAAAGTTGCCGTCTCTTTCCTGTAGATCAGCAAGTAGTTCAATTGCAGATCATAAAGTTGAATGGTTCCCAAATTTTGGTCTCCTAAGAATAAAAATAAGTTACAGTGACGTGCACTTCTTTAGACATGCAGCTGGGCAGGGAGGCAAGCAAAAATAAATCAATGTTGATGTATCAGGCGCACTACAGTGGAATGAATGTTTCATAAGCCAGAATGACATATATAAGCCTATTCTCCTCAACTCTTATTATTTACCCAAAACAGAAGGTACTACTTTGTTGGAACATCCAATACTTGGCAGAGGTTGCGGCCAGAAATACTAGTGAGCAGTTATGCCACAGAGCTTCCAGTGCTGAAAGGAATTCAAGAGCTTGCTTTAAAGGGTAACCAAAACGTATAACTGCTCTAGTGGAACAGGGATTCCCTGACACTTCCCACATATATATGTGTGTTTGTAATAACTTTAAACTGTAGGCTTTTGCCTTATATTTGTTATGCCTCCCATACACAAGCCCTCAGGAAAACGTGTGCTGTGGCTTCCGCCGCATAATTCATGGATGTTGCTGGAGAATATAGATATGAACCAGCCTAGTAATCTGGCTGCACTTTCTATTGTCGCTACTAAAGGTTGGCCGAAGGTTCCGTTTCTTTGCACAGTTAGCAGCCCCATACAATGTAAGGCAGAGTCTTAGTACAGGTAAAACTTAACTTCTCACTTCCTCCTGTACATGATTTTTTTTAGTGCCAACGTCAGGCTGTCAGCACTTTATGTGTTATTCACAGATGGGAGTTGTATTCTCTGCTGTTTACTGAGGCAACAGCAAACAGAATGCCCCATGTGCCTTAGCATCCTACATCAATGTTATTGCATTTCAGCTAGATGCTCTGATCAACCCCTATAAAGACAGCTATATTTTCAGCCATGAAGTGGGACAGAACCTGTGGAGTAACTATAGAGGAAGCAGACCCTGGAGAACAGGGGGTCCATATCAAGGGGTCTGTAATTCTAAAAAGAAAAATCCTCCGTCCCCTCTTGCTCTCCTACCTGTAAGCGGGAACTCCGAGGAGGAAGCAGACAGGGGAGAGCGTGGTCCAATGGGGGAGCGAGGCAGAATATGGGAAAGCAGGCAGAGGCAGATTAATGAATAGGATACCCCAGGGTATAGCCAATGGACCATTTAGGGGACCATCTAGCCTTTTCCATTTTTAGTTTTCATTTTTTTTTCTAAAAATTTTTTATTTTTATCTTCACTGCTGGACCTGGGTCCTATTGGGATGGGTGCACTGTACCTGCAGGAACCAGCTATTAACTCATCCCAACCAGAGCCATGCCCAGCATTACAGATACATGTGTGCCATTTCTTCCTGCGATTGGTCTCATTTGGGGGGTGGTCAGGAGTGCAGCCGATTGCTGACTGTGTGAAGCTTCTCTGGATTGAATGTTGTATATTTCTAAACTTTTGGGAGTCTGAGTACTGTAGAAGGGAGGCCTTTGAATGCTTCACCTTACGCGTTTCGTACCCACTGGTACTTAATCATAGGCTCTTATGATCAAGTGCCAGTGGGTACGAAACGCGTAAGGCGAAGAATCAGTGGGTCTGTATGCCTACTTTTTTAGCTATGTAATTAATAAATATTGATTTTTTATCATTTGTATTGAATATCTTTGGAGTAGAAATTTTTTGACCTGACTGTCCTGGCCCGACTCTGATTTGAAATTGCTTTTCATTTTTCCTTATTTGTGGTATTTTGCTTTTTATTTGGCAGATTTCCAGTTTACAATTTCAGCATTCTGGTTGCTAGGTTCCTAATTACCCTAGCAACCAAGCACTGATTTGAGTATGAAACATAGAACCATAATCTGCTGAGCCTCACCACCACCTGCACCACACTCTACAACAACACCATCACCCATTCATGAGCTGGAAGAGCTCCACCGGGAGTTGTACTGCTGCAGCATCTGCTGAGCACTGTGCTATGAGCGAGCAAAGATATCATTTGTAATATACACCGCACGGCCACTAGATGTCTCTCTTGCGCCTTACAAGAGCTGTGTGACTTGACCAATAGAGAATAGATGGAAGGAGACATGGGAGATCGTGCATTCTGTCAGTGGCACCTTTCACTTATCAATGTGTTATAAACGTGAATAACACAGCCTTCTTTAACGCTGGGACTATGCCCTGCGATCCCATGCAATAGACTTGGGACCTCGCTTAAGTGCGTTCTCATTCGCGCACGGCAGCGCGGGGGTGGGGTCAGGTGCGCCCAGCAGGCATTGCCCGGCACTGATCTCAGGTAATTAATTCAGGATTATATTTGCCGAATGGAATGAGATAATAAAGTTGTGCTTGCCATAAGACTTAATACATATTTAATGAACACGTACATCTCTTCTGATTTCTTGCCTGGAATAATGACAGCCTTGTGATTTGCAAAGCAGTTGGCTATTAGTCACAGACAGTTCTTTAAATACATCACGAGCAGCACGTTGAGTCTGTGTTTGCTCAATGCGACGGTACAAAGCAGGGATGCACTTCTTAGCCAACTGATGTGGGAGCTCTTGTGATTCGACTGTAAGCTCTGATGGGTAGAGGTGAATACTCACAATGCAGGCCTGAACTGGCAATCTGTGGTTTTCTGGCAAATGCCACAGGGGCTGCTGTAAATTGCCATAGACAGTCACTATTTATTTATTTATTGGGCTAGTGGGGGCTGTTTTGTGCCTCTGTGTACTTGGAATGCCTATAGTGAATTTCCTATCGTTTTCGACGCGCGTCGTTTAATTTTTTTTTCCTATCGGAAATTCACAGCGAATTTGTGGCTGGCGAAATAAATCCCTATGTGCAATAGTAGTGGTGGGTGAATTTATTCGCCAGGTGCGAATTCACTGTGAATTCCTGCGATTCACCGCTGGTGAATAAATTCGCAAAACGCCAGCGAAAATTTGCCTGCGGAAAATTCACTGGCGTAAAAAAAAAGACGCGAAGTGCGTCGAAAACGTGGCGCGACTCATTTCGCAAATTTTTCGCCAATTCGTGAATTTCGCTGGAAATTCACTATTTTTTTATTCGAAACGGTATGGATTCGCCCATCACTATGCAATAGCTTTTGGTTGGGGTCTGTCAGGGGCCCATGAGAGAAGTTGCCCATTGTCACGCTAGTTGTTGAATCAAATAGTTACGGTATATTAAAAGGGGAGATGGAAATCTTGCTAATCTGGTTCCACTTGGGCAGGGGGTCCAGTGAGAGATTCTCTGGTGTTCTGGTCAACCCATGGGCAACAGGGGGATAGGCTGACCCAAATTTCACTGTCTCACATAAGGAAACCCTATCAGTATTGTATTTCAGTGCTCAGGTGAGCAGAGGGCAGGTGCATCAAAACCATTCTGGGCTTGTACATCCACGATCAGAGGCTGTTTGCAAATATAATTCGTTTGCCCAACTGAAAGGTCCCTGCTAGCTGTGAGGGCAACGATTTGCTGTAAAGTAACATTACAAAATATCCTTCATGTTTCAGGTCACATTTGGATCTTCAATTGAAGCCATTGTTTATCAAGTTACATCTGATACAAGTTGCTTCCATGCTGCTGCATGAGAAATTCCCCTACCCACTGGGTTTGCACAGAGCCCAGTAGCCTGCGGCACGGGAAAGGGTTAAAAGAGGAGACTGATGCAGCTACTCCCAGTTGGCTTTTCCTTGGTTCCTAAACAGATCAGATCCTTGGCTTTTCAAGGTGCGAGTATGATTGTAAGAGGCACTGCCATAATGCATGAATTCCTCCCCTGCCATGTTTCTCTTTAAAAGACAGCTGCAGATTGACTCTCTATTACAGCTCCCCAGGGAAACACAACCTTGCTTATTGTCTTGGTGTGTGTGTGTGTGTGTGTCTTCTCTCTTTTTATGCCACTGCAAAGTTCCTAACAGTACCTGGGTAATTCTTCCATTTGTATATACCTGGGGGATTGTTAATGGCAGAACATCCCATTCAGACACTCTCCTCCAGCTCAATCAAATGTTGGAGGCGCCAGTTCACTTGTATTGATCAGTGGGTTCCTGACAGCCTTTACCACAAGGAAGCAGCATCTTTGGCTTCAGTGTATGGAGAGCTGAGCCCTAGCTAAAAGCTCTGTGTGCTGCTGCTGAGTGTGGCTGCACGTTGCACACCTTCCATCTCCCCAAGCAGCGACCCCTGCCCTCTCTGTAGCCTCAGCCTGAAGGACACTGCTCCCAGGCAATTCAAGTGCAAGCAGGAGAAATAACAGGCTGTGCCTGCTCTAATGCGGTGCTAATGTGTCTTCGCTGAAAGATCGGCACTGCATGGGGCTATCACATTCCTGTGTCCTCCTGACTAATGACATATCTGTGTCTCTGCTCTTCACTTTCCCTTCCTCTTCTTCTTCTTATGACTGAGGAGCTCAGGTCAAGCAACACGCTGCCCCCATAGTGTTAAACGCCTGTCTATATTCTCTGTTGGTTTACACTGGCTGCAGCTATTAGGCTGAGAATTGGACAGAATGGTATTAAAAAACAAAAAGGAAACATAGATAGATTGTATCAGCTTATTTATCATCAATCTATCATCTATATGTTTTTATCTATTATCTATCTATCTATCAATCATCTACCTATTATCTGTCTGTCTATCTATCTATTTTCTCTCTCTATATATATATATTATCTATCTATCTATCTATCTCTCTCTATATATATATATTATCTATCTATCATCTCTCTCTCTATATCATCTATCTATCCATCTATCATCTCTCTCTCTCTATATCTATCTATCTATCTATCTATCTATCTATCTATCATCTACCTATTATCCATCTCTCTCTCTCATATCTCTATCATCTATTTATCATCTACCTATTATCTATCTACATATATATCATATAGCTAATCTCTCTCTCTCATTGTATTAAAACAGCATCTCTGTCACCACTGTCAGGGGCATGGCCCAGAGGTGTCGGGCTCAGTAATTCCTGTGTAATTGCAGTTCCATTGTGACCTCACTCACAGCCGCGGTGCTGCTTCCTTTCCTTGGATCAGCTCATTCGTTTGATCGCGTTATCCAGGACATTAGCAAGTTCATGAACCTCCAGTCGGGATCTGTGTGGTCTGAGAAAGCAGATCTACGTACCAGCCCCCCTCCTCCCCCAACACACACACACACACACACAACTAGCGCTCTTCTACTGCGCTCTGACCTTGCTTTCTGTGTAACATTATTACTTTTACATCTTAACCATAACCATTACTATTGATTTCCTATGAAAAAAGGAGCTCTGCCTTTAAATAATGGCACACGTTGTCCTTTCATGTCAGCACTTTAATAAACATGCAGCAGCATTGGGAGCGTGTGTACAATACAATAGGAAACAGCGTTGTGGGTCGCACTCTTGTCTATAAGCTCATCCTGCTATTTCTCATGGTTGGACTGATGTGTGTATAGTTTGTATTCTCATATATACACTGGCTGCCGCAAATTGCCTGCAAGTAGACAGACAGCCAGATTATGATAATGATGAATAGATGTAACTATCGATGTACAATGTGTGTATAGCACCTGCTTCTATCCGCGTATATGATTGTGCGCAGTGTAGGGGTACTACATGCAGCTTCACCTTTTGTTTTTACTGATTTTGATTGGCAGTAGCATTGCCCAGTCCAGTAATGTTAGCCTGCGGATCAGTTGCATGGTACAGAAGGCAGCAGGTTCCCAGGAACAGGGAGCAATGGGAGACGTGATTCTATTGTAGTCAGGAGCAGGCAGAGTCGGTGCGGCAGGGCTGCAGGTCGCCGGGCCCTGACCCATGACTGCGCGCTGTGTAAATAGTTTTAGCGCTTGACGGTGACCTGCATTAACAGAGACAACACTGCTGTCAGTGTATCAGCCACTGGCTAAGAACTCATATACCAATCGCTTAAATCCAGCTGATGATCGGGCTGCATTGAGTCGCGCGATTCAGAGGCACAGACCTGCTAAACTGACACTGCAGCGGCTGCTACCTACGGCCAACCTACCCACCTCCAACCTACCTCCCGGCCATCTCCCTCCAACCTTCCTAATTCCAACCTACCTCCCGGCCATCTCCCTACAACCTAGCCACCTACCTCCCGGCCATCTCCCTACAACCTGCCGCCAACCTAACTATCTACAACCTACCTCCCTCCTACCTACTGCTGCCCGGCTGTCCCTTTCTCTGCAAGGGTATTAGGTCAAAGGCAGCTTTTGCAATTAAATCTCCATTCAAGTTTCAGCGCGGCGGCAGTGCAAAGGGAGTCGTATAAGAAAGAGAGGGCTAATAAGCAGCCGGCACTGCTCTCCTCCTGCGGTAGCGGAACTACTTCTCTCAGCAGCAGCACCCCCAACCCGTGTGCCCAAGGCTACAGCCGCACAGCAGGTGTAGTAGGTGTGCTCAGAGGGTTACACAGCAGGCAGAGTGAGCAATGAGTGAGCTGAAGAGGCCGATCGGGCGCAATGCAGAGAGTAATCCCCTGTAATAGCAGCAGTAGCATCAGCACCGCGGACACCTCCTCTCTGCAGCTCCATTGCTGCTGACTGGGGAACTTTCTAAAACCTTGCTGGAAATTTGAAGCTCCCCATTCCCAATCAGAATCACACCCTCCCCCTGGCGCGCTGTGATTGGTTACAGCCTGGAGTAGCTTCCAACTTAGCACTCCCCCCTCCTCCTGTGTTTCTCCCTCTCGCTGGATTCACTCAGTGCGCAGCCAGTAGTTTGCAGCAGCCAAGCGAGAGGCAGCAGCTCTTTACACCGGCTCAGCGCTACTACGAGCAAAGAAAGGCACATTATCCGGCAAGGGAGAGGAATACCTGCAGGCTACACTGAAGCAGCGCTTATCTGCCATCCGATTAGTTCCCTTTTTGCATTGGATTCTAAACTACTTCATTGACATTTCCTCTGAAACAGTCTTGTACAACTGGACCTTGGGAGGTGATTATTTCCCTTACTGAAATGAGTGGATGCCGGGGAGGGGGCACTTGTTCTTGTTGGGCATAATTTTGTGCTGACTATCTTTCTCTCTCTCTCTCTCTATGTTTGTGTGACTTGTGCCATTGTATCGCTAAGGGATCTATCAGTAGCTGCAGAAGCCCCTCAGCATCCCACCTGCTCAACCCCTTAGCAGCCAGCACCCAGCCTCAAAGCACCCAGCCTCACAGCACCCAGCCAAACAGCACCCAGCCTCACAGCACCCAGCCTCACAGCACCCAGCCTCACAGCACCCAGCAGCCAGCAAGGTGTAACATGGCATTTCCCTGGCAGATGCACAATTGCAGATGAAAGCAGCCGGTGGTGGGCACTGTGAATTGTGCACATGAATGAATGCGGCTCACACTAATCCCTGGCTATATTCATCATTTTAAAAGAGACCTTAATTTTTTTTATTTTTCTTGGATTTCAATGGATCGACCCATGAAGGGGCTGGTATCCTCCATACAAACTGTGTGACATGATCCAGGGAAGCCCAGGTATAGGCAGATGAAGAGAATGACTACACGCCATGAGGACGCGTTTAAAGCGCTCAATCGGTGCGTGTTGATCGCTGCTGCAGCTTCTTGTTGAGATATTGTGCCTGCAGAGCAGGTGTCTGCCCCAGGATCTGACTGTGGCTTCCCATTGCTTTCCGCCCAAGGTAGAGCTGCAGCAACATCCCTGTGTATGGACTAGTCAACTTCAACTCTGCATGTGTCCCCATCCATATTTCCAGCTGGCACAGTGAGTGTGTGTATTACTGTGGATTGTTGTTTGTACTGTAGTCCTGCAGGCAACCCCTTGCCCCTTCTTCTACTATGTGGTTGTGGTTGAACAGGGAGATGGATTTGTTGCACATTCTGCTTTTATTGGTAATGTCCTGGACTCAATCTCAAGCTCTGATCAACTTGAAATACACAGTGGAGGAGGAGCAGAGAGCAGGCACTGTAATTGCCAATGTAGCTAAGGACGCTAAAGATGCTGGCTTTGTGCTGGACCCCAGGCAACCTGCCTTCAGAGTGGTCTCCAACTTAGCTCCCCATCTGGTGGACATCAATGCAGCAGGCTTGCTAGTGACCAAGCAGAAGATAGACAGGGACATGCTATGCAGGCAGAACCCCAAGTGTGTTATCTCACTGGAGGTCATGTCCAGCTCCATGGAGATTTGTGTTATTAAAGTCGAGATCAAGGATCTCAATGACAACGCCCCTAGTTTTCCTACTGACCAGATTGACTTGGAGATCTCAGAAACAGCAAGTCCTGGAACCAGAATTCCTCTAGAGAGTGCCTATGATCCAGACTCTGGTAATTATGGGGTGCAGACCTATGAAATCACTCCCAATGATTTGTTTGGCTTAGAAATCAAGACAAGGGGTGACGGGTCAAGATTTGCTGAACTGGTAGTAGAAAAAGCCTTGGACAGAGAGACCCAGTCTCACTACAGCTACATTATCACAGCCCTGGATGGAGGGGATCCCTCCAATTTTGGTACTGTGGAACTAAATATCAAAGTGATAGATTCTAATGACAACAACCCATTGTTTGATGAGGCCGCTTACACAGTAAATGTTCCTGAAAACTCTGCACTTAACACCATGGTTATTGATCTCAATGCCACAGACCCCGATGAAGGCACCAATGGGGAGATAGTCTACTCTTTTAATAGCTACGTGTCAGACAAAACCAGGGAGCTTTTCAAAATAGACCCCAAGACTGGTGTGATTACTGTCAGTGGAGCTATAGATTATGAAGAAGGCCATGTGTATGAAATTGATGTCCAAGCCAAGGATCTGGGACCCAATTCCATCCCTGCCCACTGTAAAGTGACTGTGAATGTCCTGGACGTGAATGACAATGTGCCTGTTATAAACTTGCTTTCAGTCAACAGTGAGGTGGTAGAAGTAAGTGAGAATGCATCCCCTGGGTATGTTATAGCTCTGGTTAGGGTCTCAGACAAGGATTCTGGGATAAATGGAAGGGTTCTGTGCAAGCTTCTGGGCAGTGTGCCTTTCAGGTTGCAGGAATATGAGAGCTTTTCCACCATATTAGTAGATGGCAGGCTAGACAGAGAACAGAGGGATCAGTACAATCTAACCATCCAGGCCAAAGACAGTGGCAACCCCTCCTTGCAGTCTACAAAGTCATTCACAGTGAGAATTACAGATGAGAATGACAACCACCCTCACTTCTCTAAAACATTCTATCAGGTGATTGTCTCTGAAAACAACACCCCCGGGGCTTACCTGTTGTCTGTTTCAGCCAGAGACCCTGATCTGGGCTTAAATGGCAGTGTGTCCTACCAACTTGTTCCTTCCCAAGTGAGAGATATGCCAGTGTTTACCTATGTGTCCATCAACCCAACCTCAGGAGACATTTATGCCCTGAGATCTTTCAATCACGAGCAAACAAAAGCCTTTGAATTTAAAATTCTAGCAAAGGATGGAGGTAACCCATCACTCCAGAGCAACGTGACTGTCAGGGTCATAGTGGTGGATGTAAATGATAACACTCCAGTGATCACTGCTCCACCTCTTGTCAATGGGACCTCTGAGTTGAACATTCCCAGGAATGCAGGTGCGGGTTACTATGTGACTATGGTCAAAGCCGATGATTATGATGAAGGAGAGAATGGAAGGCTTTCCTATGAGATTTCCGAAGGGGACAGAGGCTTTTTTGAGATTGATCAAGTCAATGGGGAGATCAGGACCACCAGAACTTTTGGGGAAAATTCCAAGACCACTTATGAATTGATTGTGGTGGCGCATGATCATGGAAAGCCATCCCTTTCAGCATCTGCCTTGATTCTTATCTATCTGTCCCCAGCCATGGATGACCAGGAGTCCATAGGATCTGTTAGTTTATCTTTGATTTTTATCATTGCCTTGGGATCCATTGCTGCAATTCTTTTTGTCACCATGATTTTTGTGGCAGTGAAATGCAAGAGAGACAACAAGGAAATCAGGACATACAACTGCAGGTAAATACCTTCTCTTATGGTGTTATTGTAGGCTTGTATTTGTGATGCCCCCCAGCATAATGCAATGTTCCTACGGCAAGAAAAATGGCATTCTTTATATAGCAACAAGTATATTATTAGGATCATATGCAAAGTGCCAAGTGATAGAGATTTTTCCAAGGAGATTGTGTATACAGAAATCAGTTTGGCATTGATGGTGTAGATGCCCAAACTCCCATAGAGTGTACTTCTCCATAGAGTGTGCTACTCCATTGCTGTTAAAACTAGGTCTTTGTGTTCCTTCACATACTAACAAATTACATGCAGGGGCCCTGTCAGGGGAAGGGGACAAAATCCTGCAGGTGTCCACAAAAAAGACCATTTCATGTCAATGAAGCAGGGCTGTGAAAAGAACAAGTAATGTAGCGCAATCCCTAAATTCACCAGTTGGTGTCACTGCACGCGCTAGTAATGTTCATTTCAGAACAAAATTACCGTACTCTTGAATCAGAGGTGGATTTTAAAAGAACACAGCATTAAACGAAAACGTCATGATTTCAGTGTTTCCATACATGTATTTGAATCTGTAGAATATATATATTCTTCAATTAAAACCATTAACCTTAAAAAAAAAAAAAAAAAAAAGCTTTCCCCAATCCTAAATGGAAGCAGGCATATCCACAGTTGAAAGAAATGCAGTTTAAGACTGCAGATCACTTTTAAAAAAAAAATAATAATAATTTTATGGGAGTACTTATTTATATCACTGACAAGCTGCAAGTGCAGCAGCTTAAGGAATGAAAGTGTATCTGTCACCAGGCTGTGCCTTGTAGCTGCTAATTGCTCAAGCAAGCAGGCGATGTTGTGCATAGGAAACAGTGCTGTTTCCTCCTCAATATTCCCAGCGCTAACAAAAAAAAGTTTAGTCGACCAATGCTAACTGCACATGAATATCAATCAGATCCCCTACAGGGGCAGCTGCAGTGCCTCATAAATGGATTAATCCTGTTACTGGTTAGAGAAACCATGCCCGCTCTCATATTCATCGCTCATTCATTCCACAGGAGGGGGGGGAGAATATAAAACATAAGCTTTTGCTGAGGCTTTGATAGACAGTGATTTTATTTAAGGTAATAGAAAATATAAACAATAGCAATTTAGGTCTTGGAGGAATTGAAATGCCTCCCACTGGGTTCACCTGCTGAGAACTGGATTTGCATCACAAAATGGGGAAGGGTTATTTTGTCACTTCTATATAACAGCTATTTTCTAATATTTAAATCTATCTATCTATCTATCTATCTATCTATCTATCTATCTATCTATCTAT
>CM044446.1:31071878-31095957 GCA_024363595.1 Xenopus borealis
TTTCAGAGCTCCTGCCCCTTTGTCAAGCGTACTCCTTGAAATTGGTCTGGACTTTTTTTTGTTTCAGATATTATTTGTCCACATAGCTTTTCCTGCTCTGTGATATGACTCCACTTGCCAGCCCTGCAGGCCATGGTAGGCATAACCATTTTGCTATGCTTAGATGAGCTACTGTATTATGGGATTGTGTAGGTGTAAAAGCAAGTGCGTACAGGTACCTTTGCATATGTTGCATTGAGCTTTGTTTAAACACTATTTAATGGGTTAGCGAGAAGGGGTTATTAATCCCTAAGGAATATTTATATTTAATGCAAACACTAAATATAGTAGGACATTGCATCTAGCATTTTATGCTTGCACCTATAGTAAAGATGGTTATTATCTAATATAGGTACAATGCCAGCCAAGGACACTCACCTGTAGCAAATAGCAAATAGCTTAAGGTCGCCATACACTGATATCACCAAACGAGAAGATTTCTCCCCAATATGCCCACACTGAGGTTGGCGATATCGGGCTGATCCAATCGATCAGATCATAATGCAAAAGAACAGGTGGTCAGATCCTTTTTTTTTTTTACCCTGCCCGACTTAAATCTGGCTGACTTTCGGCCAGATATCGATTGGGGAAGCCCTTCCCACACACACGGGCCAATAAGTTGCCGAGTCGGTCTGTCGGCAGCTTTTATTGGCTCATGTATGGGGGCCATACATGGCAGGATATGTTTAACTAATCTATGGAAATATCTGATTGGGTGACTTGTCAGATGAGGTATTTTGAAATACCAGATTGCTTTTCAATGACATAAATGGAAAGGCATCATCTGGCACAGCCCTTTGGATGACTTACAACAGGGCTCGCAGTGGGTGGATGTCGAAATGATTCTACATGCACCATAGTAACTGACTACATTTTTCCAGCCCAACGCACTACAGATTACAACTCATTTTTACCAGAATACAAAAGCCGAGTGTATGCACACATTAAAATATGGATGAAACAGTAACTATCTCAAATGCCTTGAGTTTTTTTTCCTTTGATTTGTGCAATATTTTCATTAGAGTCTAATATATCTTTAAAGGGATACCTTTACTTTTGTTCAACATATCGTTTATAAAACATACTCAGTATATAGGTTTGGGATCCAGATAGAAACCCGTTATCTGAAAGAAGGCAGTGCCATTTCCATTGGGTCCTATTTAAGCAAATAATAATACATATTTGGCACATTTGCTTTTTCTTTAGTAATATGGTATAAATCCTTGTTGATGACAAAATAATCCAATGTCTTTGATTTTTAAATGTTTATTTAGTTTTAATACATTGTGCTTTATTGTTATAAATGTAAAGACCTGGTTAGAGTATGAATGCAAAGGTACACCGCTGTTAATAACTTAAAGCTAATAGGTTTAGCTAGTGAGTAAGTCTCCATTTACATTAATGCAACATTGAAAACCGATAAATCTGTCCAGAATCCAAGAAGTGCTTGTGATCTGTATTTATTATAGGCAAGTACCTAACCAGCTACCTAGTATCCTAGAAAATATAGTAATTATTGCGTACAGTTCAGTGGAAATTCAATTGTAAACATCATGACTTGCCACTTCCAGCTGTTTTTTTTAGGCTGCAAGACTTTCTATGCCTCCAGCAAGGGCTAAGCAATGCTCTTTCAGTCAATTCAAGTACCATTTACACTACTGGAAGTTTATTTTCAATATTAATTAAAGCTATTGATTCAGCTTTAGTTAAAGAATAATCAATTAAATAGTTTTTCCCCCGTAAGGATTTTTTTTCTGTATAAATGGGTATCCATCTAACTGCTGTGACTTACAGCAAGATGGACCACTCTTTCTTTTTCTGTTGCATATTATTTTATATGGACATTGTAGCTGTTGTACTCCATCAGATTTTATGTCTATTCATTACCTCATCTAAAGGCCCTGATTTCCTTTATTTTGAAACAGCCATTGGTGTAATCTAGGCATCCTTCAGTTTAGGTACAATAATATATTCTACAGTTCTACTCAACTATATCTTCCTCGTTATAGCTTTATTTTAGACTAGTTTTCCTTCTTACTATTGCTCCTCTCTGTAATTTATTTTCTAAATACTATGGGACCTGTTATCCAGAATTCTTGGGACTTGAGGTTTTCAGTATAAGGGATATTTTTGTAGTTTGGATCTTCATAACTTAAATCTACGAGAAAATCCTGTAAACATTTAATAAAACCAATAGGCTGGTTCTGCTTCCATTTATTAAATCTTAGTTGGGATCAAGTAGAATATACTGTTTTATTATTACAGAGAAAAGGGAAATTGTTTTGAAAAATTTCTGTTATTTGATAATAATGAAGTCTATGGGAGACAGCCTTTCCTTAATTCGGAGCTTTCAGGATAGCTGGTTTTTGGATAATGGATCCAATACCTGTACAATTATCAGAGACCCAAAACGTTGCAACAAACTTCATAACATCCTTCTGGCATATAAATATGGCCATCTTTAGTAACATCTCAGCTCAGATCTTGGAAACAAATAAGGGTCTGAACTAGGGGAAGACAGCAGAAGAGGTGCCTGTCACCCCTCTAACTTTGCATGTGCCTCTTCTGCCTACCCCTAATTCCAGCCCTGCTCCAGCGTTCTGTCACAAAAGCCACTATTGAATTAGAATAACGTAGTGAAAAACAATTTCTTAGATAACAGAATAGTTTATTATTGCAGTAAGAAGGTACTATACTACGAGATTCTCTCCTGCATGAATTGTGTTGCCGTCAGTTGTTATCTGTTTGCTTCTTTGTTCTGTATTCTGCTACAGGGTTGTTTAATTAACGCTTCCATACGTTTTATGGCTGTACAATGTGTGAATAGAAAGCATAAGATATGGGATGGGTGAGTGCAGGAGGGTCATTGAAGAAGAGAGAGAAGGGCAAAGACAGCAGAGATCAGGGAAATAGGCACAAGACTATTTATTTGATACAAGTATTACTTGAATAAAACAGCTGTATTTATTTGTGTCTTGAATAGTGCTTTGGAAATACAGGAGCCTTATGTGAATTTTCAAAATCCCTACAATGATCCACTCACAAATCTATATTTTTATTCAGAGAATGGCATCTAATGGTCCATGTCCCCAGGGGTCAATTTACTGAGGAATTTGTGTGCTTATGCTTCCTGTTTTGTTTCTATTCACATTTGGAAAAAAGATGGCTCTTGCCTTCCTGTCTCTAATCCCCTGTATGATGCACGTGCTCGGAATACGAAGAGGCATGGATCTTCCAAGGAAAGCCAGTTGTTCACATCACAGGGCTCTGCATCTTCTACAGAAACCTTATTGCTTGAAATTGATTTTGTCTTCAGGGGATGTGTGATTTACTTAAACTACATAATACTACAGAGAAAGCCAGAATTTTGGATACATCCTATTTTCAGTATTTATTTATCTTTTTTTCGGCATCTAGCTGCTTATACTATCTACCGCCTTCTTAGATTGAGAAAAGATCTAAGCCAAACAAAAGCCACTGAGAAATCTTTAAAGATTTTTTGACATGCACAAAGTATTTTCACTGACTATGTGAAGTCTTCATACTGAAACAAGAGACAGCCATTTTATGAAGACGTTGCTGAGCAACGCTAACTTATTCTGATTTCATGGAGATAAATACCACATTTTAAATGCTTTTGGTGTTTATGTTGATTTAAATGTTCTCTGAACTGGAAGGTAACTTATACTAGAAGATGTAGCGGGATGCCTACTGCGAAGCAGGGTGATGAATCACTATGCAGACAGGACTTTTGTCAGGCCTATAAGGTGCAATATCTGCATTCTTGCATAAAACATTTCCTTCACTTGAATGGATGTTTATTTAAATTGAAGTTGATCCAGTTGGGTTAATGTGTTGACATCTCTCTGACAATATACATTGACATTTCAATCTATAGTGACATCTTTAGTTATAGTCATACAAAGACCCCCAAAGAACAGGCATATTTGCCCTAGTCCAGTTACTCCAAGATACTGCGTAAGTTGAATAATTAAAGGATACATGTAATTGGATTGGTGTGAGTTTCAGTAATGGTACAACCTTGCCCCATGTTATATATCAAAGCTTCTTTGTGCCTGTTCTTCTGAGCCAGCAAACAACACTTTAGATATTAGAGACATATAAGAAGAAATAAAAAGAGATATTTAATTTCAGATTGTAATAGAGTAAATTCAGGGATCCATATTGTACATGTTCCAAATATATTGAGCCTTATCCATGGAAGGATCATAAGGTAGTTCTCATGCAGAAGAAGCATTTAGAACTGATTTGGACCATGTCATTTTGTCATTATCATTGGGTCTGTCTTCATACAGTTTTCTTTAAGAATAGTGAAGGACCAAATTGCTGTGGGTTGATTCCAATGAACGTGTTGGAAATCATTCTGCCTAGCTAGGGGCTTTGAGTGGCTGTATATGCCCTTTTCATGTTTTACTTGCAGCAGTTCTCCTTGTAGGTAATGTGAGCTGACATAATAAAACATAACAAAACAACACAGTTCAAGTACAAGAAGAACAATACAGACAGTAAGGTATGAGCTGGGAATAGATCTTAAGAAAGCAGAACAGAGTAATCCATATGCCAAAATGGCATCAAATTTCTTGGAGCAACTTCTGGCCAAATTTTTCAGTTGCTTATTGGACAGAATGTGAATTTTTGGCATGATAAAAATGGTTGGAGGTATAACTTGGAATAATCATTCTATCTTAAATGATTAGTGAAGGTGACAAAGGGAGCACAGGTATCTCATCTACAAGTTGTTATATCTCCAGAACTTTTTCAGGCAGTCCCAGAACAAGCCTCAACTTTTCTTAGGAAGATTTTGAGATGATCAGTAATTGCTTGTGTTGCATCAACATACATAAAGCCTTAAAAGGATTAAAGAGGCAGTGTTGTACTTGTACACCAGTTTTTACTTTTGCCTGTACATAAATCAGTTTAATGATATCATGTGACACTGCACTGAAACGACAAACCTTTTCGCCAGAGTTATAAATAGTAACCATTAGACTAAATAACTTGTATCATGAGGAGGCAATCAAGCTCTGTTTATTGCTAATCATTAAAACGAGTTTCTTACATCCTTTATGGTGTTTTAATTAACAGACATATCTGACCTTTGCTGGACACTCCAGTGAATCTCTATTGATGAACAAGGCACACATTTTACTTGTACACCCAGAAGCTCATCACATTACCACTTTAATGTCAAAGGATGGCTCCCTGTGTAGCCATAAATTGTCCAAATATGCAGATTCAAATGTAAAGGTGGTATGCTAGATTACAGCCTTTTAGCTTTTGTTGAACAGGAACTCCCAGAATCCTAGGTCCTATGTTGCAGGGATGAGGATGGATAGAACAAGTCATTCTATTTGCATGAATTTGCACAAGCTGTTTTCCACTCATTGTTGGGATGCAGGTTATTTTTGTCATGGAGGTGTTATCAAAGAGCTTTGCATACTGGATGACTTCTTTGCATAGACAAGAACTCATTTTTATGCTCTGTTTTAATCAAACAAGAAGCCTGGCCATGCCAACCCTTACAAATCTTCCCCATTACATGTTAAAAGCTGAATTTTGAGCCTCTTCTGGGAAACTCACTTTAGAGGGCATTGCAATGCAATGAGAAGGTTCTTATGTTCTGCCACATTAAACTATTAATGCAATATTTTCACATTTATTTTAAGATATGACTTGTTAGCTTTTTTTCACATTCAACTATAATATACCATAATATTGCTATATGAATTTCAAGTATTCCATGCTAGAAGAATTGCACAGATCAGCTTAATTCATGTCAGCTCTGGCTCCATAATTCATTCTGCGTGGGTACCAATTGGCTGACATTTGGTGGGCTCTTTTGATTTGTGTGCAGGTCAGTTTGCTCATCTCTGCATTAAATTAACTTATTTCAGGGATGCTGTAGCATGGTGTAAAATATATTTAGCACATAGTGAAAAACTTGCATGGAATTTTTTACTATTGGGGAGTTTAGAGAATGAATACCCTTCTACTACTACATTTTAAGGAATTTTTCTTTTCTTTGTTATCCTCTTCTCTGCCACCTGCTTATCAGAAGGCCCTGAAAATAAAGGCTATCTCAGTTCACTGGGGCAGCTGAGTAAATAACCAATCCAAGTTTTGAATAGGGCAGTGTTGGGAAGTATTAGCATATAAATCAGAATGGTGTTTTTTTTTAGCATTCAGGGTGTCCAGAACTGCATACTACCTATGCCTTGTAAACTTAAAGCCTTTGTGCACTAAAACAAAGAGCTTCTGAGAACATTAACATCCTGCACAATCTTCAAGATTCACAAATATTTAACTTTAAAATCCCATAAATTTTATTGGGTCATTTTAATTTACAGATGCTCCTTATGTTTGCTGTTCACAGATGTGATAGCTCAATTATAAAACAGCCGTTATTTTATTGGCACTATGTTTGTATGATGTGCCATGTTTCTTTTTGTGAGAGCATACATTAGCCTGTATTGATGTCCTTTGGAGCAAAATGAATAGGACCCTATAAAAATAAACAACGCTTGTTAATAGAATACTATTACTACTGTACATGGCAGCTTGCAGTGCCGAATACTGCTAATTATATTTTGTAAAATGGTTTGTGCAAATTGGCTTATAATTACCATAGTTGTAAAGATGCACAGCTACCCAATGTCACATTTGATCACTCCTCCTTAATTATTCTTTTCTTTTAAGTGTTTTTTTAAACACATCCTTGTTTCCAGTCGTGCCTAAAGTATAGGGAATGGTGAAAGCAAACAGGTTTTTGGTATGTTCTGGGTAATTCTAGGCTGCTATAAGTTCTAATCAGGAAGGGTGCAGTTCAAAAGAGTACAGAAAATCAAGAGAACAGACATTATTATTGCCTCTGATCTGCTGGAAATTCTGTTTCATCTGTGTAATCGAACAGAATAAGATGTTGAAAGAAAGCTTTCTTCTGAACTTTTGCACCTTCAAAGTGTAATCATTGCAAAAAATTCCTAGTTAAGATGTAGGGATGCTGCTGTACAATTCTTTTGTACTGTATTTTTTGTTTGGGGGCGTAGTTTCCTTTTCTTTATTATCTGCTCTAGACCTCTAAAATAATACTCAAAGCCTTGATAAAATCAGGTATCAATAAAGCAGACAACGTACTTGCTGAATGACAGGTGCCTTGCAAAAACAGCCTTGTCCTTGTAATGTAATGATAAACAAGTGGCTCTAGATATTGCAACATGATTTGTGCTCCAAGTTTTTTATTTCTCTGTCCCAAGGAACAACTATTCCCCATCTACAACGTTTCATTGGTTGGCACTTTAAATGTCTACCTACAGAAATCATCAAATAACTGTTGTCATTCCTTCCTCTGCTTTCCCCCTCATGCCATTCCTCTTATTTCCTTGTTCCTGCTTCCTACCCAGCCTGCCTCTCTGCCTTAAAGGTACACTGTAACTTAAACATGCAGACATTACAATAACAATAGGCAATGAATGCAATAA
The DNA here is from genome assembly GCA_024363595.1 of Xenopus borealis. Lineage (NCBI taxonomy): Eukaryota > Metazoa > Chordata > Amphibia > Anura > Pipidae > Xenopus > Xenopus borealis. Next base: position 31,079,417 of record CM044446.1, read on the forward strand.
GGCATATCTAACAAAGTGCAGGAAAAAAGTCAAACTTAAGCTGGCCATAGACGTAACAATTACGATCTTTCTCGGAAAAGATCTTTCCAAGAAAGATCGTTCGTTTCAACACACACGTGTAGAGCTGAATTGTCAAATATACAGGTAGAAACAATAGAACTCTACTTGTATCTGACGACTCAGCACTAACAATGGCCGATGTTCAGGGTGCTTTCAAAGGCATCCGATCAAAATTTTCCATCCAGCCCGATCAACCAGCCGACCGATATCTTAATCTTCTGACGATATCGGTCGGCTCATTTCCCACCATACACGCACCGAATATCGTACGAAAATTAGTTTCGTACGATATTATCTGTGCATCTATGGCCACCTATACACGCACCGAATATCGTATGAAAATTAGTTTCGTACGATATTATCTGTGCGTCTATGGCCACCTTTACTTTTGCTGTAGGCTACAATCAGAATATGTTAAACAGTGAGCCCAAAGTATGGTATTTGAGTCTTTAAAACACCCTGGTTGATTAGATATGTTTTTTTTCTGGAACATAGAGTAACCATTAACATAACAGAAACTAATCAGCGTTCAACTTCTTAATTTTACCTTTTGAATTCTGATGTGATTGCAAATGAAGATTTCTTTCTCTCCCCTTAACAGTACAGAACAAATTAATGATTCATTGAAATCATTCATTCTCATGCTGTTCGGAATTTGTGAGCTCTGTACACAAAAGCTACTAGTTTATTTTGCAGAAAAGAAAATACATTCTTATTAATTGATTATCTGTCCAGCTGGGCAAGCTGATCACGGGTATTATCAGCATCTATGAAAATAGCAGTCGAAGGAATGTACTCCTTAATGAAGACATTCTAGAATTATCTTACGGTATCAGGATTCAGCAGCTGACCTTTTGTTATATTTAAGGCCAACATTATAAAAATTAGGAGCTCTGTTTGAAGGTCAATGTATTGTAATTATACAATACTAGAATGATATATATATATATATATATATATATATAAATATCATTCTAGTTCATTAACAAGAAGCATAAGATGTAGTTTAGCAATATCTATAGGTCTGTCATAATCTATCTATGTTATTAATTGGGCTGTACATTAATACTTGTCACTGGTAATATTATATAAATAATATTATACTAATATAAGTAAAGAATCACAATGAAACTAGTAATCTGAATCCTATTGCAAGCAAAGCATAAAAAAATGCTACTTAGTTTGACCACAGGAAAGGAGCAATTTACCCCAATGCATTGTCTGTGTTTATTTCTTTAAAAATCAAGCCACTATGATTTCTATAGATACTCAAGAGACTGTAGCTCAACATAAATGGTCCAGTGCAGCCACTGTAGCCCCACAGTCTCCAGATTAAGGTCTAATCATCTAAGATGTAAAGGTTATTTAGCAATAAAAGAAGAGCAAACAATAGTTCAAAGCAAAACAAATATTCCCTCAAGGACCAAATCAGTTTTGATATACATGTGATAATCATATTTTGCTGTGTTTTATTTTAAAACAAAAGTGGGAGAGAAAGATACCAGTACCCCCTATAGAGAACAGAGTATGAAGAGCTGTGAAATGTGCTGACACAAGACAAGTTTAAAATGGTTGATTTATTTTAACATCTGAACAAATAAAACCAAATATAAAAGCAATAGAATGATTGTTTTAAAGAAATATTGTGAAAAGAACCCCCCCTAAGGGGACAGATCAGTTTTTAAAGGATGAGTAAGAAATTCCCAAGAGTTGGAGATCTGTATAGAATGTTGTATTTATCTGAAGTGTATATACAGGAGAACTAATGTCTAAAAAATAACGGATATAAATAATTACTGTATATACTGTATATTGAACTGTATCAGCCCAGTTTACTACTAATAATAATGATGCATGTCCTGAATTTGTTCACAGCAGCCCCCCATTTTGGATCTTGTTAGGCCATTTTTTGAGTGTCTGACACTGCACATGCTCAGTGTGCTCAGATAGTTTATAGGCCATTAAATTCATACAACTGCAGATTGCATCTGTGGTACAATCTGATGCTATTATGATAATTAATTACCAATTCTGATCACGAAACCCCTTGCTGTTGTATAAATATATATATTTTAGATTATGAGTTGGTTCGTTATCAGGTCAGAGATGGGGTGGGGGGTATTGATGGTTTCTTTGGTAGCATAGCTTTTAGTGCTTATGGTCTTGGACTGGTACAGAAGCCTAAAACACAAGGAGTAGCTTTCATAGCATAATTATTTAATCTTCTTTGTGCATCAAGTGGTGCCCCTTAGTTTTTCAGTTGGTTATTGACTTCTATAATAAAGGGTAGCTAAAACTTTTCTGCTGTTGAGCAGACTGAGCATGGCTGTTTCGGGATTGCACAGGAACATCCACTGCCTCAAATTCTAAAAGTCTTTCCCTTTTTTTATACTAGATGTTCTTTGCATGCTTGAACCTGTAATTACAAGGGTCTGGAACATGTCCACAGCATCCCAAAATCTTGGTAGCATGTGCAATAAATATAATAATAAAAGAATGTGCAATCTCTTTCCTAGGGCTGCTGTATCATTGCAGCCCTATGAATAAGAGTCAAGCTATGGAGCAGCTGTTTGTTTTCAAGTTTCTAGTTTAGTTGCATTTTAAAATGATTTATTTGGAGGGTGTCTCTGTGCCCTCAACGATGTTTGTCCCTTTCATGGGCTATGATAACCAGGGCGTAAGCCGGTCTTCAATTTCTTGCTGAAAAAAAGATTTATTAAAAAAAAGTAATTTTGTGCATTATAAAGAGAAGCAAAATGAGGCAATTCGTGTATTATTCAAATAGAACGACACGTTGGTCTGTGGTGAACTAAACTAACATTCCTTGTCAAGGCTAGCAACATGACCCCAGGGTATCTTTAGGGCCCTTTCACACGGGCGTTTTGGACCTGCAGGGAAGCGCAGGTCTAGACGCACCTCATCCTTTTTAATGAGGTTGTACCCACGAGACACGTGTAAGCGCCGAACGCAGGTTCAGACGCAACATGCTGCATATTTCCTGCGTTTGGCGCTTACATGCGTTCGTGTGAGTACAGCCCCATTGAAAATAATTGAGTACGTCTATACCTGTGCTCCCCTGCGGCTGAACGCAGCAAAACGGAACACAGGGGAGCGCAGGTAAAAACGCCCGTGTGTAAGGGCCCTAAAGAGAAGAATTCAGCTGTGACATTATTTTTGAAGTTTAAGGATCACTTCAACAATCCAGTTTGCAATAATCTAACTCAAACCTATTTCGCTTTTGTAACGTAATGCTAATTTTATTGGCTCTGCATTCAAAATATCAATCAAACACAAATGGTAAAAAAACTGGAAAATTATGATATCTCATGTGATATCAAAAGGTAAGGAACTATTACTTGCCGTCCCTTATAATAAAATCTAATGCAGAATAGTCATTCATATGCTTTGTTATTCTGCAACTGGGGATGCTATTAACTTACTGCACATGTAACCAATAGCTCATATCTAATCAGTGTGGTTTTTTGCCATAGACAATAATACTTTCTGTGTAGTTCTATATATGCATATGAGATATTTGCTAAACAACTGGAGCGTGCACTGTATCTTATCCACAGTATAAGGAATATTCATCAAATATACTTGACTAGTCACTTTAATCTGTAGCATCCTGTTACCCACAACACTAGTACAAAATGAGATCTTTTTATAATATATACTCCCTTTTAATAAATTATTTCTGGGCAGGTAGGACGCGCCGTTGCTGCCTTGTTTAATTGACACAAATAAAACAAGACATTTTTCTGTCTATGGGATGAGCCAATGAACCTGTTTCTTTTTGCTTTATGGAGGATTTAGCAGTTTTGGTAAGGAGCCCTAAAAGAAATGCGTAATGTCAACCCTGTCAGCTTATACCATCCTTTGTAGTGGCAGGTGTATGCCACAGGGCAGCTTTAGAAATCCTCATGTTAGAGGATTGCATTAACCTAGCCCTAAGTCAGGTATATACAATACTATTTAGATAAAACCCTCTGGCATTTTCCCAGTCTAGTTAGACATCTGCAGTCTGTGCTGATACAGTGACTTTCCTGTCTATAAGCAGGATAAAGGTTTTGACAATAAAAAAAATAAAATCTGAAAATAAAAATCCTTTTGTTTGTTTTCGACCTGTAATATAATATAGTGGGCATTTCCTGAAATGACTTTGCAGATTAAACTGAGTCATAAGAGACTGATTAAAATAAGAAAAGTTCACCGCACAATAATGGATTTGATTGTCTCTTATTCTTTTGAGCTGCTTTGTTTTACAGATGAAAATCAGTCAGCTCTTGTTTTACAGGAATCAGTCCATCAGGATTGTTTTTCAAGGCTTTTCTTTCATTCACAGTATCATTGTAATGAACTGTTATTGGTTATTGATTCAGAGCATTCAGTGAGATAGTAGAGGTTTGTAAAGGCCACACAGAGGAATAGCATATGAAAGCAAAGTATTGATATAGGGTGTTCTGCACCTGAGTAGCACGCAGGGCTAATGTCTATAGATACTTTGGTTACATTTAACTGACTCAATTATAGAGCCATAGCATAAATATAAATATACCTATTCACAGAGAATTCTGGTTTGTATACATGAGGGCTTAGCATTACATGCCTTATATCTGAGAGCGATTGATTTTTTTATGGGGCCATATGTGTCCTAGGTTCTTCCCAACATCAGGTTAGTTTCATTTACAACTCAGTTGATCATAGACCCTGCTATAACAATCTGACTGTAACTTCCTATGGGACAGGCACTGATTTAGCATCACAATACTTGTTAATAGTCTGTTACCTTCCACTTTGTCCCTATTTAGAGGCCATTGCCCTCATTCGTGGACTTAAAAGTGGGTGGAGGTGTTGGCTAAAAGCAATGTTGTGTTGTATGTGTTGGTTTTATATAAATAATTTTTTTCTTTCTTTAATAGATATCAAGGAATCTCTACAAAGACAGTGATTAAATGTGTCCTTGTTCAACTTTAGCCATCACACCATAAAAAAGCCAGTAAAGTGATACAAAGTAGAAGTAAAGCTAAAACAGCAATAAGCCAATAGCAACCAATCATCAGGCAGCATTTGCCAGTCACACATTTGAAAACACACATTGCTTGCTATGGATTACTAGAGTTGGGGCCAACTTTGCTCTAATTATTATATTACCCTATAGAACTGGAATCCTCTTTGTAGCGCCGACCACATCAGAAGCTTTGCCTTTATCTTTAGAGACTTTACTCAGCCACATAAAGGGAAGGGCACGTCTTCCATCAGCAAATGAGGACGATGCATTATAATTGTCTTTTGATGTTGAAATTAAAGAACATTTTATCTACAAAAAGAGGCAGAACACAAATGCTCAGATATCCCATGAGAAATGACACGCATCTCTTCAGTAAATAGAAGTGTGTGATGAAGTGGTGTTCTCTGTGAGAATTGCATCAGGGGTGTTTCTCATGGGGCTGTGAATAATTAATATTATGAGATGGATAATACTGCATGATACAGAGCTGGTCTGTGGCATGTAACCACATCAGAGTTACTGGTCCTGATAATGAAATATTATTTCATGGTCTGCTTATTGCAAGCCAATATATTTAATGAATTATTTACATAAGATTTGTGATGGGCTGTCCTCCAAGAGATGTAATTCAACAGCACCCAGAAATCCATCCAGTAGATGGATTCCTTGAACCTGAAGAGTTATAGCAAATGTCTTCAACTCCTCTAATAAAGATTATTAGCATCTATACACATTGTGAAAGTAAATTTAATTTGTGTATTTGCATGTAAGTTTTGAGAACCAGCTAAATATTTAGTGATGACTACACTGCCGGATAGGAGTATGTGAGTGGCCCTTGCCTAGTTCCACAGGGGATAACCCTGTATGACTTCAGTATAAGTCCATAGGAATCATAAACACAAAGGGGCAAAGCTATATTCTGGATCTCTGAACCCATAACAATGGTATCAACTGAGTGTGTCAATGCAGAAAAGGGTATGGCCAAAGTTCATCCATATCTGAGGTGGTTGACATTTATAAAGCACCAATCCCTTTTTTTTACTTACAAATGTCTACAAATTCAATGTACAACTTGAATACAATTATTCCTCTAACAACGTTTGTTGTACAAGCTTAGACTTTCACGAAACACCAAAATGAAGGCAAGTGGGTGTCCTTGGTTAAGGGGAGGTGCACAAATGCAGGATGGAACCGCAACTGTTGGCTTCTTATTTCAACTCCACTAATTAAGCTGCTAAAAAAAAAACACTGTATACTTAAAGTGAATGATGAACTGAGAGCTGTTAAATAATCTGCTCCGGTGTGGCAGAATGTTAGCCTGAACTGAAATCGTTATTTAACTGTTTAGCCTATTAGATTTCATCAGCATGTTGATTCTTTCAGTAACACATTCATATCTCATCCTGCTTTCCTTTCTAATTAGTGCGTTCTTGGTTTATAGTACATCACTTGACCAGCAGAGCCATTTGTCCTCAAGGGAAATGTGTTTTCCAGTGACCACATTACTAATCAGTTAAACTCCCAATGTTAAAATCTGAGCACAATTTATTTATTTTTTTCATTTTATAATTATTTTATTGTCCTTAATATACGAATATGACTTGATGGGTATGTTCATATTGCTTGGGAAAACCTGCAAGTATGGAATACGTTTTATGGCCACTGGGGGCACTGTTTCCTAAGCCCCTGCCAATCAGCAGGGAGAATTTACTGCTTTTTCAATGATCCAATGATCCTAATGACTGCTGTAAGTGTGCATTATGTTATTTTAGTAGTTGCAATATCTTTTCAAGTATTGATATAGCTACCAATAGCAAAGTAGCTTTTTTATCCCTAAATTCTTTCCAGAATCTTTGCCAGAAAACAAATATCACATGTAAGTGTTAAAGTGAGTGATTTCTTCTTAAATGACACTTGTTTTGCCAGTCTCCTGTCTCTCATCTAACCTTGTTAACTATATAACTGTGTGCTCCCATTCATTGTAAGGGCTCGCAACTGAACTCATAAAACCGCAACACAGGGGAGTGCAGCTTCAGACTCAAGTGTGTAAGAGCCCTAAGGAATGCAGTCATTTTTATACATTGCCATGGCAATCAGATTTAGCATTTGTCAATCACATATTTTACACTGGAAAGCCCTTGAAGTCATACATATACTGTATTGCACTGCTCTGTGTTCTTGCACAGCCCGAATCCAGTTATTACATTCCCATTAACCCCTTAATCCCTCCAACTGCATCACAAGGCAATGAATACGGATTTGGAGCTGAACAAAAGCAGGCAAAAGTCATTAGAGAAAATGCGGCTATTTAATACTCCCCTTTTCAGCCAATCATAATATATTGTTACCTGTCAGATTAGAAGCCATTAGGCTGCAGTCTGTTCAGTGCAAAATTAATTTCCTTCCCATCACGGAATTTCCTTGTCTCTAGTGTAGAATGTTAAGACAAGCTGCAGGCTGTTATGCTTTCTTTTTTTCTTAGGCCCTATCAAATTTCCTTTCACAAGGGAATGCGTAATAGACATAGGAGCACATCTTGGTGGATTGGGTTACTGGTTACATTTGTTCCGTGAGGTTAAATTTACTTTCACATACTTTGTGGTAAATGGCCCTCCTTCTAGATTTCATTTATATTGCTTTATTGTGATATATAAACAGGTGTGTAATGAGAAGCAGCAGAACATACAAGGCTAGCCCCCATCCTTATTATATATTAAATCCATTTAAATGACCCATTTGAAACTGCCAAGGCTGCACAAGGAATACCTGTCCCATTCCATTCCATGTTATGGGCAGCATGGAGGATTGGTGAACTGGCGTTTTTATATTATGTTTTTAATAACTTTACTTATGGTGTTAATGTATTATTAAAGTCTGAATAAACTCAAAAAATTCTGAATCTGAAAATCCACCATGTCAGACCTGCCCAGGTTGTATATAAGTCAGTTGGAGAGGTCCCTATCCTATCTGGAAGTTTATGTGGTCTGCACTGGAATTTGCTAAAATTTTTTAAAAATTCTGACTTTTCAGAAGATGTAGGTCTGTAAGTTGAAATGGAATACGCATGTCAGTGAACCCATGGGATGATTATGGATATTGACCAATAAACTGCATTCTTCATCTTTTCTAGCCAAAGCACCAATATACCTGTAAAATTCCATACCCATAGAACAAAATATGATCTGCAGTGTAGCTTTTCCAGTATGGCAGCAAAATTTGAGGTGTTGTATTTAATGATGTGATGAAATACATCTTTTAAATATAGAATAATTCTGTTTTAAAAAGTAGTGTTTCAGGCTGATGTATTGAATATTTGGTAAAAAAAACCCTAACAATCTTGATATCTGTTCCACATCCTGCACCCTCAATTCTCTGGCTATGTAGGGCACTCAGCACACTGCACTGTAGGATAAAAACCAATCAGCAGCTTGCCTGACCTGATATGAAAGTGAAGAATGTCTTTGCTTGTGTGACTGCAGGGCTGTGATAGGCTGTTCCCCTCGTACTGTGCTTATGGCAGGGTCCATTAAGACAACAAACAAGAAAAAGTTGTGCTCACCACAAATTTTTAAAACCATTAGGCGGGGGTGCAATGAGGCTGTGACCACAAAATACATATAGACAAATGCAAGAGGTCCTCTGCACTCAACCCATTATCAATATATTTAAGACATTGAGACATTCTGTGCATACAGCTACAAAAAAATGCCTTACCCTTTAAACAACAGGGATTGTTTGTCCATATATTGCAATGTTGTAGCCCCCACCCTTCCCAGCTATAGTCAGGTGATCCCACTGGTGTCTAATAAAAGGGCAACCATGATTGGGAGTTTTACTTTGAAAGCAGCAAGTAAGTTGCAGGTAAAACCTAGTCCCTTTGTAAAATGTTTAATGAAGTAATGGAATTCTTAATGAATCAGATGAAAATTGAGCGTAGGACTGGCCAGATATGGGATGACTTTGACGTAGTTGGCCAGCTTAAATATATTGCAATATATGGACAAACAATCCCTGTTGTTTAAAGGGTAAGGCATTTTTTAGTAGCTGTATGCACAAAATGTCTAAATATATTGATAATGGGTTGAGTGCAGAGGACCTCTTGCAAGGGTCCATTAAGACACACCCACTCCTCATTTGAAACATGGATGGGACAAGAGAACATCCATGGGGAGCTCCAATTAAGGGGCTATTTTTTAATACATAATAATATTAATTCACAGCCAAAAGTAAAACCAGCACCATATAGTATACATTATTGCTACAAAAATAAGGGCTTTTTCATTTATATTGTGCTCCTTTAATGTGCTATGCTGCTGTAGAAGTTACATTTCTAGGCAAGTCAGGGCAGTTTATGCATAAGTTATGGAAATTGTGTAAGTTTTAAATTACCTTTATATGTAACTTGCACAATTTTTAATTTTGCGATGCAATAGACCCCCCCTTCAGAAGTGGATTTTACAGAGACTAGCACAACTGTACTCTTGCACCTTAATGCCAGTCCTGACAAGCACACACAGTCTAATAAACCTATACGTAGGTTTCTGTGCCACTCTGTACTATTCCCTCTTTTCTAAAGATCGCTATTTAATGGGACATATCTCTAACTGTATTTCTTCTGCACTTATGTTCTCGGCCTAATTGTGCAAGGAAGGGCTGTTATGAAACATTCAGTAGTGTCCATGTCTTTAGTTAACACGGCAAAACCAATTTGCTTGCAAATATAGGCATATAATTACCATATTACTTCAGTGTCATTATCCCCCTTTACTAGAAGAAGCTATTGATTGAAGTTTGGAACTTTTTTTTTTATCATAACCGATCATCAAAGCTTTATTTCTTTCTTTATTCTTTCTTTACCTAGGCGTCATAGCCTTCATTTTGTTTGAGGCCTTTCATACTAATACTTGACAAGGCCTCTTCTTAGGCTCATTTCTCTCTCCCCCTTTCCTATGGTTCTTTGAAAATGTCTGAATACTTGTCACACTCCCTGATTTTAATTGGACCATTGAGAAACTCATTTCATGGGAATCATCTATTTTTCTCTCTCTGGTGCTCATTTAAGACATAAGGATGACAAAGAGGTCTACACAAATCTTAGATCGTGTCCTTCTCTATCAGATATAAAATCTCCCCTTGGTCATTTTTTTTTTGCTTTAATCGCCACAATGAAGGGTATGGAAAAAAAGCATCATTCATAAACTGTTTAGTGTGACCTTCTGAACAGAACCACTAATTATCAGCGCAGAAGTCGGGAATGCTGTAATGGTAATTACTGGGGATATATTTGGATGGACAGAATTTCATTGCAATTTAGTCACGAAGTTGTCATGACAGCGCCACATATCTGATTTATGTAGTTGGGTTAATTAGGATCTTTTTAAAAATTCTGTTCGCTCCTGCTTTCCCTTTTTAACCTTTTTTTCCATACTGCATGCTATATTCTGAAAATGTTAGTTTAATGTGATATCCATATGAGTTTACATAATAAGAACAAATGTAAACATTTAACTATTGAAACACCTACCAGATTAAATTCTTTTCATTTGCTGCTTGAAATAATGAAAATGTTACTACTCTACTAGTCATAGTGCTGTTGGCTATTTACACATCTGCCACCAGTGAGATAGTGAGATGAGGATTGGCTGCATAGCAACCAAGTTGTTTTCTGGTCCAGAGCAATTAAACTGAACAAAAGGAATGCCTCTTACTATTTTTAATTATTTAATATCACTTAATTTGTGTAAAGACGATTCATCTACTGTATATATATATATATATATATATATATATATATATATATATATGTATGGGATCCTTTATCTTGATACCTGATATGCAGAAAGCTCTGAATTACAGAAAGTCTGTCTCCCATAGGCTCTATTTTATCCAAATAATGCAAATTTTTAAAAATTATTTCCTTTTTTTCTGTAATAATAAAACAGTATCTTGTACTTGATCCTAACTAAGATGTATATTATTTATTCCTCATTGGAAGAAAAACCAGCCTATTGAGTTGATTTAATGTTTATATGATTTCCTAGTAAAACCAATGTATGAAAATTAGTGATGGGCGAATTTATTCGCCAGGGGTGAATTCCTGCGATTCGCCGCTGGCGAATAAATTTGCGAAACGCCAGCAAAAATTCGCCAGAGAATATTCGCAAAAAAAACTGAGTCGCTCGTTGTTTTTGACACACGCCGAAAATTACGCGACGCGACGGAAACGACGCGATGCGCCGCGAGTCAAATACAACACGCGACTCGTTTTCGTGAATTTTTTCGCCAATTCAACGAAGCGAAACGGGTGAGATTCGCCCATCACTAATGAAAATTTAAATTACGGAAAAAGCCCCAGGTCCCGAGCATTCTGGATAACAGGTTCCATATATACTGTATATATATATATATATATATATATATATATAAATAAATAAATATATATATATAGTTGCAAATGGAAGTAAGAGCTAAAGGGAAAGGTTAATTGTATGTGTGAACAGAAACACTGCAAACATGCACTTTAATAATGTGCACCTATTACATCAAAGTAAATATTGTAGAAACATTCAGTATTCTGTTTCAGTTCTTGCAGTGTTCAGACTTTATTGCAGAACACTGTCAGACATTGCAGTGGCATAAATATTCAGAATGTGTGGTGACTTTATCATAATACATTTGCAAAAGATAAAAAGAAAGAACATTTAAAAAAAAAAGTTTTGACTGGAATGACTTCTTTACGTCAAAAAAAAAAACTAATGACATAAGTCTAAGCTGTAATATCATGTTTTAATATCATAGGGGATCTGGGAAGATGTTCATCCACATCAGTGGAAAATGGGTGTAATGAAAATAATAGTTGATGATGAGTTAAAATCCAACACGTTTAACTCCAACAATCCATTGTTTGCGCCACGCAGTGAGTCTGATCAAGTACTCTGTGCCAGGCTGGGCATTTCATATAGTTATGAATTTTTTTTTTAGTTTTTGAGTTTCATGGCTTGGAACTATATATATATATATATATATATATATATATATATATATATATATATATATATATATATATATATACCTGGGCAGCTACTCATAGCAGCCTATCAATGATTACATATGTAACCCAGTAACCCTGGATGAACTATGAAAACAAAAATATCAATGTACCATGGGTTACAGCACCAGTTTGCCCATTGATAATAGAGAGCTCCACTGGGAAGGGCCTTCATTGCCTTGTGAACATAGAGGTGAGTTTAACTGAACACCCGAACACTTGTTTTATTCCTGGGCACATCCATCACTCTGTATATTGGTAATTATCGGTAATTATAAGCAACTTGTTTAAATTGTTTGTTTTTCACATATAACAAGATGGTAATTGCCAAGCATTTGTTTGCCTCTGGATAGACAGACACTCCGCTGCTGGCAGGTTATTCAGAAGAGTTTCAATGACAGCCAAGCAAAGTTGCCTTATGAATTGAGCTGTTCAAAGTAATTAGTAATTGTTTTTTTTGCTACTTTTTGTCAAATGGTCCTGCTTAGGCATGTTTGGGCAGAGCTTCAAGAAGACAATAATTGCAAGAATACTGTGGCAGGGACACAATAGTTCCTGCCAAGTTTTACACCGGCACATAATTTATCCACCCGGTGAATCCAACAATTTTGCTAATGTCATTATAAAATTACCTTCTTTAATAGTGCACTGTGTCTATCCTCAAATGATTTACAGCATAAATGACAGGTAATGATATGCACATTTCTTATGATGAGTTCACCTGCTACATTAAGGCTGCAGTTTTCAGGAGAACATTGATTTGCACAATAGGTTTTTTTTTTCTTGATGACAAGGAGAAAAGTCAGGAATGTCAATGGGGAAGTCAGAAGCAAGGAAGAACAGTAGTCCCAGACCACAAAAACAGCAGTTGGAGGAAGGAATGGTGTCCTGCATCTGTGACAGTCAAGATTGTCGGGGGAGGTCAGGTATTATAGCTCAAAAACAGTTGAAATTCCACAGCTGCACAGCCTTGTCTTAGTAAAAAAAAATGCTGGACCCTAAACAAAAATGTTTGCCCATCACCATTATGTACTATGCATCTCACTTGCTAAACGCTACTTGAGGCTCTGCATGAAGCAGCCACACTGATTTAATCCCTGCTTTTGTGTCTCATTACTTAGAATTCCTGACATGCTAAAAACATCCCACTGCAACAAGTGATATCATTAACCATCTACCCAAACATATATCTATTTTAGAATGCATTCTAACAACTGCTTTAGCTACTAAATTGTTATTTAAAAATAACATTTTGCACCCCTGGCTTAGGTAATAAATAAATATACCGCCACCATTTAAGACCGCACACATTGTTCAGGGTTCAACAGCCAGTGCTGTATGTAGATTGTGAAATCCAAAGGTCCAAGAGTTACATGCACATTGTTTCTCTTTTTATTGGAAAAAATATTAATCATGCATCGCATCATATAAATATATATATATATGGATGGAAATAAAGACTGATTTAATTTTCCTGCGAGTAAATTTGGACGAGAGCAACAAAATGAAGTTAACCTGCAACCCAAATTGTCAAATGCAAATTATTATATACAGTGAATAGAAATTGGAACAAATAAACTATATAATGATAGCATCCTGGTCAGAACTGAACCTAGAACTGTAGAGCTTGTAACCACCAGCTATTAATAAGGTATTTCTATCAGTGAGTGTGTGGGATAACATTGTATTGGGTTGCTTTGATTACAAAATGTTTTATAGACTGAGATGCAAGGAACTAAAATCCCTACTATTTATTTAAATGGCAGTTTTGTTTCATAAAATAGCAATACAACTGTAATGCAATCAGATCAGGAATAGAGCAGTTAATGTCAATAAGGCATAACCATGAAGATTTCCAAACTGGAAAACGTCTAATTCAAAAGTCTCTGATCTCACTAGATTTTAAATCAATGTGTTGTTTGTACAACGATATCCTTGATCTACTATCACATCACTGTTTACACATGTTAACATCTTAAAATGCTGACCTCAGATAATAATTTCCATGTTTTCCTTATTTTGCCTTTCCATTAAATCAGTTACTGCTGCTAGCACTGTGGGGGGTTTTGTTTCTAATCACTCAGTTTCAGATTTGCCCATTTTGTATTTCAGCTCATGTTTATTTTAGAAAGACAATTCTTTGGATCACAACAGGGTATTAAAATGGGTCAACATTTAAAAGAGACCAATGACATCATGACATAGCCATAAGGGATTTTGGATATGATTTATTGACTAAATTGTGGGTAGATGGGCCTCTCTCATGGTAATGAAATGTACACATAATGCAGTGAGGGATGGTTTATAAGGAAGGGCTCCTGGATGTTCTGGATGGTCATAGAGTTGGCTGCAGAGTCCAAAAGGGTCAGAGAATAGAGTTGCCACCTGTCCAGTTTTGACCAAGGCAGTCCAGTATTTTGAAGGGCTGCATGGGTCAAAATTGCCTACCCAGGTTTCCAAATTAGGAAAACTAGGCCGGATTACCGTTGATTGACACGGTGATCGGCCAATCGGCAATCAACACATCATGGCAACCCTATAATAGAAGCTGTTTGTGCTAGACTACAAAATAAATGAAGAACACTGGGAAGTACATCTGTGATGCACAGAACAGAGGATTCACAAACTATACAACCATCAATTATATACTGTATAAGTAGTTACAATAAAGTTCGAGGGGGCTGTATAATTCCAGCATGAGGAAACTGTTTTAATGAATAATTATTTCATGCTGCTTTTAGGGCTAATGGCTTGCAACTGGTGCTTCTTAAAAGGTCCAAAAAGACAAAGCAATTACAGGCTCTGAAACATTTTTTATTTTTAGTTCCTTGTAACAAGCAATTCATCGTCTGCCACAGTACATTAACTGAGAAGCAGGCTTAAATATCCCTGAGAACTTCGGTAGCAAAGACTCTGCTGTTGTGGAATTAAATGGTGTGTGGGGGGTGGGAGCCAGGGCCGAAACTAGGGGTAGGCAGAAGAAGCATGGACTGGCCAGTAAAAATGATGGTTGATCCCAATGTTATTAATAGGGGAAAAAGATAAACATATAGGAAGGCAGATATTTTTTGGCAACCCTAGGGGTGCCAGGCACATACCACATAAGCAGCCTACACCTAGTCCGCCATTGAGGGTAGTTAAGCAGGTCAGTGCTCTTTTGTGCACACACATGCGTCGTCATTGGGGCATTGGAGAAAGCAGAAGCGCATTCAGCATTTTTACATTCTTTACGGCTTGGTGAGCCTGATTTTTGTCTTATATTAAAGAAAGCAAATGGTTATATTCTTTTTATTGCTCAGTTGAGCTTTTGCTTTTTTATTAGCAAATAGGTTGATTGGGTGTACAGAAAAAGCCTGGTTATGGTAATGTTTTTGTACTGTGAATGGCCTGTGTTCTGTAATGGAGCAGAATGTTGTAATTGGTTTTTGCTTCATGCAAGCAGCAGACACACCTGTGACATTCTTCTACACTGCCTGACTGGAAAGTCCTCTGGGAGCAAGTCATCTGTGGATGCTTCAGAATCTTATTGAGTGTAGAATAGCAGAGCATCGTGAAACTAATGCTAGGAATGGGGAAAGATTTATTTAATGAATTACTTTTTTATATGCCAGATCCTTTTTATCAAAGAAAGCAGCAGCTTTGCATGACTACCTGATTGTATGTACCAAAGATAGCCTTCATTCTCTTCTGAAACTCACATTTTTTAAACAGAACTTCAGGCAGTAATTAACGCACACACAAATACTTTCCTCGGGGGAGTTTGAGAGAAAGCAGGATAGTTAGGAATTGCCATGAATTCTGCAGAGAATAGTCATTAAGCCAAGAAAGAGCAGTACAAGAAAAAGATTTTCTCCTAATCCTATGCTATTCTTCGAGTTGGAGAGCGTACGCATTTTAGCAAAGAGACATCAGTGATTAATAGCTAATGAGGGCACATTTATTGAAATAAGTGTAGAGATTTGGAGTAGGTAGTCTGTAGGCAAATTGGTATCTTCCCAAGTGTGACCTGTTATTTGTGAAATTAGTTCCAAGTGTCAATTTTCTAGTGTGACAATCTATGGTAGAAATGCTGACAAGGAATCTCAACATCTGCCTGGCAGACAACTATGTTGCAAAGGAATGATTAATTCATGCAGTAAACTCCAAATAACCACAAAGGCAAGGTTGCCCACCTGCTTATGGGCTATTCATTAATGGGAGTGAAAGCATATTTTGCAACTAAGACCACAATTATACATGTCATTGCAGGTTTGTAAACTACCACTGATAGATAGAGGAGGATGTTTATAAAAATCCAAATGTTTCAGATTTTTTCAAATAAAAAAGTTCTAGCAAACTATAATCCACTATTTTACCTTATTTTTTTAATAAGCATGATTTAATTGAGCAAAAACCCAAATCATAAGATTTTTCTGGCTTCTT
>CM044446.1:31131215-31157782 GCA_024363595.1 Xenopus borealis
TTGCTTTCGCTCAGATAAAAGAAAATGCTTAGAAATGTGTGATGGAGCCCTTTTAGTAGAGTTATACAGTCATAATATTATTTGCAGCCAGCCCATCAGACTGGGTTAATATAGTAAATGACATTGTTTACTTTATGCAATTAGAGAGGTTCAGCTACATACGAGTGGGACTTATCTATTTTATATAACCTCCTCCCCTTTAGATGGGACAAGGGTTGCAACCTTCACTCCTGCTGAGGTCCAGATGGGAACAGAGAAATGATAGGGGTGGAATGATGATGTTTAGGGAGTGATGTTGGGGGTTAGATATGATGTAGAAGTCAATAATTGCTTGGATTCCATATCAGTCAAGGTTTGTCTGGATTTTCAGACCTTTGAAATCTGGACATGAAGTTTGAACTTGATAGCCCGTGTTAAAAAACCCACCAGCCCAACATCAGACGGAATTCCCATATATAGTTTTCCTAAAAAGGATTAAACTAGGGTTTTTCTAATAACAGGTGCAAAAATTCTGCCATGTACAGTAATAGTGATGAACATAATTTTTCACCAATATTCTCCTAAAAAATAACACTCATAGGCTCTAATGGGTAAAAAAAAAATTGTCGCACATCAAAAATTTGCCGCACAAATGTTGGCCATAGACTTTAATGCATTTCAGCAAATTCACAAATTTTTGGTGAAGCGAAACAGCTCAGATTGACTATCACTGGTAACAACACTTTGGCAGATAACATTTCCTTGTTTGAAAAGTAAACATCTACAGATGCAGTCACTTGGATTTGTAAGTTAAATGTGTCGTGACTCAGGGCTAATTGAAGAAACTGTGTTATCTAAAGTTATCTTAACTCATTTAATGCATTTAACTTTTTCATTAGCATACCAAAGCTCCATTGTTTTCAATGGTGAACTCTTTAATTGGATGGGATGCTGTGACACAATATTCTGTGATAAGTGGGATAAATGAGATAGATGAGTTAAGTCAACACACAATCCAAAGTGACTGCATCTGTAACTCCCAAGAGCTTGCAAGTTTCCTTTTAATGGGGGGAATGGAGCCCAAATAAGAATAAAAAATTGCATTTTACAATGTTATATTCTTCCTTAAACTGTTATTGCATTGCAAATTTTAATTGCACATTTTTTAAGAAGTGCTTGAAGGTGCCATCATCTTCTGGAGCAAACATAACTTTTTTCAGTAAGAAGTTTTATTGCATTCACTGCGAACTGGTGCAAACCTTCCCCTATCGGAAGAGATACCAGAGCAGTTCCCAGGTATACAAAAGCTGTATTAAATTCACGCAAAGGAAAAATTTTTGCTCAAAGGCAGAACTTTTTGCATTGCGAATATTTTTTCCATTACATTCCCCCAATAGTGTATGGAATAGTGCAGTCTCTATCATTAGCATTGTTTTAATCCGTTTTATAGCCATGTAAAATAACTGCAATCATTAATATGTCAATTGCATTGAAATCAGAAATACCTTTGATCTCTCTGTTATGATGATACATGCAGTTTGGGAACCTGAAGTCATTCGTTTCCAAACAGATTGTGGTCACATTAGCTTTCGTATGTTGTCTCTAGTGAACCAGTTGTCATTTTGTCTGTTTGTAGTTGTGTAAAGACCATCAGAGCCTAAAATCTTCAGCTGTAATGACAGACTTCTGTATCCTGTATCCCAAGAAGCTTTTCCCAGTATGTTTTGATGAAGAACAAGTGCATTCATGTGCTTTTTTTGCATGTGATTGTGTAGGGGTCTTAGATGGTAAGCTCCACGGGGGCAGAGACTGATAATAATAATGTATAATCACTGTAAAGCGGAATATGTCAGGATTATATGCCTTTATCCTTGCTTTGGGTCTATGGGAAATCCAAAAAATTAAGAAACAGGCCCATATTGTTTTGATAAAAAAGTTAATAGCAACAGGGAATGTAATACTAAACAACTATGCATTTGCAGATTTTCAGCTATTGCACTTCTGGTTCTGACTACATGCACTGTGGAAACAATGTGACAGTAGTCGGCTCCCCTGCAAGAATCCAAATCCAACAAAGCCTTGCATGTTCTGTGATTAATACTGTAGGTAAACAAAGGAGCAGATTCCAAGAAGTATGACAGGAGATACTAGATACATTTTGCTGGGAGGGAATCCTTGAATTTATATTAGGAATACTGACAATATCCAACTGCCCTAATCCTTATGTGAGAGATAAATTAGTGGCCAAACCATTGCCTATCTCCAGTGATGGATGAGATACTTGGCATGTGTGCAGCAAGAAACAGGCTAGAATAATTTGGCAGGTAATGTTCCAGTTGAAATTTTGGATACTCTAGATCAGTGATCCCCAACCAGTAGCTCCTGAGCAACATGTTGCTCTCCAACCCCTTGGATGTTGCTCACGGTATCCTCAAAGCAGGTGCCTGTTTTTGAATTCCAGGTTTGCAAGCAAGTTTTAATTGCATAAAAACTAAGTATAGAGCCAAGTAGAGACTCCTGTAGGTTGCTAGTCCACATAGGAGCTACCAAATAGCCAATCACAGCCCTTATTTGGCACCGCAAGGAACTTTTTCATGCTTGTGTTGCTCCCCCAACTCTTTTTACTGAGTTGTGGCTCACAGTTAAAAAGGTTGGGGACCCCTGCTCTAGATGCAATAGGGTACACCTGATCTGGTGTGGTTCAGTCTAACCCTATGACTTGCAGTTTATCACATCAACAGAGGACTGAAAGCTCAAAATTTCCCTAGTAACAAGGATGTGTTGCCAATCTATATGTACTTGGGTGAGTGCATAAGGTGACAGTTGCCCTTGTTGCTGATATAGTTGGGATGGGAAAACATTATCATTATCAAAGTCATTATCATGCTGTGTAACCGCCACATGAAATTATGTCTTATCCCTGGATGCTGCAGGAAACAGATATTATCAGAAATTATTGTTTTTTAAGGCATATTAAGTACCACATATTGATTTGCCAAAGATTAAAGAAAGCTGAGCCTAATGGCTGCCCAAGGGGGAGGACACGTATTTGTCCCTTCTATTGTAGTCCTTAGAGTCCACTCCTAGAAAGTTGCTGCACTGTAATAATATATTTTTTTATATTTTTTTTTCCGTGGCGTCAAAAAATAAAATAAATGTTGAAATATTGCCCAATGTTATGTTTGATTAAAAAATCAATATTATGAATATGAAGAACAATACCCACCTTTGGAGTAGAAAATAAAAATGTGTAAGACTGTTTCAGATTACCTGTGTGACATTATAGTGAAAAATCATCAAATATCATGGGCTGGATCTCATGTGGGCTCCAGTCACTATGTATCAGTGTAAAAATATTTCACTCCTGCTAACTAGAGATCTACTTTATAACCAGCACAAGTGCAACTTGAAAATAACTTGAAAATAAGCATATTTCTGATATTCTACTGACAGATGAGTCATGCTCCGTTGACACTGGAAGAATGTTTACCATACATAACCTGCTAATGCTATTTATTCAATTCATAGCATGCTAGCTTCAGTTTCAATTCAATCTAAATCAATCAAATTGCCTTCAAATCTCTCAATGTGTCCTCTACCATAACCCCGAGGCCTGCAGAATACTGTATTTTACTGCTATGGAATGGAAAAAAATAACTAAAAAATGTTATAGTTTTTTGTTTTTGTATTTGCACGAATGCATTGCACCCATACCACAAAGCATAGAACAGACCATGGGGCTTATTCAAATGGTTAACTGAAGGCATAATTAATAGGAACATACCTGTACCTGGTTTACTTGTGGCATTAGTAGCAGCTTTTTAGATCCAGTCGGGAGCATGTTAGCTGTGTTATGTACCCCTTCTTAAGCTGCATTCTATGATTTTATTATGGGATATGAAATCATGATTATTGTCTTGCTTAGGATATAGAGAATTAAGAGCAAGTAGGTTTGAAGTGATTGATAACAGCACCTGAGGGAGGAGGAAAGGGCATTTATAATAAATTAAGTGAAAAGCACATTAAAGTAATTAGACTGTTATATTAACAGGGACACTGTTAAATGGGACAATGTTCTAATTAGCATTTTTTTTTAATTATGTTGCAAAATAAAGGAATATGTTCTACCCTGCACATTCTTACAGAACATAACTAGTGATGGGCGAATCTACCCAGTTTCGCTTCGCCAAAAAATTAGCAAAATTTGCGAATTGGCGAAAAAGTTAGCTAAACGAGTCGCGGCACGTTTTCGACGCACATTGCGTAGTTTTCGTCACATTGCGTCATTTTTGTGGCGTCAAAAATGACGCGCAACTCATTTTTTCGCAAATTTTCGCTGTCGTTTCGTGAATTTATTCGCCAGCGGCGAATCGCGGGAATTCTATGCAAATTCGCCCCTGGCAAATAAATTCAACCATCACTAAACATAACACATATACACACACATATATACAGTATATATATATATGTTTACCTATTTCAATAATAAAAGTATTACAATTTTTAGGCATGGAAGAGGAAAATACAATTAAAATAATGTAATCTAGCCTGCAAAATGAGTTTTGCCCGGCAAGGTCATAAATAAAAGGGAGCTGTGTGGCACTATAAATGCTGTCAGTTTTTCCTTATCATGTTATCTCTAGTCCTGCAACACTTATTTTATCACATTTTCATTTTATTTCAGATTCATGACCTGAACACTCGGAGGTGACATCACTCTCCTCTGCCCGCTTTTGTAATTCTTCAACCCAGCTATAAATTGCTATGTGAGCCTCTAACCACTCTCTCTCTCTCTCTCTCTTCTTCTTTTTCTTCAGAACGAAAACTACACATTCGATACAAACTATGTGAACAGCAGAGCACATCTGATTAAAAGGTACAGTCTCCAATTTGCTACTCCAGAATATCACTTCTGTTGTAAGATGTTACTGGGGACTGGGGAGAAAAATTGCAAAGTTATTTTCTTGAGACCAGTATATTGGATATTGGATTCTAGCAGGTATTATTTTTTTGAAATAAAGCATAAATTGGCACTATCTCCTTGACTACACTTAATACAATATTTGTTCTACTGAAGGCTAGCAAACAATACACTTTTCTAGAACAGATTGAAGGGTCTTGTGAGAAAAGCAGATGTGCAGAGATGACAGATTTGTAAACAATAGGGAAAAACTTTACATTTTAATTATTATTCCACTTTTGATTTTGAAGTGAATGGCAAGGGTCTAGTGGTCAAAAATAAAAAAAGGCATAGAGTTGGTGTATTTATTCATGGGAAGCATGCTACAAATGGAGACACATCTGCCTGCCTCATTCTTCTTCCTCAAGGAGTCATCAAGAAAAACCTACTGTACCATAACTCATAATGGTATCACTTAATGGCTTCACTCCCTCAGCTGAGTTAGCTGCCACTTAATTTTCCAGCTCCTGTGCAGAAGAATAAGACTTGCAAATAGTAAATGTCCCTTATTTTTGCATGATGTTGTATAGCTTCACCACAGGATACATTACAATGTCATGTGGGTTTGCTTTTCCAATAAAGTATCTGGCTTGAAAGAGGTTCTTCTCATGGTATTAATTCCTAGTATAAGAACATTTTTGCTGATGGTTTTATGATTGTCAACACACATCCTGTCTCTGATCTGCTTTTAGTTTGTTGTAGGCTTTTTTTGTTCAGTTTCCAAAATATCCATTAGATATCCAATTAAATCTCATTGTTTTATATAATATATGTAAGCACTTGTTCCTTGGATCAAAGAAACTGATATAAACATGTATAAGGAAGTAATGGACTGATACCCACATGGTATAATCCAAGCAGGTGCATCACTCAGCCTCATCTTATATCCCTTTTTCCTATAGTAGCACTGCTGTTTGGCATTATGGGGCAAATTCACTAAGATCTGAAAATTCGCCAGCATTGGCTTCGCTAGCATTCGTACAAATTTACACTCAGGTCGGCGAAGGGTAGCTTAGTTGCGCTAGTGTTACTTCGCTAGGCAGAGCGCAGGTATGTTAGTGAAGCCTAATTTGCATACGGCGGGAACTTTAACGTATAATAGAAGTATATGTTACAGCCACTACACAAGTCCAGGAAACCTTTAATAAATTAAATAAAGTTGTCCTATTGCCCTACATGTGCCCCCTATATAGTTGTGTTGCCATATGTTAGGAAATGTAGAGGGGAAGGAGGGTAACCCCCCCCCCCAAAAAAAAAACAAAAATCGATCTTTTTCAGACTATCACCCTCTAATGGTATAACACACCAGCGTTTTTTTGGGATTTAGAAACATTTTTACATTTTTTTTCAACCTCCTATCTATTGTATTGAACTTCACCAGGTCTGACCAGGCGAAGTAAAGTTTAACGTAAGTGGTAACGTTCAGGAAAATGTTGATCTTAGTGAATTTGTGAAATTACGATCCTTCATCAGTGTGCAAATTCACCTGGCGTAAGGGTGCGAAGTTGCACAAGTCTATCTACTTCGCTAGCGAAAATTCTCCAGGGCCGGTGTTAGTGAATTTACGAAGTTACGAAATGACGTCACGCTGGCGCTTTGGCTCTACCGTTAGACGCTTCGCGGTTTAGTGAATTTGGGCCTATGAGTACTGAAGTCATAAATAATTCCTTTTTTTATTTTGTAGCTTTAGCTAGCTAGAAATCACATTTTTACCCACAAAAATATCTCAAACTTGGGGATGTAAAAGCAAAAATGGATGGGTTTTTTTCTAATGAGAAACTGACAAGTATTCACTAAGATAAGCACCATGCTTTCTGTGGAATCTGGCACCCATGGATAGTCTACAGAAATAAAGTCTCCCAGTCCCTACCAAAGCACCTGCTCTCTCTGGAAAGAGTGGAGGCAACCAAATGGGCTGACTCTATGGGGGTTAAATTTAAGAGTTTTTTTACTAGAAAATCTAAATTTTTGGTGGAAAAACAAACCTGAATTTTTTGATATTTATTATACCCCAAGGCTGCAAAAAGTCAGAATTATAAAATCCACCATCTGAGACCTGCTGAGGCTTTAAATAAATCAGCGGGAGAGGCCTCTATCCAATTTGGAAGTTTCTGTGTTATGCGCTGGAATTAGCCCAAAAGCCTTCTATTTCGAGCAAAAAACTGAAAAATTCTGGCTTTTGAATGAAAAATGTTAGATACTTTGGACATTAATCTCTTTTCCTGTTATATAATAAATAATTACGAATGAAACCCGAATAAAAATCTATTAAAACAGAAAGAAAGACAGACCCATGATGCAAAGCATCTAGCCATGCTCCTCACCTTATACTTCATCAGTTGTCTGGGCAAATAGAATTGTGAACATCTTTCTTGAAAAAATTGCAAACTCTATATTGATGTAAGGTCTCAAATAGAACTGACTTTGTATATTATTTGATCTACTCAGATGATTTCGGTTTTTGTAGTGTCTGATGTCTGAAGGAATGATGCGATAGCAGTTGCGGGTGTTAAATAAGTTTGGCTTATAAAGAAACTTAAGTTGATCACCTAAAATGGTGGTCAAAATCCAATCTGGTTTCTGGGTTAACCATGTGTTAATGACATTTATTAATAGTTTTTAATGCAGTACCAGATAGGAACATTTGGCTTAACCAAAGGTTTTATAGGCATAAAACTTTACTATTCTTTTGGGTCCTTCACGTTCTATGGTTTCTCTTGGAAAACAACCATTTATTCAGTTTTATGATTGTTACAGTCTTTTTATTTTTATTTTTTTACAAGAACATATTTTTGAAAAACATTTGAAGACTTGGATATAAATGTGTTTTCACAGCTTCAATCCTTCATAGTTCTGTTAATCCATGAATGGTAGGTGGTCCAACTGGTTTCCATAGATACAGAAAAAAATGCACTAAGCAGAACACATTTTCAGCTCTTTAGTTCTACAAAGAGCAGGACTTGTGAAAAGTGTTTTCAAGTAAGCAACACCATGGTGAACTGTTTTGTGTAAATCCGATAATCTTGTGTTGCTTCTCAGAAGCAGAGTTCAGTCACCTTCCTAAATGGATATGTGCATCACTTAGCATCAGCGGTTGAAAAATACTGTATATCCGCTGATAAAAATTAAGTCATTGCTAAACATCATATTTAAGGGTCGCTTGAAATAAAAAAGGGCCAGTAAATATATTATTGAATTTGTTGTCTTTTGATATTTGGAATCTGAAAAAATGCTTGCATTTTGAGCAGCATTGTACAATTTAATGACAAACACATCACACATATAGGAGCAGAGGAGACATTGGGGACTTGGGGTGGAAAGGGAAATATGTACAATGTTTAGACTCATTCCAAGAGCAAGTAAATTAGCAAGTAAATTAGCAAGTATAGGTATGGGACCTGTTATTCAGAAATCTGTTAACTGGAAAACTCCAAATTGCAGGAAGGTAGTGATGGGCGAATTCACAAAATGCCAACAAAATTTCGCCTGGCGCCTGCGTCCAAAATGCCTCCTATAAATGCATTTTAATTAAATAATTAAAAATTTAAAATGGATTTCCTTTTTTCTCCGTAATAATAAAGCAGTATATTGTACTTTGTGTGTGACAATATTGTGTGTATTTCACCAATGTGAGACTGTGTGGCTGTAACTCTGTTTAATTCTATTCCAGTTTAGGAAAAGCTGGATAATGGCTCAATGAAGGGGTTTTCAGCTGCCTAAGTAAAGGTAGCTAGTAATTAGCTATAGGTGAGCTGTAGTTAAAAGCCCCTTTTGAAAGCATCAACAGAATCAGCCATCACAACAGCAGTGCATTCCACAACCTCACTGTCCTCACTGTCCTCACTGTGAAGAACCACCTACACTGCTTCATATGAAAGTCCTTTTCTTCTAGTCTGAAGGGGTGGCCTCTGGTCCGGTGATCCTCTTTAGGGGTAAAAAGGTCCCCTGCTATTAGTCTATAATGTCCTCTAATGTATTTGTAAAGTGTAATCATGTCCCCATGCAAGCGCCTTTTTTGCAGAGAAAACAACCCCAACCTCGACAGTCTACTCTCATAATTTAAGTCTTCCATTCCTCTAACCATGTCTCTGCACTCTCTCCAGCTCATTTACATCCCTCCTAAGGATTGGAGTCCAAAACTGCACTGCATATTCCAGATGAGGTCTTACTAAGCATCTATAAAGAGGCATAATTATGTTTTCGTCCCTTGAGTTTATGCCCTTTTTATGCAGGACAGAACTTTATTTGCTTTAGTAGCTACAGAATGACACTGCCCAGAATTAGACAACTTGTTATTTATAAAAACCCCAAGATCCTTCTCACTTAAGGAAACTCCCAACACACTGCCATTTAGTGTATAACTTGCATCTATATATTTTTTTCCAACGTGCATAACCTTGCATTTATCAACATTGAACCTCATTTTCCAGTTTGCTGCCCAGTTTCCCAAATCACTCTGCAAAGTGGCAGCATCCTGCATGGAACCTATAGTTCTGCACAATTTAGTATCATCTGCAAACATAGAAACCATACTTTCAATGCCCACATGCACTGTATCAAATGCTTTAGCGAAGTCTAAGGGGCAAATTTACTATTATTCGCCATAATTAGCTCGACCAAATTCGCAATTCGATAAGTATTCGACTATCGAATGCTTATCAATTGTTTTAGGCTATCATTTTGCTCGATGTCCAATTTCTTGATGAATTCGTATGATTGGATACCGATCGTTCGATTTCACGAAAAAATCGTGAAATTTCCTTCGAGAGTCTGACAAATTCGTACGATTCAAACTATCGAACGCTCCACCTGTACGAATGGTATTCTAGCAGGACTTAGTCTCTGAAGCCTATGGAGAGCTTCCCATAGGCTTCTACTGCAATTCGGTAGGTTCAATCTGCCGAAGTAGGCATTCGAATAAATTAAAAATTTTGATTCCTTCGATCATCGAATTATCGAATATACGATAAATCGATATTTGATGATCGAAGAGGCCAAATTTCACTTTATGATTTCACGAAAAATTTGTACGATCGTTGTTCAATCGAATTCTATTGAACTTCGATCATTTCACATGAAATTCGTAAATTGGCCCCCATGTACAGTAAATCACATTCACAGCCATCCCAGAATCAAGATCCCTGCTTACCTTCTCATAAAATTAAATTAATGGCACAAACTCATGGCATTGTTATTTACTATGAAGTCCAGTATCCTATCCTTTATCAATCCTTTGAAAAGCTTTCCTACCACCGACGTCAGACTAACTAGCCTATAGTTTTGAGGCACCAGCGGCAATAGCGGCACCAGTAATAGTACCATCTATGTAATGCCTTAATGCTGGTTTATTTGATTCTGCACCATTTAAAGTGGTTTGTCAAATTATGAATGACACCTGTACTTTCCTGATCTCTAGATTTCTGCACTAGTTGAGTAATATTTGGTCTTGCCTTCCATGGACATAGAGCTGTTTTTCTAGTCATTATGATCACTTCCAAAGCAGAAGTGCATTATCCTCCAGGCACTTGTTGCAACATATGGCACTCAGCAGGTGAGGTAAAACATATTTATTTATTGATAGGTAAAACAGCCCCCTGCCAGAAAGTAGCTTTGCAGGCCCACAATTCACATAAGAGTATATTTATGTATTTTAATTCCCTTTGCTCTGGCTTTTTTCCCTCTATTAACATTTAATAGTTGTGTATATTTCAGCCCACCTGGAGCTTTCCATATGGTAGATTCAACAAATGCTCAAAGTCTGTAAATGAACCTGTTCTTTTCCCTGCTTGTATCATGTGTTTTCAGTCATCTTTCTGTTATAACCTTTTAATCACTTACACACTCAGAACAGAAACTTGGCAAAAAAATCTATTTTAATTGCAAAAATCTTGTTACATGGTGACAACAGAGCAAATAATGTCAATAAATGTGCTGTTTGCTACACTAGCACATCACCCTTTGACCCAATAATGGGATCCTGTGGTCAAACAAATAGATATAGATTTTTGGCCCAATTAATTTACTATAGTTTAATGAGATATGTAAAATGTTGCACTTGCAAGCACATACAGTATATGTAGCATCCACTTATTTCAGACCTTTATTTTCAGATTAGACTGCATGTGTAACCGTAGAGCTCTAAATAAAAGCATTTTCCTGTCTAAAGCAATTACAGTCACTTAATGACTTATAAGGATATTATATATTTAGGGGGTTATTTGCTAAAACTCAACTTTTTCTCACTTTATTCAAAAAATTCAAATTAACTCCCAAACAAGAATCCACTTAATTTGCCAATAAAATTTCTCGAAAAAGCCACAACAAAATCGAGTGTCAATGAGAATCATGAAACTTTTTCAAATTATTGTTCGGAAAACACAACTTTATCAAACTGTCACCCTGAAAACTGTAATTTATTGGATTATTGACTGAAAACCAGAGCAAACAGCCAAAATTATTGAGAATCCAGTTGGGAAAAACTGGTTCAAATTTGCCATTGACTTCTACATGATTTCGACAGGTTTTAGCTGGAGAATATTCAGATTCATATTTTTACCAGCTTCAGAGCATAATAAATCCATAAATGTATTCCCCTATAAAAATTTGAGTTTTTCCCCTTTAAAAATCTGGCTAGAACGCCAGAATTGTTTTTTTACAAATTTCATGGGGAAAATAAACAACTTACAAACTTGCTGGCCTATATGACTATGAAGATTCTCATTCATCAAGGTCATGGTTTATCAAAAGTAACTGGATTATCAAAAATAACTGGACTTGCTGAGAAATTTTAATGAAGACGTTTCACTGCTCATCCGAGAAGCTTCTTCAGTTCAACTGACTGGTGTAGGGGAGTTCTCGGCATATAGACTCTTCCAACAATCCAATCACAATGGCACATTGTAACTCTTCAGAGAGGTGACATCTGAAATTTACAGTGGTGTTAATTCTGTGTAGTTAAAGTGATAGGATTAACAATGTTTCATGCAACTCCTAAATTTACTTGCCTATAATTGTCAGGCTGATTTTTAAAAATTGGAATGACATTATCTTTCCTCCAATCCATAGGTACCATACCAGATGAAAGTGAATCTGAGAAAATCAGAAACATGGGCTGGTCTAAAACTGAACTAGGTCATTAGGAATTACCACAAGAGAAGAAAAATAAAGCAATTATTAATAATTATTAGTGATGGTCGAATACAATCGGCAGACACAAATTCTTGGCGAATTTCTACGTTTTGCCGCAAGCAAATTAATTTGCCAAATTGCAGAGGCAATTCGTCTGCGAAAAATCCTCCACGTAAAAATAAAATTGTCGTGTGACAGAATTGTCACTTGCGTCAAAACTGCTTCACATCAAAATTAGACTATGAGACTATGTGTTTCACATTAGTGCAACATAAGAGACATTTTATTTTTAGTCTAAAAAGTCTTGTTTTTATAACATTTTCTTTAATAATGCAAGCACATTTAGATCTAGTGTAAAAAGGACATAGCTTTCTGTATAATGAACCTAGAAGAAGAAATCATCAATTAGGTAGGTTTGAGCTACATGTTAGAAAAACATAGCAATGATCTGATTTTAAATACCCATGTCCTGTGTGCTGTGGGCCATGATTTTATTGATATATATTTAAATTAGGATATGAAGATGATGTTTTAAATACAGTCCCTACTAGTTTGAGTTGTGCTGCCCAAAGTTCCCTTTAAAGGCGACCTGTCACCCAAAATAATATTCCAAATCCTATTTTATCACATTAGTGAAGCAAAATATTTGATATCATTACCAGGCCAGTAGTGTAATCTTCACTTCAAATTAGGCAACTCTGTTCTGCTGCTTAGTCTATATGTACCAGAAGATCCAGGTCCCTATAGTTTCACTTATCATTTAGCTTGTTCATGGTATTAAAAGGCAAAGACATATTAAAAAATGTATTGTTTTAAAAACATAATCTAGTCAAATAACCTATACACGATTTTCTTTTGTCTTAGATATAGTCCAAGTTCTAATGAGCTGGTCTTCGGTGTAATTTGTATAAATCATAATTTAAGTTTTGCTCCAGACATTATTTAATTGTCTTTTGAAGTATTTTTTCAGGAGAATTATAATGGTGGAAATTCGAATTACCCAAAAAAGGCTTTTGTAGAATGACCTCAGAAAAATAAACCAACCAGCTCAAAGGGGGTTAACATTTTATTCAAGCCTGTTAACAGCACCAACGTCGCCAGTGAATTGTCAGATTATAGGACTTGTTTTAATGAGTCAGAAAAGCAAACCAAAGCGAGAGCATATCTTATGTGGATACTGATTGGAATAAAAGGCATTCCCA
This sequence comes from Xenopus borealis, assembly GCA_024363595.1. Classification (NCBI taxonomy): domain Eukaryota; kingdom Metazoa; phylum Chordata; class Amphibia; order Anura; family Pipidae; genus Xenopus; species Xenopus borealis. Next base: position 31,144,485 of record CM044446.1, read on the forward strand.
TTTCGTCTATAACTTAGCTATAAATATATCCTTTGCATATTTATGGGCATATGAATATAGATGAAGATCGCTTTTGTGCCATTCTGTACCCTCACCAAGCTCATTGACTTTAGATACTAATAGCTTCAAGATGTAGAAAATTATACACAGAAAGATATATTTTCAGTATCATTATATCCTGTAGTTATAGTGACTGATAAGTCATAGATTTGTCATTGGTCAAAATTGTGTTTGACCGTGGAGTTGTAAGAGGGGGTATTTTTGGATCATGGGGGCTTTTCCAGCCTGATCTTAAAAAATATTGAATCTAATAACAACCACTTTTCTTCTATGGAAAAAACCAAGCCTGATAATTATATGCAGTATTGAACTCATAACCAGTCTAACCTTAAAGAATGATGGCAACCAGCCTGTGCTGCATAAATCGAGAAATGGCACCTTACCCACATTACCTCTTTGTCAAGTCAGTTTCTAGTTGTAAACATGTATATACAATTAGCTGATATAAGCTGAGATTATACACATCATTTTTGTTCTCTTTATTACTGCATAAGTACATGCTATGAACTAGTCCTGTGTTGTTGAAAATAGAATGGTGGGCTAGGCAGTTGATGAGGTTTGTGATGACTCAGGCAGTCTATTAATACACTGTAGTCTGATTTCATTCTACACCAATATCACTTGTTATCATTTGATTCATGCTGGTTTATTATCAATATTAATGTCAAGTCTTGTTATTAGCCTTCAACACTTGCATCAATACAACACAATAATAAGATTGCAGAATGCTGGATAATTCAGTGCAGAATGCTGGATAATCCAGATAATGTGCCTCTCAGTGTCATGTTTAGCATGAGTACAGCACATCCCCACACACAGATTTCGTTAAGCACGTATTAGTGCATTTCGGAAGATTTTCCCCTAGTTTATTTGCAGCTCAAGAGTACTTAACCCTAGGGGAATATTGCTTTAAATATACTTTAAAATAATTAATTTGTGGTTAAATCTTGATACATTCTAACAATTGTTTTTATGACAGTCATACTACTGTATATTTCTGCTTTGGGGATTATTTGCTGCCATCCCAAAATGTATGTTATAGAAGTGGACATGACATTAAATTATTGTTATTTCTCAACCCAGCAGTTCAACCTTCAAGGACTTGGAGGGCAATAGTCTCAAGGACAGTGGGCATGAAGAAAGTGACCAGACTGACAGCGAACATGATGTCCAACGGGGTTTGTACTGTGATACGGCTGTCAATGATGTGCTGAATACTAGTGCCAATTCAATGGGGAATCAGCTGCCAGAGCAAGGTACTGGAAAAAAATGGCATTGTCTGTAAATGCTTTATTTCTTCTAATAAACTAATAGCCTAATTCTGTAATTCTCCATTACTTGGAAGACTGCAGTTTTTAAAGTATTTGTAATTAGAATTTAATTAGAAAAAAACTTTGGACTCCAGGTTGACTTTGTAACAGTAATGCAGAATCAGAATATACACAAAAGCTCCCTAGTCACCAACAGCAAAAACAAATTCCAAGCAATGGCTATGGTGTCTAGAGTGCATAGAAGCTTGTACTCCAACAACTGAATGCCAAAAGCAGGAAAACACTTAAATTATGTAAAAACACTTGCAATCTTGTCCCACACTGTTCTTCTGCCTAAAAGGATAAGCCTACTATACACCATATTCTAGGAAGTCATTTTACTCCCTTTAAAATCAGCTCTGTATATGTTTCTATAAGAGACACCAGGGTTGCTGGCCAGTGCCCCCCTATTATTGCACCCTAGGCAGCTGCCTCTTCCACCTACCCATAGTTCCGGCACTGAGAGACACTACATTGGCAGTATGACAATAGGGCATTAAATTGCTACCAATTCTATTTTGTCTTAATCCATCAGAAGCAAAACATCTAATCTTTTCCTGTTGTTCTGGGAGCTGCAAAAAACGAGGGAGACAGATTTTCTGCCAGGATCTGTAGATGACAAATCAATAGAGATATATAGATAGCAAAATACAGAGATGCACTTTTTGGTATAATGTTCTTGAAGTAAATGGCTCCTCTGGAGGATTTAATAACAGTAATAACAAATAACACCCCATTACTTTGGTATTCCCGTTTAAATGATTAGAATTTATTGCTGACATTTCAGCTGCATAAGCAGTCTCCTTATTGGATTGGTAAAGATGTACCCAGAGAATGGCTGTGTACAGGATAAACATGCAATAAATTAAAATAATACAACCCAATATTTAAGGATCAAGAAATTTAAGAAAATGCTACTAGAATTATCTCTCTAATCTCATTATCTGAAACAACATATTTAGGCTATACCATCTGTAGGTTAAGGTACTACTTCATTATACACAAACTTAGTGGGCTAGATGGATACTGACTGGTAATTATAAATTGTGGTAGGAATTGATTTGCAAAACTGGAAAATGAGGTTCAATGTTTATAAATGCAAGGTTATGCACTTTGGCAAAAATAATATAAATGCAAGTTATACACTAAATGGCAATGTGTTGGGAGTTTCCTTAAGTGAGAAGGATCTTGGGGTTTTTATATATAACAAGTTGTCTAATTCTGGGCAGTGTCATTCTGTAGCTACTAAAGCAAATAAAGTTATGTCCTGCATAAAAAAGGGCATAAACTCAAGGGATGAAAAATTTATTATAACTCTTTATAAATCCCTAGTAAGACCTTATCTGGAATATGCAGTGCAGTTTTGGACTCCAGTCCTTAGGAGGGATGTAAATGAGCTGGAGAGAGTGCAGAGACATACAACGAAACTGGTTAGAGGAACGGAAGACTTAAATTATGAGGGTAGACTGTCCAGGTTGGGGTTGTTTTCTCTGGAAAAAAGGCGCTTGCGGAGGGACATGATTACACTAACAAATACATTAGAGGACATTTTAGAGAAATATCAGGGGACCTTTTTACCCATAAAGAGGATAACCACACTAGAGGCCACCCCTTCAGACTAGAAGAAAAGGACTTTCATTTGAAGCAGCGTAGGTGGTTCTTCACAGTGAGGACAGTGAGGTTGTGGAATGCACTGCAGGGTTATGTTGTGATGGCTGATTCTGTTGATGCTTTCAAAAGGGGCTTGGATGATTTTTTGGAAAGACAAAATATCAAAGGCCATTTTGATACTAAACTCTACATTTAGGATAGCTATGGGCATATAGTTTGTGTGAAGGAGTGTAGGGGTGTGTGTGTGTGTATGCTGGGTTTTAATTTGGATGGGTTGAACTTGATGGACTTTGTCTTTTTTCAACCAAATTTAACTATGTAACTATCAGTTGATCAGCAGAAATTCTATCAGCATCCATCCTGACTGAAAATTTACCAGAAGGCCTTCAATTTGCCATTCAGTTCTCAGTAGTATTACATTTTATATAAAGACAGAAATCCACCATGAAAGATGTTGATAAGTCTTCTGCCCAGTGTATATGCACAGGAACTGTGTTCATGCTTGTGTTTCTCCCAAACTGCTTTTATAATTTAATTTGACTTGTTTAAAAAAAGATGAGACCCCTTGCTTTAAATTGTGTCAAAATATGGACATGTTGGGACCCATCTCAGCAAATCTCTACTTACTTTATGAAATGACTAGAAACTATATCCATCGTCACTCATGCAATACAAATACATTTGTGTTTCTTTTTGTTTTCTCCTTTCTGGAAATAACATGACAGTGTTATTCCATCTGGGTTTCAATTGCATGAAAAGTTTCTTGTTGGCTTCTTTTTCTTTGCTCTTTCCAGACATGCTGGAAGATATACAATTGACAGCAAGCAACTCAAATGGGACATATAAACAAATAAATATTTAGCAAAAGGCCCTTTGAGCCATTAATTTTTTTTTTTATTAAATATTGTGTTGCATATCATTTATATACTGTGTATACCTTGCTTTCTTGGGAAGCCCACTAAGAAAATCACACTCAATTTTATTCAACCTCCCTGTTTAACCCGCAGCAGCATATCTATAGTTATGCACCAAGACATTATGAAATCTCTCTGGACACGTTGTTCAGAGTAATGTCACATTAGGGAGTTGTCATCCAACATGCATTTTCCAGTGAGAAGCTAAAGTTAGCAGTTTTGGCTCTTTAAAAAGGGCAAGAGGCCAGATCCCAGGGCTGTAGATGTTAAGGTTTCTAATAATGTACTCATGTATATGGCAGATATTAATTTTACTGATGAAGGGTTAGGGAGACAGTGTTAAATGATAATTTCTGTTTATGATATACTGTTTAGGCAAGGCAAAGTAAGGTAACAAGTCAACACATGTACTTTGGATTTATTTCTTTGGGGGGGTGGGTGGGCCAATAGATATGATTTTAGGAATTCATTTCCTAATTGTTTGAATCTTAATTATGATTGACATTTTGTGAATTGACTTACAATCAATGACTCAATGTTTAAGAAAGGTTTAAATGGGGAGTAGAGAAATTAAAGATCCAACCAGCTATGTTCAGGGGGACACAGCCAACAAATATTTGTGTATCGTACCACAATAGCTACTTTTCAATTGCTATCAACTGTGAATAATCCCCTGCCTGAACCTGTGCTTTTAGAAAGAGTCACTTCATGATGGAACTGCTTTCAGGCAGGCTATTTTTTTGCTCCAACTTAATGTAACTTGGGGAGTCACAGTGGGATTTTTACTAATGTTCTTCTGTTATCTGGCTACCTATTGTTCTGTTATTAGATGACTGGGGGGAGGGAGGGGGTTGAGATCACTACATCCTGCAGTGCAGCAGTAAAGAATGTTTGAAGTTTATCAGAGCACAAGTCACATGACTAGGGACACCAGGTAAACTGACAATATGTCTAGCCCCATGTCAGATTTCAAAATTAAATATTAAAAAAAATCTTGCTCTTTCAGGTTTTCAGTTCAGAATTCTGACAGATAAGCACTAATAACTGATGTTTTTTTGGAAAAAAAATGTTTTCCATGACAGAATCCCTTGAATTGCTCTTAGACCAATTAGCCCTAAATTACATAAGGTGTAGTAAACTTCTGCAGGTTTATTAAGGACAGTATGAAGAAAGGTAAAAGGTTAAAAAAGGAAATAAAAAAAATTAAAAACAGGAATGGAGAATGTAAACTCAAAACATTGTTAAGAAATTTGCTGGACGTGACAGAAGCTTTAGAGGTTTATTGGTGTCCAAGCTTTCATTTGAGGTTGGGTGCGAATGTTGTTTTTTCAAATGTCTTTCTTTTACAAACATCCTATGCAAACATCTTGTCTTTTTCAATTAAGAAGTATGAATCCAGCTTGGTGCTCAGGCTCATTGAAGCTTCAGGGTGCTTGGATATGTCTTGAGATCAGCTGATGCTGACACTCAGCTGGAAGCTTCACTGCTAGAAGACTTAAAGATGTAAAAACCAAATTCTGTGATTATGTGTATGGGTCTTCAGCTGTTTAATGTGATTCACAGTAAACATCATTAAAGCCTTTTGTTTTGATTTCATAAATGAGTCAAATGGAAAAAAGGTTTTACCAGCCACTTCTTCTTATTTTATATGCACACTGCATACTTAATGTTCTATGGATAGCGAGTGCTCTATTATTCCTGCTGATAATATTCAGAAAATGGGAAATCAAACGATCTCATCACAAAGGCTGAGCAGTGTGCAACTCTTAACATCTGACCCCATATTTTGTAGTGGTTGCTTGAGTTGCCAAGATCAGACTTTAAAGATTCTATATCGACTCACAGTAATATAGTAATGATATTAATGAATATGATTAATATCTTAGTACTGCAGCAATAATTTTATTTGCAATACCTTATATCTCCTTCTATGTTAATATGCAACATTCATCTTATTTTAGTTCATATATGTTAAACACCTTGATGTGTGAATGGGAGCAAACATTTTTAAAGACCCAACCGTTACCATGTGACTATATAAAATAGCAGCTTATTTACATTGGGTGAATAGCTGTATCTACCAAATACTCAAAAAGTAATTGAAAGTTCAATATTATCAGAACAGTATTTGCTGTCAAAAAGTTTTATCTCTACTTCAACAAAGAGGGCTGATTAAGTCCCTCAGGGCCTGAATTTGCATCTTTGAGGTCAGCTATACTGCTTTGCAATTCATTGAGATATTTCTCCCTAGGTTTTCCTTTCATGCAAGGCCTTATTTGTGCTCCAGTCTTCATGTAAACTGATTTGTTTTGAAACATAAATATCTGAAATGAAAATCAAAGATAGAGCACCAGTTTGTAGATTTAGTTGTCACACATTCATAGAATAGAGGCAGTTTTTTCAGCATCAGGTTATGTAGCAGTTAGAGTAAATAAGGGTAGGAGGTAATTTTTATGCATGTGTCATGTAGTAGTGTAAAATGATGTAATTCTTTCTTATTAGTAAGCCATTGTCCCTGTGTACAACTTTGAATTTGTTGGTCATAGACTCTGAGGGCATAGTAGCCTAGGGAGGCATGAGAGCAACATCTGAGGTTAGGTCCGTTAGATTCCAGTTTGCTCCAATTTGTTAGGCACCCACAATGATAAACTTTTAACCCTGTCTTATTTAAAAACCAAACCTGTGTCTGGTTCGTTTGCTAAAGATTGGCAGCCATTGGTTTCACTTTTTCATACCTTGCCCTACACTATTTTGTGTATTTGCCCAGACTAGTGTGGTACAAAGGAGAATGTAAACGATAGCGGTTCCACATTCTGTAAAAAAAGTACTTGAGAAAGTACCCTGAGACAGTCTCAGTCAAACTCTGCCCCACGTATGCAGTGACAGGAGGATGACATTTCTCTGCTTAAAGACTTGATGATAGCCTGGTGTGACATTGGTAATTCTGCCAGTGAAGTAACATCATAATGCTCTTAGGCTGGAAAATTTCTTGCACTTGGGAGATGTAGGAAAAATAATTTTGGTGTGCCCTATACAAGTGTTCATTCTCTCTTAATACATTCAATTACTGACACAGGCCGTGATCCACCCCCAGCATCCAGCTGGACTGCCTATGAGTGTGCAGACTAAATTTGTATTTGGCTGGAAAAAGTCAACCTTATTTGTATTTATTTCTTTTTTTTTGTTTTGCTTACTGAATGTCTCCATAACTCTCACTACACAAAAAAATACATTAAGCAATAGCTTAAAGCAAAGCAGTTTTAGCATTACTAGCCCCTTAAAGTTCATATAAACCATTGAATTGTTTCTCCCCTATGGCTGTATTAAAAAGGGTGCTGCAACTCCCTCCCAGCCCATGTAAAACCACACTTAATGGTGCTTATGCATGAGAAGGACCTTGACCTCTGCACACAATATTAACAGAGCAGTGTTACAACACTGGGGATTGGAAAGTGGGACTAATAACTCTAAACTTTGTACTCTAAGCATAGAGAAAGAAGTAGTTAGGAATTTAGTTGGGCTTATGTCCTTATGTATTTTAGGAAGCCAAAATAAATATAATTTCCCTATAGCTGGAAATAACGGCACAACAGTCTTCATCTGTATGCTTGGGGAGTGCTTTAAGACTTCTGCCAGCTGAGTGGCAGCATAACCTTAAAGATAACAAACACAGAAAATCGTTCTTTACTACATTTTATTTACCATGGTATCTGTTATCGCTCCTGCAGAAACCTGAGGGAATAATAGGAATAAGCCTATTTGCTGCAGAGTGCAAGACCTGGGTATGTGAGCAGAGATGCTTGCATTATTTGATGAAGCTGATAGGCCAGTGGTGCTGTTTTTTTGCTGGCTCTGTCTTCTTTCTCACTCAGCAGGCTGCTTTGAAGCCCCTAGTAATCAATAAGAGACAAACAGAAAAACATCTCCTAATAATTATTGTTTTGCTATAGCCATAAGAATGGCATTGTTGACTTTAAAAGTACTGTATCATCAAGATTCCATGACATCCACCTAAACACTATGGATTTGTTTGTGCTGACATTTACATCAGGCTTTAAAGGTTCAGTAATAGTTATTTAATGAAAGATTATTATTGGGAGTTGCACATATATAATTGACTGGAGTATATAAGATACACATAATATTGATTGTTAATAGCTAATCAAGTTAATGAGCAGGCAAGGATAATCTATAATTATATGCTTTGATAAAATGGTATAGTAAGTGCACCTTTTACTTACAAGTCCTTTGCTGGTTGATTCTTTAAACAGTTATTGTTCTACTGACTTAAAAAATACACAGAGGCCAAGGCATTTGAGTTGGCAAATCTGGCCATGCACAAAATGTAATCACCTGCTTGATTTCCTGAGAAATCTGATCCTGAAGGTTTTAGTTATGCTTGGGAATTGACAGATTGCATTCATTCGGGTCTGTGATCTGAAAAATCAGATCCTGTTGGAATTGTGAAAGAGAGACAGCAACTGTCCATCCTCTAATGTCAGCATCAGTAGACATGATCCAATAAGACCCAATCCATTTCATTCTTCAGTATAACAAGGTCAGAAAATTTTGCTTGGCATATTGGCCTCAAGTATGACTTCAGATAAGTAAGTTACACATCTCAAGTAGTTTGCTTTGGTTTTAAACATCCTGCCCGTTAGGAGCTGGCACAGAGAGTTTATCAATTGTCTGGCACAACTGCAGTGTTGGCCATGGTCAGTTATGCAGACTGGTAGATAAACTGTTCCCTGGCAATCGTAGCCTATTGCTCAGGAAATACTCACTACCTTGTTTTTATTATATGTCTTAGATAACACCCATCCATGGGGCAGCAATATGGATGAGTTTGTCATAGCAGTTACTATGATTCTGAAATGTATTGCTCAGCTGTTGAATGGTTAGCATTGGACATTGCCATTTACACACTTCCCTACTGAGCTACTGTACCAGTCCTGGCTCCATGTTGTAGACTGTGCAAACAGAAGCTATTTTCCGTACATAACCATCTTAAGATACTCTAGCACGTGTTTAAACTCAATGATACTGGAGGTGGCCATAGGCATTAAGATTTTTAAAAGATCTTTTTGTTATCGTAGAACCAAAGCCTATCTTGAAATGATCATTTAAATATACAATTTGTCCATCAACAAAAGAAAGATAGGAAAACTGGGTAACTCCCTGCTTGGCCCTGCAAACAGTTGGAAAATGGGTAGATTTCACTGTGAACTATGAAAATCTTCTAAAATGTCCATTATAATTTGACGGATTTGTTGGAAGAGAGAATAATCTTAGGGGCAGATTTACGAAATTCACATGAATTTCACATAGGTTTTTTTTCTATCACCTGCTCGAATACCATTAGTATGATCGAACTCCTCGATCGTTCCAAAAGTATGATTTTTTCGTGAAATTGAATGATCAGTATTTGATCGTATTTTTTCGAGGGATCAAATATCGGGGTAAAAATAGCCTAAAACTATTCGATAAGCATTCGATAGTCGAATGCCTATCGAATTTCGAGCAAATTTGAGGGCATTTAGCCCTTGAATTGGTGAATAATAGTAAATTTGCCCCTAAGTGTATGGCCACCTTAAAACATGGAATTATCTCTCCATAGCCCCAAGGAGACAGTCTAACTTCCTACCTGTAATAAGTCATAAATAAATAACCCAAGGCATGAAAGCATCTGTCTGCTAGCCATCCTCAGGACAGTATTAGGAGAAGTATACTACCCCTCAAATGCATGGTGTTCGTGCTGCTGTTGTCACCTTTGACTGACGCTTTCACTTGCTGATCCATGCACTTTTCCCTAAGGGCACTTTGCAACTTCAAGCCCATGCATTATTTACAAAGGGCACAATGGACAACAGAATTATATATTTTTTTCTATGAATCATGTGACTGATTGACACAAAAACCCTTTGTTCGTTATTTTGTCTCCCATATGCTAAAGATCTTTATGTGCAGAGCAGTAACCTACACTTATTTATGGAACTCAACCCTTTTTGTCATCAGCAGAAGAGCTTAGAGCTCATCCATGTTTGTTTTTGATTTCTCATTATGTTAGCAACAAATGCCTCTTGTAAATTATTTTCTTTTACTCACAGTTCAAGCTTAGAATTTTTCTTGGTAAAGATTTTTTTTTACCTACACATAAAATATTTTCTTCCTCTTTTATTTTAATATAGTATTATGTTAGCAGTACTAAGATGAGAAGGAGGGTCAAAGAAGCAAGACAACTTGCTAGATGTGGAGGTGCACTGCCCTGAGCCTTCAGCAAGAGGAGCCGATCCAACATAATACCTGTTGAGCAGGCACTCAAAAAAGGCACCAGGCAAACAAAAGCAACTGATGACTTTATGTATGTCTATGTGACTTATTGATGACATAAATAAAGTCTTCAATTGCTTTCTTTCACGTGGTGGAAGATTGCCTTTTTTGAGTGCTCACTCAAGGGATATTCGTTATGTTAGGGGTACTGTAATAAAAGGTAAAGACCAGTTCTAGTAACATGTAACAGACAATCAACAAGTAACATTTACTAGTTTCTTGTTTGAATATAAACATCTGATTTATCCATTCATTTCATTAACCCCACCATCCAGCAACGACTTGGCATGGTACTTTTCTGTGAAATATAACATGGGGTGTCAAATGATAATTAGAAGATCGACATGTTATATTTTGTAGTATAATATCTTCCCATTCAATGCAAATCTTTAGTCTGTGAAGGAAGAATGTGAAGTTTAGAGTACCTTTAAGGCACAATAACCTATAGGATAGTGACTATTCAATACCCTTCTATGAGGTGCCATACAGAGCATGTTTGCTAACAAAGTAGCTACACTCCATCATCTAAATGTCAAGAACCGATCACCAACATTACTAGACTTTCTGAAATATACATGTAAATGAAGTACTGTCAAGCATGTGTAGGGACCCATAGATTCTATACAGCATCTATGGCGTTAATCCCCTGCCTTTAGTATGTTTTCTGTTATTGGGTGTAACTACCTGTAACAGTTCTATTCAACACCAGTTATTATTGGACAAAGGGTGCAATAACCACTCCCTGCCACTAAAGCTTTAAAATGTGTGTAGGGAGGGGCCTCTGCCTCTTTGGCTGCTGGTACTGAACAGGCTGGTTGCTCATTGAGCCTTTGATCAACAAGGCCCCAGTAAGGCACGTGCCCTAACAGGACCTGCACTGTTAGAGATCCGAGTCGGGGACCAGGCAACCCCGTGAACGAGGGATAGCAAGATCTAGGGTTAGCATCTGAAATAGTCTCTCTAGAGAGAGAAAGATAGTCAGCTGTATTCAATGTGAACAGTTCTATGTTCCAACGAGGAGTGTTAGCAGGAAGAGATCTTCCTGCAAGGCTTCCCCGTATGCCTTTAGTGAAGGGACCTCAGCGGACAGGGTGTTAGGCTTTAATAAATAAATTTGCCCATCACTAAGTGCTAAAATGATATACAAAATAAAGATGTACCCAAACTTAAGGGATTGTAAAATCAAATTTATGAAAATGTTTAAATGTAAAAGTAAGCATATATCAATGAATTGATATCATATTCCCATGTTAATGCATGGTTTATTTGATTTCTAGTACAATTTAAATGTTTTGTTTTTTATTTTTAGTACAATTTAAAGGAGTCAATGAAAAGCATTTTCCCTTTGGGTAAAAATTTAAAGTATATATTTGTTTCCTCTTAAATGTCAGTGACAGCTCTAGTTGCTATAGAAATAATATATAGACCGCTCTCAGTGATTTATTGTTGAGTTTAAAATGCTTTAACCAATAAAACAGAAACTGCTATAAAATGAATCTGATAAATTGTATCTCATAGCTAGGTTTCTCAAGTAAAGTACATTCACTGTTGTGGCCTGGCCCTGCACTCTGTTAAGCGAGTACCTGCGTTTTTAAGTCTTCTTTTATTCTCAAGCATTAAATTCTTATAAATAAAGGTTTCAAAGGGAGGGGGGGCTCAAATCAAAGTGTGTGAGTTAATATTTTGGCATAAAAAAGATGTTAGCTTGAACAAAGCTTCATAGAAAATAATTTTTTTACTTCTTTTATAAAGCATTTTATGTAATTTTACATACTTGCATTTTCCCTTGTGTCCCATTTGCTTCCGTAGTTGACTTACCAACCACAGATACGCTTAAAACTGACTTACTTCCACTTCTTAAGGTGAATGAGGCCTCAGCTTCACACCTTTGAGAAATGCTGATGTCTCCACTGTTGACTACATTACTGCAATGTAAGAAAAAGCACATTTGCCTAGCAACTCATAGCAGCCAATCAACTGGCTGCATTTACTGGACCACTGCTTAAATACTCTGGTTACTATATCTGGGCAAGTACTGTATGGGAAATGTTTCCTTTTACTTTTTTAGTGCCTGTGCCTTTTGATCAATCTACGCTCCATACTTCCACTAAACACATGGCATGGTGTACATCAAATGTTATAAACAGAAACTACAGAATCAGCACAATTTAATGGTAGCATTTTTGTGTTTGTCAGCATGCAAAGGGTTAAGTTACATCAACAAGGTTTGTTTTCTCTGACCCAAAACATCAGAAATAAAAAGATTTGATTCAGAAGAAATTCAAGGGGATGTCTTAATTCAGTTTTTTTAATACTAAAAGGAAATGTAATTCTAAGCAGCTTTCCCATATACATTTCATTGGCTTTAACAATATTGCTAAATGCAATTCCTGCTAAAGCTGTTTTTACTGTACTGAATCAGGGGTCAGAAACAGCTGTGCAGAGAATTTAAACTAGCTGGCTAACCAACCTCTTTGAGAGCTGACTTGTACTGTATTCTTTTTAGAGTCTGAATTACAGGGTCGGACTGCTCCATGCACCAATACTCTGCCACTGCTTCTGACATCCCTACCTGGCCCCCACCCATGACCGCAAGAAGAAAAATTTAAGTGTGGGAGGCCAGAGGGGACTTTGGAGCTGCAGAAGGGGATCCTGGGTACTCCAGTTTGACGCTGTTGAATTACTGTATAAGGGGCTGTTTTTTCAAGGGTCGAATTTTGAAGTGGAAAATACTTTGAAATTCGACCACTGAATTGGAATACTTCAACTTCGAATATCAAAGTCAAAGTTTTTTTAGCAAATTTGGCTATCCTGTTGTCGAAGTAAAATTGTTCGATTGAATGACTAAATCGTTCGAATAGTTCAATTGAACGATTAAATAATTCGAATTGTTTGATTCAAACGATTTTAGGATACAATTGAACGATTCGACTAAAAAAAAACTTAGAAAAATGCTGTAGAAAGTCCCCATAGACTAACATAAGACTTTGGCAGTACTTTGATTATTGAATGGTCAAATTTTTGGAACAATTTTACTTCGAATCGAAGTCATAGTAACCTATTCGATGGTTGA
>CM044446.1:31157792-31169853 GCA_024363595.1 Xenopus borealis
AAATGATAAATCTGCCCCTAAGTGTAGTTAACAGAAAGGGAAAACAAACACAGCTTTCATGTCATTTACAAATAGCTGTAACATCATTGAAATGTATATGGGGAAAGTTACTTGGAAGTTAGTTATTTTATTATAAGAAAAAAAAGCTTTTGACTGGGCAGAGTCAGAAATGCATTGTACAGACAAAGCAAATCATTGCTGCAGGAAAAAAATTGTGTGTGAATGAATATATATATATATATATATATATATATATACTGTATAGGCATAGTGTGCCTTCAGTATATTTCCAAGGACTATATTTTATGCCTTCAGACATGAGAATACTAGCTATGAAGAAATAATATTTATCCACCTGCCAATCCTTTATAACAAGCTGGATTTGCTGTTGAGGATCATTTATAAACATTTATAAATGTGATGTGATCAGTCGTGATGTATCACAGCAGATGTCTCAGATGTCAGAGAAACTGCTGACAAAGACAAAAATTAACACACTGCATTATACAGGGAAAAATATGGATGGGAAAAAGTGTGCACATTGTTTAATTGCGTATGTGGCAGAGGCTTTTTAGCATGGACCTCTCTCTAATACAACATTATCGTCTTTCCCATGTAGGCACAGACTGAACCTTGTGCAGATGGAAATAGCTTATCTATTCTACAGTATATCATACCTTATATGTGTATCATGTCTCTATTTGCTATCAAGCATTGTAAAGTTTACAGGACTATTCATAAAATATGAAAGTAAGCCTTGAATTGTATTTTGGCTTATTTTGTAGGGATACTACCTAATAAACTTAAGTTACCCGAGTTTAACTGTACATGTAGCCTTATCTGAGTACTGGGCACACCAATTGTGCATTCCTGTCTGTTGTTCAGGTCGACTTTCTATTCACTGCTTAAGACTAGTGATGGGCAAATTCGCCGCAGGCGAATAAATTTGAGACACGGCATTTTGTGAATTTCGGGGAAGTGATACGCCCCAGATTCGCCTATCACTGCCTAAGACCCCCCTTTGAAGAGGATAGTCCTCCACTTTGGAACTGTGAACTTGTGTCTAAAATAATGGACTTTGCACCATGAAACTTATTCTGTATATACAGTAGTTCTTTTTTATGTTTGGTTTTTCCATCCTAATTTTGGAACTGTGAATGAAAATCACCACATTAAATATGGCATTTGAGTTTGGAATAAATCGACTTTGGGAGGATTAAGAAACATTCGGTGTTGAATTTTCTGTAAATCATATCTGCATACTGCTATTTACGCTTATGAGTGGAAACATACGTATATACTGTATGCATTTATATATATAATAATAATAATATATATATAATATTCATAGGAAAACCTTCGAAGAACATGTATTATGGATATAAATAGAGCGACTGTTTCTAGTCTAGAGTGTGAAGAATAATGTCACAGGCATTTGAAATTTTAAATTTTGCTATGATTAAATGAATAGCTTTTCTTGTCATTTGACTATGGTAGTGTATTGTGACAGAATCGTGGATTATAGGTGATGAACGGAGAAAAGGAAAAGAGAAAAAAAGGATGAGAAAATATAGGCAAAGCTCTTAAAGAGAAGGTGTAAGGAAAGTTACTTTCTCAAGTGTCAGTTGCATGATTACTTTGGCAAAGATGAGACATAATACTATGTAAATATGCAAGCTGACCTCGGATAGACAATGTTAGTGCTAGGGGACATGGAAGGTATGATTTTATAGATGCAGATTCCCCCCTCTGTCACAGCTAAAGATGAACCAAGGATAGATTGATGAGTGCAAGAGGGCACACACATGCCTGAGGGGGCTTAAGATTAAATTTTATTTTAATTAGTGATATCTTTTTCCTTGGACTAGGTGCCAAGGTCATGTGCTTGAAAGACAACCAGTTGTAGGGGAGTTGGGCAGAGGAGAGATTTGTAAGCAGAGATCAGTTGCTGATGTTGAAAGTCAGAATGGAGAAAAATGACAATGAGTGAGTTTCTTCAATACAAGAAAGGGCAGAGTTATGCCTGAAGCAGATGAATTTGTAGTGGTTGAAAGCCTCTTGAGAGCAGTACTTCATTCTATGGTGTACAGCAGCAAGAGTTTCTGTAGAACCATTTGCCTTGTGTTCTAAAAAGATCATATAAGTGTTACTGTGAATGTTTCTGCATTGGTTAATCTTTACTTTATAATATGCCAGTGATTAAGGTTAATGGACTTCAGAGTCCACATTACACTAAGGTACGCTTCTTCTGAACTAGGGCTTATTCATAAAATCTCAAGGGCAGCAAGCAAAAAGTGGGGTTATATTAATCTTTGTCTTTTATTTGGCTTTTTAAAGGAAATATCATGGACAAGAGATGCTTTATTAAAAACCAGTGAATCATTTCAGTTATTTCCAGAGTCACCATAAGAGATCAATGTATAAGTAGAGCCTTTGCACAATATTTCTTTATCTAAACAAGTGTTGCTGTTTCAACAGTACAGAAACCTTTTCTGGTATTTCTATTTGAATAAAATCAGTATCACTTACATATAAAATATAAATAGGGTGGATTTTCCTTTTAATATCATTGTAGAAAAAGAAAAATTAAATGCTGTGCCTGATAAAAGTCAAATATCTAGATGTTTTACAGTAGGTTGAAATCAGTGTTCTGAGTGGGCCAAGTGTTTATCTTGCCATAAACTAATGTATGATTGTTAAAATGAAGGATAGGTCTGCAGCAGATAAACCGTTGGTCTGTATCCATTTCCCATAAATTGTGCTATTTTTACATAGGTCATTTCATACTATATAGACTTGAATTGCTGCATTTTGCAGAGAATGAGTTGTACTTCAATAGCATTTACACCTTTGTACTAGGGATACTTTTAAAAGTTCTTTGCATTTTACTGACACACATTGCTAGAGGGTACAAATTTATGAAGGATATTAAGCATATTACTTGGGCTTGATTTTGTCCTGAAAGCGCAAGTGTTGTGGCCCTCAAATTCAAATATACAATAGTACTTTTAAAGCAAAAATGCATACCCTATTCATTTGATTTTTATTAGTAATAATATAATGTATACATTTATTCCCATCATAATAATAGGCAAGGAAGCTTAGTACCACATGTAAACAAGCAAGATTATTCCTTCGTGTAGACAGGAAAGTGTAGATAAAAAGAAATCATTCTTTGTATTTTTCTTAATGATTAAGATTTTAATTATTAAGAATAAACAAAATGTGAGGATAGGTTTTCATTCTTAATTACCAGTTACATTTACTAATAAGACCTCTGTAGTGTGATAGATTTAATATACATGAATGCTTTGTATATAGCGTGTATCATTACATTTTATTAATATATCATGTACTTCATCAAGCTCGTTATTATATATTATTTTATTATATACAATTATATGATCAAGACAAAGTTCTTTGGAAAATATAATTTGTATAATATATATAATATATATAACGATATAAACCTTGTGAGCATCTTCTATCCCATTGAACCCCTGAATGGTATTGATTTATTCCTTTATATTGCATAAAATATTCCTGCTTACTAAGACAAAACTTCATATTCCACCCACACGTTAATTGTTTCTATTTGTAATTTGACAGATGGAAGATGATATGCTACTAATAATTCCATTTAAGTAAAGGATATCAGTTGGAGTGGGGGCACACAGTAATTACAAAGACTAATGGCAATGAGACAGAAATGATCACTTCTCTTACAGAGATCTGTCACTTATACAGTTACAGCTTCCCAGTTCCTTTCCAACCACCCAGCTCATATCCCCACATATGGGGTCTTCAGTCAAATCAGAAATAATTTGTGTGCTCTGCTATAACCTCTCAAACTTCAAGCAACTCAGCTCTGTTGCACTGATTTATGTATATATATATATATATATATATATATATATATATATATATATATATATATATATATACATAAATCAGCAGTGCAAGTTCTTCACATTGCTCCAGAAAACTCGTTATATGTCCAACTTCCTCATCCTCATGGAACAGAGGCCTGCAGCTGTAGTCCAACATCTGGAAGTGACAGTTGCTGATTGTCTTGCTGTAGATCATAGCTGGAAAACAGATCAGTCTTTTTCCTTTACTCCAGCAGTATATTCTCATGCTACTGAAAAAATATTAGCTGTGTATCAGATGCTCATTAGGATGAGCTTGTGTAAAGTCTTTTTTTTGCAAATGAGAAAACAAAAGTAGTAAACAATCACAACTATATCAAACAAGCTCATCATATTACTTTGTATAAGTCTTTGATTAGGGCTGAATTAATACTAATATTGTCATTCATTTTGGTCAGCAACGAATATAATACATGTATGGGACCTGTTATCCAGAATACTCGGGACCTAGGGTTTTCCGGATAAGGGGGACTTCCTGTAATTTGAATCACCAAACTTTGTCTACTAATAATCATTTAAAGGGAAACTGTCATGGGAAAACATGTTTTTTTTTAAATGCATCAGTTAATAGTGCTGCTCCAGTAGACTTCTGCACTGAAATCAATTTCTCAAAAGAGCAAACAGATTTTTTTATATTCAGTTTTGAAATCTGACATGGGGGTAGCCATTTTGTCCATTTCCCAGCTGCCCCTGGTCATGTGACTTGTGCCAGCACTTCAGGAGGGAACTGCTTTCTGGCAGACTGTTGTTTTTCCTTCTCAATGTAACTGAATAGTATGCAGTGGGACATGGGTTTTACTATTGAGTGCTGTTCATAGATGTACCAGGCAGCTGTTATCTTGTGTTAGGGAGCGGTTATCTGTTTACCTTCCCATTGTTCTTTTGTTAGGCTGCTGGGTGGGGGAAAGGGAGGGGTGATTTCACTCCAACTTGCAGTACAGCAGTAAAGACTGATTGAAGTTTATCAGAGCACAAGTCACATGACATGGGGCAGCTGGGAAATTGACAATATGTCTAGCCCCATGTCAGATTTCAAAATGAAATATAAAAAAATCTGTTTGCTCTTTTGAGAAATGGATTTCAATGCACAAAAGCACTATTAACCGGTTCAATTTTGAAAAAAAAAATTTTCCCATGACAGTATCCCTTTAAACACTAATTGAACACAATATGGATCCAATAAGAATTAATTGTATCCTAGTTGGGATCAAACAAAATATATAATGTTATTATTACAGAGAAAAAGGGAATCATTTTTAAAAATGGGAATTATTAAAATGGAGTCTATGTGTGATAGCAGTCTCCTGATTTGAAATTTTCTGGATTAAGGATTCCATACCTGTACTCAATTTACCTGTATTATAATATTAAACGGGATAATTCAACTGGAGTCAAATAATATAGAAAATATTACCCATTGAACATTTTTCAGATATGAAATAAATACACTTTGAAATGGCAACATAATACAGAGGAATACCAATTTAACGTTTTCCAGAAGAAACAGCATAAAAGGAAAAGGTTAAATCCGGAGGGAAACAACACTGCTTGTTTGAAAGGGACCGCAATAAAACATAATCAATTACGTGAAAACGTAAAATCACGGGAAGTGAAAACAGGTTTTACTGTACTTTCATTCTCAATTAGGAGAAACTCAATATAGTATTGTTCTGCCTACTATTGGCATACTGCTCTCGGCATGTTCACTACCCTTTTTTTTTCCGTGAGAGGCATGAGATCGGAGCTGGCATTGTTAGTATACAAAATTCTGTTTTTTTAAATTTAAAACCCCTTTATTGATAGATTAGAGAGATTCTGAATAACTCTTGATGCTTGACTATGACGCTCATTCATGAATGTGATGTTACAGTATGTGCAAAGGGCACAATTCAAAGCTGAGAAATGCTTAAGTTAGTGCCCAAAAAAAACATCAAAGAGACACCATTTTCAATAACTTAATGCAATAAATAATACTTGACTTTTCACATATTTGTAAATCATGTCCTATATATTCACCTCACTAAACAATCAGAGGAGTTTAGATGTAGCATACCATATGTTATGTTTTCTGCACACAGATTCATATTTCACTACTGTATTTTCATGTGTGTTACTGAAACTGTACAGTACAGGCCTTTGCAATAACCAAGCATTTGCAGCAAAACATCAACATTGTGTGGGTTTTATACTGTGCGTATCCTGATAAGCAAATGTGTATCCAATTCTCTACTTATCTCTTTTTTCTATTCTCAGCTAAGGCCAGTGATGGTATTAACAGATTTTGGAGAGTGGCAAAATATGTACAATGCATTGCTTAAATTCCTGCTCTATTTATAGATCAGATATAACTATATGGGGTGGCCCTTACATGACAATTAAATAACGTTTAGCATATGGCATTCATTTTTCCAATCAAATTAATGGCGAAAGGCAAAACACTTTAATCTATAAATCTAATTCTATCTCTTGTCATGTTTCTCCTTCATATTATTTAATTTCTGTGTCATTACAACACTTACTAGAGATTAGTAAACTGTGCTTTAGCACTATTCATTTTAATTGATAAAGCATTTCTAGTAAAGATATTACAAAATTGGCATTTAGTCATTGGCATTTTTTGTGCAACATTGAAAAGGGGTTGTTCACCTATGTATGATATAGAGCAGGGGTCCCTAACCTTTTTTTTACCCGTAATCCATATTCAAATGTAACAATAAGTTGGAGGGAAGCACAAGCATGCAAAAAGTTCCTGATTGTGAAAAATATAGGCTGTGATTGGCTTTTGCTAGCCCCTTTGAAGACTTGCAGCCTACAGGAGGCTCTGTTTGGTAATACACAAGGTTTTTCTGTAATGAAAAACCAGAAATTCAAAAAATAAGCACCTACTTTGATGCCACTGGGAGTAATATCCAAGGGGTTGGAGAGCAACATGTAGCTCATGAGCCACTGGTTGGGTATCACTGATGTAGAGAGTGATAATCTGAGACAATTTGCAGTTGGTGTTCATTTTTATTTATTTATATTTCATTTTTGAGTAAATTAGCTTTTTATTCAGCAGCTCTCCAGTTTGCAATGTCAGCTATTGTGTTGCTAGGGTCCAAATTACCCTAGCAACCATGCACTGATATGAATAAGAGTCTGCAATATGAATAGGAGAGGGCCTGAATAGAAAAATGAACAATAAAAAGTACCAATATCAATACATTTGTAACTTTGCAGAGTGTCTGTTTTAGATGGGATCAGGGAGTCAGAAGAAAAAAAAACAAGTCATTAAAAAAAGCACTAAAAAAATAAATAATAAGAACCAGCTGAAAAGTTTCTTAGAACTGACCATTCTGTAATAAATTAAATGTTAACTTAAAGGCAAACCACTCCTGTAATGTGATGATGTAATCATTGTTCTCAATGTGGCCATTGTCTGTAAGGATTGCAGGAGTGCCAGAACTGGAAACAGTGGCTCCTTTTTTTGGCCCTAATTCATTTAAACCATCCAGAAAACACCAATGTGATTGTTCACTTGCTATGAAACTAGTTTTTACTTTAGCTCATGAATATAATTTTATAAGTGGAGCAACAAGAGGTGATCTTCAGTGTGGAGATTCAAAAGTACGAGAATATCAGCCATTGTTTTTAGCGCAGCATGGACAAAATTGTCAGGTCATTCACTCTTATGCTCTTGTGTACGGTTCTGCAACTATACCTGAGATTTGATAGAATCTTCTATTTCAGTAATACAAATGTACATTAAATAATTAAAAAGTGCTAGAACCGTTTGCTAAATCTTCTAATAGTCTTCATGACAGCCAAGTTAAATGATGGAGAATAATCTCATGTTCCTGCCTTTTGGGAGCATGAGTTGAACTAGTTTAGTTTCTCCACTCCTATCGATTCTACTTGTGCATTTAGAAGAGGTTATGCGGTGAGAATAATTTAGTTTCTATTTCACCGTATGGAATCAACTATTCCTAGCTATTCCATTAGTTTGATTTGCTTTATTCAATACAAATTTTTATAATTGTTCGAAATGACAATACAATAAAAAATCTCAAATGGCACGATATTTTTGTTCTCTCTTAAATGTACTATGAAACCATTTCTATTCACGAGTTTTATAAATTGAATTATGATATATAGCACAGTGTTTCTGTGTTTGATTGACCTGGAAACTTTTTCTTATGGATCTTTAACAAGAATATCCAAAAAAGAATAGATTCTAACTTCCTACAAAAAAAAATATTTCAGATTGTCATTTGCTCTCTGTTCTACCTATTTAAGTTGTTTAATTCCAGTTTCTAGTGACCTGAATACTTTTCTAGGTCTAGACATTGTTATTTTAAAACAGATCTGTCTGAATCACTCATGTTCACATCACATCCCCTTTCTTTTGTCCCTGACCTCTTGATTTCTTTTGTTCAATTACAACTTCATATCAGTAATTGGCATCAATCAATTTCAGACGTTCTCAAGACT
The DNA here is from genome assembly GCA_024363595.1 of Xenopus borealis. Taxonomy (NCBI): domain Eukaryota; kingdom Metazoa; phylum Chordata; class Amphibia; order Anura; family Pipidae; genus Xenopus; species Xenopus borealis. Next base: position 31,166,192 of record CM044446.1, read on the forward strand.
TCTGTGTGTCTAATAGAAAGCCTGTTAGGCTCAGCTATTGAGGGCACAGCTGATTAATGTTCTTTTATAACACACAGCCCCAAGGTATCATTCATTATGTTGGTCTGTACTGTGCTGTATCAGTATTGTCATTTTTCAGATGTGGTAACAGTATTTTATAGGTATTAGCTGTTTACTTGCAATTGATAGGCAACAAACATAATTATTATAGTGCAGGGCATGTTTTTAACTTCACATTGGTATTAATTCTTTTATTCTTAGTTGTAAAAAAAAATGTTGCTGGCATTTATAGAAAGGCTGTTTTTTTTTTGTATCGGGTATTAAAGCCTAAGATAAGCAAGTATTTCCCATGGTATATGCAAGATTAAAAAAGAAGAATGGAAATAGCTATAATAATTTCAAGGCAAAAATCATGGAATAGCTCCAAATGCTGAGTGTTATGTATCAGTAGTTCAGTTCATACTTCTGGGATCATCCTATCTGACAGTGAAACACCGCTTATGTGGTCATGTAGACAAATTACGCCCCTGACTAGTGAACCATAGCAGCCAGTCAGCAGATGGTTTACTGTCGTTAGAAAAATGAAATAAAACATGAAATGTATTACTAAGGGTAGGCTATAGTAGACTTTCCCCATATGCTATCTTTATTCATAGTGCTTAATATCCAACTATGGCTGCATGGCAACATTTCCAATATAAAGAAATGGCCACATTGTCGAGAATCATCCAGCTCTTTATATATTATTTACATTAGCCATTTGGTATTGGGACACATATCCCTATCAAGTTCATAATTTGTTTGTTTTACCTCTTATTGGCAGGCAGCCTGACTTTAGCATTGTTATTAATTACACTGTGGTGCATTTGGATGGTTTAGTCCTTCAACTGGAGAACGAGAAGACAGACTGGTTTTTTTCAGTAATAGAGAAGCATATTCATCAAATACAACTGATCTATTAACACAACAGTCCTGAAATATCACAGGCAGGATTCCAGTATATAATTGAACAATAAGAGTAAATGCATTTAGCACAGGCTGCCATATTGTGGATGGGAAAAGCTATAATCTTTTTGAAGTCAGGAATGTCCATTTTGTGGGCAGAGGAATAGTGGGTCAGTTTACTGACCAGGCTTAATGAGAGCATCTAGCCAATATGGCAACACTGGATTTATACATACACTGCACCATATGATTCTACAGGTGATATGGAAATTTTCAATATGATTGTAAAAAAAAGCTTTTTCAACCAATTAATAAAATATTTTTTTAATTCTTTGTTTTCTTTAATGCCTAATTATTTGAGGTCCACAAATTGGATTATCAGAGTTGTCTCTAGAATAATAGGAATTGAAATAAGGCATTTCAATGAAGATGGGTGTCTGATGATAAATGTTTGAATATCTTCTATATATATTAAAAAATAAAAACATTAGTTGGATGAGAAACCTACATATTTTTTTACTACTTTAGTGAGTATTCTTTTAGGTTTAATAATGTTCTACAGCACTTTAATATGTCTGCTCAGTCTTGCAAGAGGCTATTCTTATTACCACTGACAGCTGTCATAAAATAGCAAAAGGTCTCATTATTATCATCATTAATTCAAAGGTTGGAAGAAACAAGTTCCCAGAGGGAACCAGGTAGTTTTATTCTCTGTTCAGGTAACTATGACATTCTGTATTAGGTTGCAGTGGCTGTTGTGTTTAGTTGTGGATTCTGTCAATTTATAACACATAGGTTTAAATAAAAGGCAGTCCAACCCTAGTTACTGACTTGTTGTTCAGATACTAGTAAGACTGTTATTGTGCTCCATTGCTTTTAATGGGTCTTTAAAAGGCCTTATTGATACTAGTATAGTCAGTGCATCTCATAATGGAAAGGACAAATTTCCTTGCACACTGATGGGGCTACCCCATACCCCAACTGTTTTTATTAATATAAAAAATGGCAACAGTTTGAATAATGGTAGTGTTAATTTTGACAGAGGTTCTTCAAATTATTAATCACTTCATGAATAGTGATGGGCGAATTTATTCGCCAGGGGCGAATTCGCGGCGAATTCCTGCGATTCCCCGCTGGCGAATAAATTTGCGAAACGCCAGCGAAATTTCGCAGAAAAAAACGAGTCGCGCGTCAAAAACGACGCAACGCGCCCCCAAAAACTATGCGACACAACGGAAATAACGCGACGCGCGTCGTAAGCGACGCGTGTCAAAATCGTGCCACGACTCGTTTTGCTAATTTTTGGTCAATTCGCTAATTTCTCTGGAAATTCGCAAATTTTTCGGCGAAGCGAAACTCGGGAGATTCGCCCATCACTATTCATGAATAAAACTATTCTCAAGGCATTGCCTTTGAGGCATTACCTGAAGGTGATGCACAACTTCTTAGCAAGATTTTGGTTACATTTATATAATATATATATATAATCTCCCTTTTGTATTTTAATAAGCATATTTAAATATCCATGCATATATTTTTTTGCAAAATCTCTTAAATAATGGGTTGGAACTGATATATCTAGCAGTTAGTGCTTTATTAAATCATATATTTTAATATGAAAACTTGTCACTGAAAACTGCAATAACATCTGTCATGTAGGACCATCTTCTGCATAGAAGCCCCAGTAGGTCATGTGCATCATTGCAGTGTATGTTTTTTTTATGCTTGTGTTAACTTGTGACTATTGTAAGAGTGTCATAGAAAACTGTTTCCAAAGCTACAATCCACTGTTTATGGTTTAATAACATTTTGAAATAGCTTCCCTTTAACTGAGACCGCATCCGCATTTTTCTTGGTAAATGTCATATTTTTTTAAAGGGTGAATGCAATTTGTGGGGGGTACTCCTTTTAATTATTTGCCAGGAAATTTTCAAATGAAAAGGAATAAATAATGCACAGACAAAAAGGTTACCACGTATTGGTATTCAATTCAATGTGAAGCTTTCCTGGCTACATATACTTTATTTCCCACAATGCCTAGCTTACTACTGTTACTCTCATTAGTCTCTTGTCTGTTACCAAATATAATATATATAATGGGTGTGGGTGCACAATGTCTGATATAGACATAATAGTTTTACAGGTAAAAACATATAACCAAAAATTGACTGCATGACTTATTTTGTGTTATGTTATTCATGTAAATGCTTAAAGAAAACCTTCATATGAACAGAAGAAAAGCATGCAAGTGTGTAATAAAGTAATTTGATTTTCTTTTTATTAATTGGAGGCGCAGCTGCCTCTAAGTGCCACAAATGTTAGGGAAAGTGGAAGATTAATTTGCCCGCAGGATGAAAGACAGAATGGAGGTAACACCAGAGATGGCTTCTGAAACAAGAGCTCAGTAAATTGCTTAAGTATCTAAATAGCCTAGAGAACACATTTCTAGATAGGGCCATGTTGTTAAGGAATGAATGCCTATGTATGTATAGAGTGGCACTGTATGCAATTTAGTTTCCATATTCCCATATGCTGAGTGGAATGTGAATGTGTCCTCTGAGCAACCTGTGTCACTTGCAATTTTGCTCAGCAAAATGGCTAATTTGCACCACAATCCCCAGATCATCTTAAAGCTTTATTCTATCTTTCCTTGAAGCTTTGGCCTGTCTCTATTACTTCCATCAATATTTGTAGGCCCATTTGCCTAAAGATATTTG
>CM044446.1:31174875-31205225 GCA_024363595.1 Xenopus borealis
CGTGTTCGCGAACTTTTTTGCCGCGGTTCGCGCCATCCCTAGTTGCTACATTACTGAACTTTGACCTGTTACAAAAAATCTTTAATAACGTTTTTAAAGAGCCTCCAAAATGGGAGTGACATGTAGTACCCCGGTGGACACACCATGCAATATTTGAAATGTACTTATTTCTATTACTGATGTAATTACTGATGTATTACTAAAATGTATAAGTTGAAATATGTTGTGCTATAATTGACCAATGTATGTTTTCGTTCTTCATTACTGATTTGGATGTCTCCCGATGCTAAACTTATCTTCATGTAGAAGTTTCTTTTTTTTTTTTGCTTCCTTTAGTTTTAATCAGCAGTGTTAACACTTTTGCCTCTTACAAAATTACAAGCATTCATCATTGTAAGACCAGTAAAGTGTCCCCCAGGCCCCATTATCTCATTCTTTTCCTCTTAACTTCTTGTATTTAAAGCATGCTATCTTAAACACACACTCACGTTCTTATATTATTCTTTGGGAAGTAGATCCAGGGTCAGACCTGGTCACCATTGGATAGCGTTTGTGTAAAACATAAGGTATTATATTTCCATTTTCTATTAATATTTTATAACTTGTGCAGAGGATTATTTTGTATGTGATGATCATTGTTAATTCATTTGTAAGGGGGAGGTCTTACCAGGGAGCTATAAAAAGTCCAAATTATACTTTCTTTCCTTGAGCAAGTTCCCTTTATGCATGCATACTTTGTTGTCATGCAACATGATAGACATGAAAATTATGCTTATTTTCTATTGTGGCAACAATTTTTTTTCTTTTCCTGTTAAATTTATTGAAATTTGACATGACTTGAACATGTAATTGAAAGTAATTATATGACCGCTGCTAAATATGTTCTGATGCTAATGAATTTTATTTTACAGCATAGAAACAAAATAGAAAATTAATTATGGCAGTTCAAAATAGGCAGCATTCAAGTATCAGTGTGCTGTGTATATTGAGCCCAATATATAACAATCATCATTAAAAAATGCTTTATTACTTTAAAGTGAGAAAGTATTAATTTTCCATTTAGAATTATTTTGAAAAATAGCTGAATGTAATATATTTATCTTTTTTTCACAATCAAATAAGTAATAGATCTTTTCCATAAATCTGAGAATAATTGTTGTAAACTGGTCCAAGAGTGCATGTAGACTTTGGTTACAACAGTACTCATTAGTAAAACAACTCATAAAAGACACAGGAGATTCCTGCCCACCAGGACATCATGCCCTTTCTTGCTCTTTGGCCTCTGTCCAAACAGAGAAGAGCAGTAGGAAGTTGAGGATCTACCAGAACAATAAATATGATGTTGAGCTAGCAGAACATCCTAAAATATTATTTCATACAGTCTTTTGAAAATTGTCAAATTTATAATTACTTGCTGCTAGTGATGGGCGAATTTATTCGCTAAAAATGACGCGACGGAAGTGACGCACGTCGGAAACGACGTGCTGCGATTGACGCGCAACTCGTTTCGCGAATTTTTTCGCCAATTTGTGAATTTCGCTGGAAATTCGCAAATTTTTCGGCGAAGCGAAACCGGTGAGATTCGCCCATCACTACTTGCTGCATAATTTAAAAGTAGAAGAAAGTGAGTGAAAAAAATTATAAAATTAACAAACCAGCAATAAAAAAAATTATATACACATCAATTAATCCACAGTTACCAGTACAATTCAGATGCCCTGCATGACTGCATAGGGTGGCACCATGCTTTGAGGACGACCAATGACTGCCTTTTCAGACATTGTTAAGTCAATCACAATAAAAGATCTAACTGACTGACCAGTGGGGTCTAGATTAATGGAACTCATATATTCAATCAGCTTTTGTTATAGTATAGGTTTCATATTGATTATAATACAGTAAATGAATACTGTATTCCAATCATTTTTATTTGTTTTTTGTTCTAAAGCAAAACATATTTTCTACATATGCCTTAGTAGCACGATCTTGGAAACTTTAGGACTGCAATGTTAGCTACAGATGCAGCGACTTGGATTTGTGTGTTAAATGCGTCATGACTCAGGGTTAATTGAAGAAACTGTGTTATCTAAAGTTATCTTAACTCATTTAATGCATTTAACCTTTTCATTAGCATAACAAAGCACCACTGTTTTCAATGGTGAACTCTTTAATTAGATGGGATGTTGTGACACAATATTCTGTGTTAAGTGAGTTAAATGGGATAGATGAGTTAAGTTATTCTGTGTCAAACACACAATCCAAAGTGGCTTCATCTGTGTATAGAAAATACATATGAATAGCATCATGTATGTAATCAATACATTCTTTACTTGCAAAGGATAGATAACACAAGCTTAAAATAAATGTAAATAAGGTAAGAAAACTAGAAAACTAATGAAAAAAAAAATCTGCACTTAGAGTAGACATAAATACCTATGAGAAAGTATAGAATAGGTCTTTAATTTGTTGACATGGCTAAATAAACATAAGTACAAAACTACTATTGCAAATGCTGTTGGTGAATGAATGTTTTGATTTTCATTTTATAGAGCATACTGTATATTTAAAATATTATATGCCCTGATCAAATAAGCAACTTTACTAATACAAAGGCAACATGTCAGTTGTATATAATAAGACTGTATTCTGCTGTGGCAGTACACCATAAAGGAGTCAATGCTATATAGGGACCTTGCTTATTTACAGTCTAGTGGACTTATGGATGCATCCAATAGTTTATTTATTCATAAAAGCTTATAGTAGTCATGCTGACTTTCATAATTTTATTGACTCTGCATTAATAGTATAAGGAAAAAGGTGTTTAAATAATCATGATAGCATGCAAACAACATATCAACATTTAACTACACAGTATTTAAAGCCACACTTTCCTATTGGCCAAAACTCCCCCAGATGTGTCTGCTTTCTATACATTCAGAACTATGACTGTTGGAATTGCCTACTGTACAGTTGTTTTATGACAAAGCTGAAATATGCTGCGAATAGGATCTTACTGTTGGTGTTTTTGGAAAGTAGGACAAAAATGTGTAGACTAGTTAAATCTTGAGATGCAATGGGGTTGTCAATGTCATGTCTCCTGCAGAGACAACATTTCAGTTAGAGCTTGACTGTAATTAAAATTAAAGATCAGCAGAGCAATTTGTGTCAAAATGATGACTGTCATGAACATTGCAGTTCACCACTGGCTCACAAGTTCAAAAAAGTATTTGATTGTGGGCTTTGGAATACAAAGAGCAAACCATTTACACAGTTTAATAAATGCCAGTGCTATTTAATCATGCTTTCCTAATTTAAAGGACAAATTGAGAAGTGAAACTCTGTCTTTTAAGAGCTTGTTAGATTTAAGGTAGCATATCATTGACCCTTTAAATTGATTTGCACAAAGTGCAAATTTGTTCAGAGCACATGTTGAATCACATAAGAGGAGATGGTTCATGAAGTCTGATTCTTGTACTAAACAAAACCTGTCTGAATTAATCTTCATCTCCTATAATTTTATTATCTTCTGCAAAAATATGTCTAATGGCATTTCTAATTTTCTCTTTATTCAAGTTGAACAATTATTGCACTTTAAAATCATATATATATATATATATATATATATATATATGTGTGTGTGTGTGTATATTTCAGCATATTATACTGAGAGGGGAAGTTCTTGATACATGGGTTCTCGAGGGTTGAGCCCAAGGTGAGCAAAATAAGCGAATGATAAACCCAAAGACCAAGGAAAGAGATGACACTGTTTTCAATTATCTCTGCCTAAATGATGAGCTACAAGGGGAACTGCATTGAAAATGAACCTGAAACAAGCTCTAGTCATAGGGAGCAGTTTAAAAAATCTTACTTGAGCCTTCGTGAAATATCAGTAAACTGACTGTCTCTTTGATACAGTAGCACCTTCCAAATTAGCATAAACATTTTCTCTTATCTCAAAGAACCGGATATCTCTGTAAGTTGTTTAGTTTATTCCAAAACCCAAACCCTGCTGGAAAATGTATTTCATTATTCTTGATACTCATGGTTAATTGAAGTTGCTCTGTTATGTTGTAGATGTATCAACCTTTATCACTTTAGAAAGATGTAAGAAGAGGCTGGTTTAACATTACTGGATTGTAGGACGATATATGGACTGCATAGACACCAAAAACAGAATGAACAGTAGTAATAATCACAAAATACATTTAAGCCATTTATTCATTTAATTATGTAGTTTTTGGGAGCATTTTTCTAATGATTATTTTAGAAATAATATTTCAATATGATTTATAAACTGATTCGGCATGTTAGTGACTAATTTAGCTAGGAGGATTGAAAGAAATACTGTATATTTTAAAGTTACCTCTCCGCCTTTTTCTTTCTATCGCTGTACTAAAAATCCCAGCATTGCCCAGCAGTAGATAGATGGACACAGTCTTACTGCGAATGATTATGTTTACTGTTTCACAATATCTGCACATACAGATGATCATTATCTCTGCCCTGTACACTGAGAAGATTATACTGATAAAATTAATATTCTGCATGTTCTATATGAGGCCCCTTGCCTCTATACCTGAATGACTTGCCCAGTTTGATATTACCATCATTGTCTATAATGGATGACTGTAATAACGGTTGCCACAATTATTGCTGACGTTGGCAATTTTAAGACAGTCGCTGGGGCTTAGCTCTACGTTATTCAAGAAGAAAAGGCTAATATCAGTCTGATATTTTCCAAATGAAACATTAATCAGTGCTGTAATATATTAATGCACCATGGAAATTAGACATGGAGAGGAGTATTATTAAATTTCTGATTGAGGCTGGATTGTTTGTGAAGTTGCAAGGTCAATCGTATAATGTAAATTTATGTCGGCATTGTGACAGCCTGCAAGGGCAGATAGGGGAGTGCACTGTCTAATGTGAGAGCAAATAATGATCCATAACACTATTAGAAACTCAGCTAGGATGCACTACTGTTTGCATTTTACTGAAGCTGCCTTTTTTTTTAATGTGCTATCAGTAATGCTGCAAGCTGTTCTTATGGTTTCAGCACTGCTACAATCCAATAATACAATTATTAACACAGATGTTCTCCAGTAAAATGTTTGTGTTCGTCTAATTGGAAATAGGTTCTGTTTGTAATGGATTTACACTTAAAATTCATGGAGACGTGTAGCCATTGTCCTTACGTTTATGTGTAGTCTGTGTGCCACCCCCAGATATACAGATCTAGTTATGCCAAAAACAGATCCATTGAGGCTGCAGATAAAGACAGCATTATGGACTGATGGTGTTGCATTGCATTGTCAGAGCTCCAACTATTTTTTTGGTTGCCGGTTTGTTTGTTTTATTTCTTTCTTTTTTGGATGCAACTTCAAATTATCATTAGCTGTGATATCAATTAACATAAAAACATATAGTTAGAAAGATTGTTGGACACGCTTCATCATTAACAAAAATAATGTATTTCCATATGAGGAGCCAAATGAGTCTACCTTGTTTTAAAATGCTGATGCAGCATATAAAGTAAACATTGTATTGCAAGAAACAGATGACATTATGAATAAGGACCTTTAAAATAGGTCATAAAAACTCATAGCTTACTATACATAGGGAACGCACACATATATATATATATATTTATCTACTAGTATAGGGATGTCATCTCTCTTCCTTTGACCATGTAAAATAGCAACTGCCTTTTACAGAGCTGTCATTTTAAAGACAGTAGACCCATTATTAAGAGGTGCTTACCTTGGAATTTGCTTCCAGTGCCTTTACTTACTCAGTACAGTATGTTTATTGGAAAGGCCCAAATTATCAGTGCCCCTGCCTTACATATTATTCAAGATGAGTAAAGTAGGTGAACTGTGTAATGCAGAAGGGAACTCTTTGTTTAATGCATACCCAGGGCAGATATTAAATAAAGGAATTTATTGTACCTATTCTATTGCTTTTTATAGTTCAGCAGCTTTTGCCTTTTTTTTTGGTTAAAATGTATGCATTGACTTTTTTTTATGTTAGGACTAAGGAATACAGGAAAGTGTACAATATCTAATTGTATGTTAGTATTAATGTTAGTATTGTCTTTTTACTCTTTGTTATACGAGAAACTTGATACAGTATATTTGGATTTAGACTGTATTTTTTATTTGAAGGCATGTATTGTTAAATATTTGCATGGACTGCATTTTTTTGTTGTTATAAATAAATGTTGCGGTAATTACCTATCTACAAAATAACTAAAAAGAATGGCAAAAAAAAATCACTAAGGGGCAGATTTATTAAGGATCGAATTGAAAATTCGAATTCAGGTTTATTTTATGGTTAAAACTCTTAAATTTGAATTGTGAATAATCCAATTTCGAGATGTATCATACTTGGTCCTTTAAGAACTTTAATACAACTAATCACCACCTACAACCTGATGAGTTCATGTATAAGTCAATGGGAGAGGTCCAGGGACCAATTTGAACGTTAGTAGCCTTCCTGACATTCGATTTTTCTTCAGAGACAAAACTCGAATCACGTTTAGTCGAATTTGATTAGAGGTTTTGAGTTGGTAAAATTTGTGCAAGGTTTAGATATTTAATCTCATTATTAAATAACCTCCCAATAAAATTTCAAGTATATACAAATTTGAAGGAGTTCAAAAATTCTCACATGAATTCTAAATCCGAACTTAGATAAATGTGCCTCCAAATGTAAATGCAAATTGCATACAGTATTCAACCACCTCTGATAAGATATGTGTTTGCATTCAAAACAGATCTCCAAAATTATGCATGCATGTATACTATTTGCTCTGGTGAGTAAATATGAAATATCAGCTCTTTTACAAACAGTAGAGTTCTTGCTTGATATTGCTGAGCAATGTCATTTCAATTGGATATTTCTCAGGCATGGTAGCTTCATGGTTTAGCCAGTATATATGTGAAACATTGTTTTACAAATGAAGCTAAGCAGGAAATAAAAGAATGCTTTACTAAAAAATGGAAAACACCTTGTGGTTACATTTATAACTGTCATTGTGGTCTTTCATGTAAATGGCACTTGTTCTTTTTTTATTGCTACTGTAGTCATTAGCTTTGATCACTGTATACCCAACATAATGTAATATCCTATGTTCTCCACTCTATGGCTACACTCTGAGATTGGTTAACCTACAAAGCAACCTAATTCACCTATCTGCTCTCATACAATGCACAATGCCCAGGACTGATATACTGAGCTCTTTTGCAGTAGCATTCATGTGGAAATAAAGGTCTTGAGTGACTTTGCGATGCAAACCCTTTCATTTGCTCTGTAGGGATTTCACACAGTGCATGGTCAGTGTGAGATGATAATGGAGGCCACTAAAGTTCATAAGAACAGAGGCAAATCCCCACTTTTACAATTGCTGGCTTTGATTCCTTATCAAAATGCCCACAGGTGCACACAAGGAACTTTTACATTCAGCAAAGGAGATGTCAGAGGGGAGAACGACACAGCCATGCCTTGTCCTGAACAACTAAAATTAAACATGCAAAATAAATATTTGATCCCTGTAGTAAGCTGTTTATTATTCATATTTTCCTGTACAAATGTCAGGCCTGCACCCTGGTGACACATTTGCACTTTTAGCTGCACTTTTTAAACCTCCCTCACAAAGGCAGGATTTAATATATCACCGGTTCATCCATTCTCTTTCCCGTTTTAATGTTTTTGGAAAGATTTGAAACACAGAACAAAGATATTTGAATAAATTCCTCCAGGGCAATCAATTTACTTTTAATTTGTCTGGAATGAAGCTTTCCTGTGTCGTAATGAGAAAGATATAAAAGCTCAGTAACGTTTACGATTTGCCATGATGATTTTTTCATCCCTTGGTGCCATTTGCTGCTCCTAGGAGGAGAATTGCTGTCGCTTTCTCCATTTCTAGAAAATAATTGAAAGACATAACTCCATCAGTTATTAGAATGAAAGTGAAATATGGACAATATGGGGATGGGAAATGCTTTCTCCTTTGTTGTCCTTTTGGTTTAAGCAAAAAAAAAAAAATACTTTTTTTTCTTTGTTTTTTTTCTGTTTTTAGGCTACAAAAAACACTTCCCTATTTCAACATCAAAAATATCATCGTCCCCCCAACATAACATTTTATTATTAGAACTAAAAACTATGGGGCTTATTTTCATCATTAAGTGCAGTAAGAAAAGTACAATTGCCATGTTATTTCCAAACTGTTGTGTTCTTTTCCAGGAATTCCAGTGTGGGCATATTTTCTTTATGACTTGTAGTTGAACAGGTCAGCAGTTTTCACTGGAAGACACATCAGTGTTATCTGCATATGTATAATAGAAATAAATAATATTTTATTGTTTTGCATGAGTTTTCTGTTTTATATCTATGTGCTACCCACTAGAATAGCGCAATATTTCCACTTAACAATGCTTTAGCTTGTGGATGAGCTAACTACCAGTGGGATGTAGCCATAACCGAACTGATTAGAGACAGAGTCTTATCATATTTGTTCCCCATAAAAAAGCATGATTTGATGGGATCTGTCAGGAACACACTGGCTTTCAATTGTTTGCATTGGAGCGACACATTTAGTTGAACAATTTAGTGAAGAGTCAAATAGATAAGAACAGTAAACACAGAAAATCAATCAAAAGAGCAGAAATAAAAAAAAAAGTATTTTATGAACACTTGGTTACGATCCTTGAATCTGCGTTTTATAATAGAAGATTTTTACAAAATGTTGGTTAATTTTTATTCTGAGTATGATTCAAAGTTGGAGTTTCAAAGCTTCTAATTTACACTTCACTCTGTAGGGGAGGGGTCAGGAGGGATTTATTTAACCCCCTTCTGTGTCTGATGGAGAAGAAAATTAGGATGGGGGAGTTTACTCCATATAGTCTGCCATTTTGCACCCAGCACCTCACCTGGTTGTGTAAATAATAAATAATGTTAGAAGCTAATTGAGATGTTTATGACTGAGTGAGCACACAAGAATAAAGTGTGGCTTAGTTACACATTATAAAAATATGTAATTACATTATATGTGCATAGAAAGGAGTAGGTTTAATTCTTGCTTTCTAGTAGAGAAAGCATGAACTTCCTTAGATTCCTGTGCTTGTCTAATGGGAATATTAAATGAAGGCTGCAGAATTCTATTTGCATCCCGAAGCAATCCTAACTTCTACTGACTGTGCTTGAAGCATTTGCCTTGCCTTCATCCAGCCACATCTTGTTCCATAAAATATATTTCCTTATTCTAAGAAGTATGTGGAAATTCTATTACAGAAGAAAGGCTTGAGGGCATAGCGTAGCAGTTGGGGCATGATCTGATGATCTAATGACACTGGCAACACTTGAAAGCAACTCTGAATTCCGAGAACTTTCATTAAACTACTGTATTTGCTGCCAATGTAATTGCAATGGAACATACGTTTAGCTTTTAGTGTTTTTTTGAGTTATTACAAGCCCTGCCTATGAATACACTTGTTTATATTTACATTAATCAGGTTGGAGGACTGTTCTTGAAAGAAGATGACACATTTTGGATAAATGAATAATATATGAGGGAATGCATGGATGAGACTCATGGCCTGCTTCATTTTTGGTCTACCGATTCCTTGGTGTTTAGCATATTCTCCCTCTTTTAACTTGTGTGCTTGACTAAATATACACTACACTGCAAATTGAGGTTCTGACACTATGTTTACAAATCAGATTTTAGAAAAATTCAGTTGGGTTGTTATCTCCTGTGCCAATAAAATGAGCTGGTAGATTTATATGCCTATAGCGTAAGCCTTAGATTGCTCAGCCAAGTGAAAAACAATAAAACCTGATTGCTGAAATAAAGTGTCATGGAAAAAAGGGGCATTGCATAATGAATACATATTACAGAAAAACAAGTTGCAATATCTGTGCCCAGAATGCTTTTTAAGTCATCTTCTCCTCTTCCTCCCTTGCTTTGTAAAATGTCCAGCATTTCCCATCATCATTCTTTTTGTTCTACTTCTAAAAAAACACATCTTTCTGCCGTTGCCCAGAAAGTGTCACATGTCTTTCCCTCTGTCATCCCTGATTCTATAGACCTCTTTTAAACAACAAGCCTGACAGAAATACAAAGCAGCTTTATTCGGTGAGTTGACCCATTTGGGAATAGGAGGTGTTGACATGTTGCTGAATGTAGATACAGTAACTTTGTAGTTTTTAAGAGACAAGTATTTGGGCTGTCTTGGATTAACTATAACAAATATTAGCCCAGTTTCTCATCTTGTGACTTCTGCAATGATCATATCACTAGTGATGGGCGTATCGGCGGGGTTTTGCTTCACCAAATTTTTCACGAATTTCTAGAGAAATCGCTGGGAATTGGCCGCAGGCGAATAAATTTGCCCATCACTACTCATTTACTACTATCAGTCCATTATAGGACACCAGACACATTTTAGGGGAATATTTGAGTGAATGCATTCATTTAAATGTTTACAGATTGTTTGCCCATGTGTGGGGCCCTCCAAAGGGCTTCCTCGATTGATATCTGGCCGAAGGTCTTCTCGGATTATGGTGATCCAAATGCCCATTCACCTCCATTATAATCCAATCATTGAACCCTAGGGCCCACTATTGGATCAGCCTGGTGTCGTCCACCTCAGTGGAGGAGGAGTGGAGAGATCCGATATCGCCAAATGAGCATCTCTTCCTGTGAATGGCCACCTTAAGTACCATAGAAGGGCTGCTAGCAGTTAGCAGCAAGTAATTTCATTCCATGAATATGAATCATTATTTTGTTTAAATGACAATAGAATGAAGACAAAATGCAGATCTTTTAAGGTGAACTGTTCCAAAGTATAAATTTTCAAAGATTATAAATCAGGAATAGGATTGTTTTCAATCTCAGAGGCAAGGGATCAATAGAAACCAACTGAAATTTATTTTGATATTATATAGCCACTAAGTTAATGGCTATTTTGTCCTGGATACTCCATTGCCCATGATGAAGGCAGCCATGATCACTGTTTTTCAAAGACTTGGTGATATACAAATGAGGAGTCAGTGTCAGGTTTCATGGGACAGCACAATTCTCCACCCGCTAAAAGAGAACAGTAATATTGATATACATTTGACCTAAACTGTGTTTGTCCTTGTGTACGAAGTGTTTCTACAGATGCCATTACAACCTATTCAGAGGAATGATGCCCTTATTTCGCTGCTTATGATAATGAGAAAATTTAGTTTGTTGGTATTCGTGATTCAGTACTGTGGGATTCAGTGTTTTCTAACCTAACCTCAATTATGGGGGTAATAACCTATCCACTGCAGCTACATGTGGGAGGAATTCTAATGCCATGTTTACGGCGAGATGAGAAAATACTACACAAGCAAAACACCAACAGACTATCAAAATTATCAGTAAATTTAGCCCTCCATTTCTGGGGCACCATTAATGTAGCATAATGGAAATAGCTAAAATTGCTGGAATACGGAATGTTTTTGCTAAGAGACAAAACTAATTTCATAGAAATCATTGCAATGCAATGCAATATCTGTTGGTTGATGACTGTGCATATTTATACTTTATAGGCACAAGCGAAAAAGGCTCTTTGGAATATAACTGTTGATTTCAGATATTTCAATCACCATTAAGTGGAAACCAATATCCACATATTGTAGTGATTGCGATGTTGCTTTTTTTTATGTTAATCACAATCCTTTCTGCATTAAACTGAATTATAAATACTATGCAAGTAGTTGCATTCACTTCCTGCAGACTCTTGGTGACTACATCTCCCTGCATGCTTCACCAGCTAAACATTGTTGTGTAGATCTCTTTATAAAGAGTGCCACTATAATGCTCAGTGGATGGGATGTTTTATTTTTAGATATAAGGGTGGTTTGCCTTTGGCATTCTTTAAAGGCAGCAGTAGCAGAATCCTCATAATTCCATTACACCTAAATTCCATTCATTTATTAATTTATTTATTTCATTCATTTATAAGTGTGGAAGCAACCATATTATCTCGGCTGAGCCACAAGATACAAGATAGATTTTTTACATGACTGTGCTAGGATTCAAACAATATGGTTGGTAATAGAATCCCAATGTCTGAACCAATGACCATTGTTTGTGTGCTGACCTTTCTGCCTTTCTGTGCATGCAGCTTACAAAGGATATAAAGAAATGTTCAAAGGCCACAAGGTCTGCAAAGTTTAAACAAGTACAGTTACATCCAGTAGGCAAACTCTGCTGGCTTTCCTACCCTTGGAATTTGTAAATAAAATATAAACCTCTGATATGATCCATGCTGTCAAATATGTCCTGTGATCTCTGCTACTAACCAGGCTATATGATGCTGTTGGAGCTTGGCCTTTAAAAAAATAAACATTATTGATGCATTTCCCATTGCGTGCGTCTTGGTGCATAAAGCAGCCTATTTTGCTCTATCAGAAAATTCACAGCCGGCCAGTGGAAACGAGACCTTTGCACATACAAACATACAGGTAGACAAACACACAAGCACCATTTATTCTCTCTTTGACAAAGCTGTCAGTTCTCGGCATTCTTAATCCTTAATGTCTGACTTTAAAGGTTCTCTTGCAAAGTGCTCAGAAGCTCTAGGACAAAGACAATTTACATACTGAGAACTGAGCTTAAAATATATTGTAATGTTTTGTCATTTTTAAGAAAGCTATTTAATGGACAGGACCCCTTTCGCTTATGCTGAGGATCCTATTTAAAAGGAAAAACTTGTGTTGCTCTAAAAAGGACAATGTACTGTACATTTAAAAACAATGAGTGTTCGAGCTCTCACTCCAAAGTATTTTTTTTCCTTTACATCACCAATTCAATGCAAGCATAAGCCGTTCATATTTTGGTGCAGTGTATTGTGTGATGTGAATTTTTATTAGCCTGCATCATGTGTGGCTGAAATACGAATGGATTAACAGGCACAGGTTAAACACACCAATATATAGCTCACAATGGCTGTAAAGATCTTTATCAGATTGAAGACAACATGAAAAAAAAGCTTCATGCTCTCCATTGAAATCTAAAGTGCCTAGAGATAGCTTTATTGCTTAAAAAATGCAAACGCGGAACACATTTTTATATTGAATAGATTTGCTCCCAAGCTTCTTGTCATATTCAGATTAATGAAAATATGCACACACTGATATTCCCCACACACACTTGATTGTGAGGGTGAATGTATATAGCCGTATAGAGTCCCATCGTACTGAACTGTATTATTAAACCTTGTATTGAGAACAGATATCGAGCTGTGCTGGAATAAAAGGATTCTTTTTGAAAGGTTTGTTTTTTTTAGCTGTGGATGTAAGCAAGGCTTATGTCAATGAATCAAGCAGTGCTGCTTTCCATTTGAAGACTATTGCTTGAAACAAGAATGCACTCTGGTATTAGTCTGGTCCTCCTAATTATTTCTGTCTGTACATAATATAATCCCACTTTTGGTTCTAAGCTCAAAAGCTGATTTATAAAAAAAATAATAATTCTAAAGCTATTTGGGTCTTTATTTTATGCAAGTTCTACTGAGGTTAATAAGCATAAAATGAAATATATGTGTATATATATATATATGTATATGTATATATATATATATACATATATATATATACACATATATATATACATATATCTTGCTAGCTGATTTTGGCATACTCTGTTAATTTGTTTGTATTATTATTACTATTATGTGTGCCTCTTTATTTTTCTTAATAGTAAGACACTAGCTGTGTATGTATATGGTTTAGGTGACTAGAAAGTGGTGGTAGCGGTAAATGCTTTAGGGAGGGGAGATGGGAGGATGGAGGATTAGTTTAATCCCTTTTGAGACATTGTGAACAAAAGTAAATCCGCTTCAGCCCCCCCCCCCCCCCCCCCCCCCCAGTATTTCTGTACCGTAAGCACAAATAATGCCAATTCTCCAGGAAATGTAGCATTAGTGTAGTCTGGCCAATCAATAGACAGAGTGCTTTATGTATAGTATTGTATAGACTGCTTTTGTGCACAAGTGGTTAGAAGAAAGAAATGGTCCAAAGCATGTCTTGACCTGATGCTGTTCATCCTAAAACTTTTTGCCAATTTCCCAGCTGCCCCAAGTCATGTGACTTGTGCTCTGATAAACTTCAGTCATTCTTTACTGCTGCACTGCAAGTTAGAGTGATATCACCCCCTGCCTTCCCCTCCCCCTGAGCAACCGAACAACAGAACAATGGGAAAGTAACCAGCTCCCTAACATAAGATAACAGCTGCCTGGTAGAACAGCACTAAATAGTAAAAACCCATGTCCCACTGCAACACATTCAGTTACATTGAGAAGGGAAAAACAACAGCCTGTCAGGAAGCAGTTCCCTTCTAAAGTGCTGAAAAGCACATGACCAGGCAAAATGACCTGAGATGGCTGCCTACACATCCATATTACAAAAAAAAAATTTTTATATACATTTTATATTGTAAAGTGAATTATTTGCAGTGTAAACAGTGTAATTTAGAAATTAAAAAATGACACCATGAATATCATGACCGAAACCATTATAAGGCACAACTGGGTCTGGGCTGTACTTACACTTGTCCCTAGAGCATATGTGTTTGTGGGGCTGGGTTAACTCTATTTATTAGTGGAGCTTATGATTAGGATTTTACTGGTTAGCAATGGTGGTTAGCAGTGATGGGCGAATTTACCCAGTTTCGTCGAAAAATTTGCGAATTTCCAGTGAAATTCACGAATTGACGAAAAATGTGCGAAACGAGGCACGGCACGTTTTTTTAGTCACGTCACGTCAAAAAAAGCGCGACTCGTTTTTTTCAGCCAATTTTCGCTGGCATTTCATGAATTTATTCGCCAGCGGTGAATCGCGGGAATTCGCCCCTGGCGAATAAATTTGTCCATCACTAGTGGTTAGCATTGCAGGATCCTCTATATATAGCCTGCCAATATATATGGACTCAGTTATTTGTATCTATTGTGTAAAAGAGAATAAAAGAAAAAGTATACATTGAAAAAACTTTTTATATACATTTTATATTGTGTAAACAGTGTAATTTAGAAATAAAAACTACACCATGAATATCATGACAGAAACCATTATAAGGCACAACTACCCCTAACTGATACTTCTAAGTGCTATTTCATGGAGCACCTTTCCTGGTCTATTGAAGCATGGTAAAACAGCTGTATAGTGTCAGTGGGCTGGATGTCTGTGGACCGACCATGCCTTAGTTTCTAACTATGGTTGAATGAGGTCTTAATCTTCAGGTGAGATCTGCTTGTTCTAATGATTCCACCATTCACAATGCTGTCCATAGTGACTTCCTTTCAGTGTATGAACAATCTTGCATGGAAAATATGTCCACATGTTAGGTCTGAAACTAATACAATAAGGGAGCTGTCCAATTGTTTACCATTTAGACTAAATTTTATCACTGTTTATTCCCTCGCTATTTGTTCATTATACCTGTAAGTGTAGCTGTCTTTACGCAGCCGTATTAAATACTGTAAGCTCATGCACTTAAGGGTTTGTTAAATATGCCCTCTTAGGGAAATTTCATATAAAAGAGACATTTTAAAGGTGCAAATAACCATAAAAAGCTTTTCTAGAATGATGGCACTCCTTAAAAAGCTGCCATTTAAAAGGTAAGACTTGTGACGGTTCAAAGGCTCTGTACACCATTACTTCTTCACCCATGAAAAAGCTCTTATTCACATATGCTTAAAAGTGTCATAACCTTTACAAAAAACACAATGCAGCCACTCATTTTAATTGTATTTCATGAATTCCCAGTCACATATCTACACACATACAAAAGCTAAAGCATAACGTTTGAAAGCCACTGAAAAAAACATAGACTTTAAGGGCTATTACTTAAAGGGGTGGTTCACCTTCATTTAACTTTTAGTATTTTGTAGAAGGGCCAATTCTAAGAAACTTTTCAATTGGTCTTCATTATTAATTTTTCATAGTTTTTTAATGAGTTGCAATTTTCTTCTGTTTCTTTGCAGCTTTCAAATGGGGGTCACTGACACCATCTAAAAACAAATGCTCTGTAAGGCTACAAATGTATTGTTATTACCACTTTTTATTACTTATCATTCTATTCAGTACATCTCCTATTCATATTCCAGCCTCTTATTCAAATCAATGCAGGGTTGCTAGGGTAATTTGTACCCTAGAAACCAAATTACTGACACTGCAAACTAAAGAGCTGCTGAATAAAAAGCTAGATAACTATAAAACCACAAACAATTAAAAATGAAAAACAATTGCAAATTGTCTCTGAATATCATTATCTACATTATACTAAAAGTTAACTCAAAGGTGAACAACCCCTTTAAGGAATTCATGATGTACTTTTAGGGTAAAATATGACCATAAAACCTACCCAAAACAAAATCAACTGACTGCCAATTTATACGGTGTAACTCTGATAATTGTATCTATAAATATTATTACTACTAGCTTTAATTTTGGGAGTTGCTGAGTCTGGGCTGTACTTACACTTGTCCCTAGAGCTTATGGGGCAAATTTACAAAATTCACGTGATCGAATGATCGAAGTTCGTTCGAATACCGATCGTACAAATTTTTCGTATATTCGGATATTCTAATTCGGCCTCTTCGATCATCGAATACTGAATTATCGAATGATCGGATATTTGATCATTCGATGACCGAAGGAATCAAAATTTTAAAATTGTTCGACTGCCTACTTCGCCAGATTGAAACTGCCAAATTGTAATAGAAGCGTATGGGAAACCCCCCATAGGCTTCTGAGACTAAGGGGCCGATTTACATGAAATGATCGAAGTTCAATCGAATTCAATCGAATAACAATTGTACAAATTTTTGTGAATTCGGATATGCAAATTTGGCCTCTTCGATCATTGAATATTGAAGATCGAATGATCGGATATCAAAATTTTAAAGTTATTTGACTGCCTTCTTCGCCAGATCGAACCTACCGAATTGCAATAGAAGCCTATGGGAAGCTCCCAGTCCTGATCAAATACAATTCGTACGATCGGAGCGTTCGATCGTTCGAAATTTTTCAGACGCTCTAATGAAATTTCACGATTTTTTTGAGAAATCGAACAATCGGTATCCGATCGTACGAATTCATCGAGAAATTGAATATCGAGCGAAATGATAGCCTAAAAAAATTCGATAAGATTTCGATGGTCGAATGCTTATCGAATTTCGAATTTGGTCGAGCAAATTTATGGGTGTAATAGTAAATTTTCCCCTAAGTCCTGCTCGAATACCATTCGTACGATAGAAGTGTTCGATCGTTGGAATCGTACAAATTTTTCGGAGGCTCGAAGGAAATTTTATGATTTTTTCGTGAAATCGAACGATCGATATCTGATCATACGAATTCATCGAGAAATTGAATATCGAGCAAAATGATAGCCTAAAACAATTCAATAATCATTCGATGGTTGAATGCTTATCGAATTTGAGTAGGATCGAGCCAATTTTGGAGAATAATAGTAAATTTGCCCCTTAGTGTTTGTGGGGCTGGGTTAACTGTATTTATTAGTGGAGCTTATGATTACGTTTTTACTGGTTAGCAATGGTGGTGAGCATTGCGGGATCCTATACTGTATATAGCCTGCCAATTTATATGGACTCTGTTATTTGTATCTATTGTATAAAAGAGAATAAAAGAAAAAGTATACATTGAACATCTTGTTCCCATACGGGTTCATGCTTGAATGCCTCATATCCTTTCAATACACTTAAAAGCATGAAATGCATCATTAGCCAGTTCATTGTTTATAAACTACAATGAAGCGTTCTTTTGTTTAACAATCTTCCATTTGTAATGTTCTTTAAACTTTACCAAAACACTGACTTGAGTTTAGAAAAACGTGTTTCCACATGTTTTCACACAAACAGGGGTAGGCAACAGCCCATATTTTTATAAGAATGAAGGGAAATGACCGTTACAAACATCTCTAAAGGTTATGAACGTTGCTTGTCTTAAAGCTTTATCTTAGGTTTCTGTGTACTGCCTGGTGGGGTAAACAGTCATCTAACCTGCATATTCCACTTTCTAAATACAATGCAATCTCATTAACATCAATTATTGTTAAGCATAATCAGAACAAAGCTTGAAAGAGTATATGAATTTAGATTATGACCAAATAAAACATTGCTCAGTCTGTTAAAAGACCTATAACTAGTTATGGGAGCGAGAAGCACTCAAGGGTCTTAATGAAAAAACAAATATACAATTTTTCGGGTCAATGTTTCACACTTACCTGGGACCTTTCTCAAGAATTTCTCTCATTTAATACATAAACAAATTGATCTAATATATTTGTATTTTTCATTATGACTCCTTTTCTTGCAATATGTCAGCATTTAATTATGGTAGCCTGAGGGTACAAGATTGTTTCTTTATTATTATGATGTGTCTTTTAAGCTTGTCATTGACTGTGACAAATCAAATACTTATACACATATTATATTTCTTTAGATCCGAATGAAGGCTTCCACTGCAGAGAAGAATGCCGGATTCTTGGACACTCCGATAGATGTTGGATGCCGAGGGTCCCCATCCCAAATCGTGCCAAGTCTCCAGAGCATGGAAGAAATGTCATTGCACTGTCAATAGAAGCATCCACTGTGAACACAGAGCCTTTTGAAGAGTGTAAAACCAAAAGAACTTTTGCAACTTTTGGCAAAGATGGCAGTGATAATTCTACTGATGATAGGGCTACTTTAAAGGGGAAAAGGACAGTTGATCTGCCAATCAGCAGCCCTAAAGTGAATGGTACTGTCCGTGAAGCAGGGAATGGCTGTGAAGCTGTCAGCCCAATCACTTCTCCCTTGCATCTAAAAAGTCCATTGGCAGCAAAATCTGCAGCACCGTACATGCATTGCCCTGGCAACCGGGATGTGGAGCAGTTTGTAAACAATGGTCCTTCTCGGCCTACAGAAGCAGAGCCTAGAGGGGCGGACAGTGAAAACGTAATGCATGAAATCAACCCTTTACTGCAAGAATGTCGAGAAAAAGACTCTGTGGGAGTTAAGAGACTTAAAGACATTGTCCTCTAAGCACCAAGCAGTGTGCATCAAGGAAGAATGACTTTCCAAAATTACCGATTGTTTTTAATCGCTTACCAATGGTTCACAGGTTGCTGTATTTAAAGCTTTTCCCTAAATGTATTGTTTATAAATCAAGCTATTGTTATGTGACAATCCCAAACTTTTTTGGCAGGGGTGTTCAATCCAAGCAAGCAGCTGGACTCCACACCATTCTTTATCTTTTCTTGCGCTGAACATGAAACTGTTATTACCATCAATGTACAAAGTATTATGTATGTATTAAGTATTTTGAATTTATATATTTTTATAAACATATATATCAAAATTATAATATAAATTAGCATTATTTGTACAGAACTGAAAAGGCAAAAAAAACTACATTCAAATTTATTGGCTTACGTTTTTGTAGCATAGTTGAGAACTTTGCCCATTTCTTGTGTGACATTCTAATTTTGATGAGGTGAGCTATAGACAGGGAAACGCTAATCCTAATGATTTCCTTTATTCTAGGTTGCTGTTTTTGCTATGGACACCCCTGCATCCAAAGTCCTTTTGCTGTTTCATCTTGCTATCTGTAATATTACTGTATTTGATATTTAAAATTTTGTTCAGTAATGGCAAAAGGCATTCGAGTAAAAATGGAAGAAAAAATTCAATAAAAAATTGTAATCTTTCATGATTTTTTTAATACTTAAGCTTAAGGAAAAAGTATCGTCATGGCTCAAAAATGTCAACTAGACTAGATGATGGATAAACACTGCATTATATGTGTTGTATGTATACACTACATACTGTACTCAGCGTTGCATTGACCCATTGGGATACCAAGAATACTCCCAGTGAGTCCAGGTGTTAGTGGGTCCTTTTGCTTCTAACCATTTAGCCTATTTCATGGTCATCACCAATTTCTTTATGGGAAAATGCATAATAATGGAATACTATAGTAAGTAGATTTAAAAAAACAGCAATAAAGAAGCTGAGTTAGGAGAGGAGAAATAAAAGTTTGAAAGTGGGCCCATGGTCTAAGGTTTTCCGGTGGGCTACCTGGCATCCCAGTCCGACACTGACTGTACTATACAAAACAGAATCTTAGCCAGAAAATATGCTTGGTAATAATTAGTGATGGGTGAATCTACCCAGTTTTGCTTCGCCGAAAAATTGGTGAAAAAATTTGCGAAACGAGTCGTGGCACGTTTTTGATGCGCGTCGTTTTCGTCACGTCAAAAACGACGTGCGACTCGTTTTTGTAGCGAATTTTCGCTGGCGTTTCGCAAATTTATTCGGCAGCGGCGAATCGCGAGAATTCGCCCCTGGCGAATAAATTTGCCCATCACTAGTAATAATTCTCCACAATATTCACAGATCAATCAGCTCACAAGTAAATACTACCTGCTGATTGGTTGCAATAGGCAACAAGGCTGGTAGCCAATTTAGCACCTGGTTTACATTATGCACAATTTGTTTTTTATCATTATTGGGTATTTTTTGTATTTATACCAGCTGTTGTTCAAAAACAAGTCCAGCTGCCAACTGGAACAAGGTGGATTCTAGTAGATGTCGCAGTAGCATCTGGAGGGTTGCAAGTGGGGCATTGCTCAATATGAGGCCATTTTTTTTTTCTCTAATATAGCCCTAATAATGTTACTGATGAATTACAATTACAATGTTTTATATGACCTGTATTATCAAATGGAAAAATAAATACAGTGCAGTGTTATCAGTGAAAATTACCATTTAGCAGCGCTCTGTTTCTTTGCTGCATGCAGCAA
Source organism: Xenopus borealis (assembly GCA_024363595.1). Classification (NCBI taxonomy): domain Eukaryota; kingdom Metazoa; phylum Chordata; class Amphibia; order Anura; family Pipidae; genus Xenopus; species Xenopus borealis. Next base: position 31,195,712 of record CM044446.1, read on the forward strand.
ATAGATCAGATGGACACTGAACTAATGACGCAGATTCCAATAGGGCAGCTCACTTTAAATGACAACCCAATGGATAAGAGATTCAAACTTTACATGTAATAAAGAGTATTTTTACTTTATGGCATCACTTGTCCTTTAAAAAAGCCACTGCTTTTAAAAAAAAAAAAAAAGAAAAAAAAAGCACTAAAGCCAGAATTACAGTGCTATGCTTCATAAATCAAGCTTTTCCCTCAATTTTTATGTCTGAGTAGACAGTAGCTTAGAATGGACACAGATGTGTGTGTGTGAATACCAAAGAAGTACCATTTACTTGATAGGGCAGCATAAGTCACTACTTGCACCTGTTTCTATGTGCCTGTGCCATTAAGGTAGCTGAATGTGATGACAGCAATCCTCCATCTAGTGGGTTCTGAGTTCAGTGTGCATTTAAAGAAAGTCCTTCCATTAGCAATATATCACTCCATCCCTCCCTTTCCCACCAGCTGTCACATCGTAATCCATAAAACTAGTGATTCTCAGTGAATAATGAATAGCTAAACTTTGCATAAATTATATATATATAACTAATATATCATTTCTTCACTTCATGACAAGCCATAGGTACAGTATGCATAGTCACATTTTTGTTGGCATAGACAGTACATGAGGGAATAGGTAGGATGTACTAAAGAATCAATTAAACATATAGCAGTTTTTTAGTCCCAGATCATACAGTACAATATACTCTGGCAAAGAGAGAACTGGCACATGGTATCAGAGCTCTTATTTGACATCCCCATGGACTTTTTCATGCTTGGGTTGCTCTCCAACTCTTTTTAAATCTAAATGTGGCTCACAAGCAAAAAAGGTTGGGGACCCCTGGTGTAGAGAGTGATATGCTGGGACAATTTGCAATTTGCCTTATTTTTTACTATTTGCAGTTTATCAGCTGTTGTGTTTTTTGTTCTCCAGCAGCTATCTAGTTGCTAGGGTATAAATTACCCTGGCAGTGGTTTGAATGAGAGACTGCATGAATAGGACAGGGCCTGGACAGAAAGGTAATTAAAAATATAATGATTGTTTATTGGCTACTGGGGTCAGTGACCCCCATTTTACAGGATTTTTGTGGCTGCAAATATGTATACAGGTAAAGGAATAGAACATTTAGAGACAGATATTGATGATAATAATAATACAACATAGGAGCAACTAATTAACATGTAACTGCTGCAGATTTAGCCACTTTAAATCATGATTATACTACATATATATATTCATAAACAAGGTACTTTTCCCTACTGAAATAAACTGCTTTGACTGGTTGTTGTTAAGTCATAAAGAATAAGTGCTTGCCAACTTTATCTGTAAATACAATAAAGGGTTCACCAGTGCTGAATAGTGGGAATATGCAGAAAGTAAAAAGAAGTCTAAAGGGGTTGTAAACTCCCAGCACCCCCTAGTTTTCTATAAAAGTTACTGTTATGGAAGTTACTTAATTATAGGTGCAAGAAAATTCACCAGTGAGAATTGTGCTGATCGAAAATTTCATTATACATGCAAAAACACTGGCCAATAACCATTTCAGGCATCTTGCTGTTATCTTACATATAGAGATAATTATGTCATTTTATTTCTTCATTATATTACACCGGAATCGGACATGGGGATAAAGGACAGACTTGTTCAGTGCTGGTAAACTGTGTTTAAAGCTTCCAACTACAGGAACAAAGAACAGGGCGCCAGATTTATACAGATCAGTTGGGATTCTCATTGGATGATTTTTTCCATTTTAATGCAGCTGCTGGCTGTGGAGATTTGGGGAAAAGTTTTAAAACTCTGATGTTGGTGGACTACAGCTTCCAGCATGCCTCAAACTTCATTATGGGGCTGACTTACTAAGGGTCAAAGTGAAAATTCGAATTAAAAAAATTTGAATTTCAACATAATTTTTGGGTACTTAGACTATTGAATTGGCCAAAATTCGATTTGAAAATCGAAGTACTGTCTCTTTAAAAAATTTAAATTTGATCCTTTGACCCCTTAAACCTGCCAAATTGCTATTTTAGCCTATGGGGACCTCCTGGAACCTCTTTTTTGGGGGAAATTGTTTCAATAGTTCGAATCAAACGATTCAATCGAATGATTCGAACTATTTTTATTCGATCAAAAACTGACCAATTCAATCGAAAATGGTCCGATTTCGATCGAAAAACCCCTTTAAAAATTTGATGGTCGAGTTTCGAAGTTTTTTCAGTGCGAAATTTGACCCTTAGTAAATCTGCCCCTATATGTTACATTATTCTGGGATTTGCAGTCCAGCAACAAGTGAGTAAAGTTTGGTTGATAAGTTCAGTGCAGTAGGGGTTATTACCCCTTTAAAGGAGAACTAAACCATTAATTAGAACAAATACCTACCCCCCTACCCTACATAGACCCCCTTCCCTGCTCCCCCCCCAGCCTAGATGTTAGCCCTGGTAAATGCCCCTAACTTCTTACTTACATCTCAGTGCAGATTGAGGGCATCTGAGTTCACAGGTGACATCTTCTTTTCTTCACTAATCTTTGGGAAGAGAGTGCTGCATCGGTGCATGTGCTTTTGGAGCAATCTTCCATTTCATGTCAACTTTGCATGCACCGAAAGCCATGGAAATTGCCAAAGTACTGGAAGAAGACCCAAAGAGAACAAGATGGTGCTCATGAACTCCTTGTGAACTCTGATGCTCTGAATTTGCATTGAGGGGTAATTAAAAATTAGGAACATTTACCAAAGGTAACAGCTAGGCTGGGGGGGGGGAGTAGGGAGGGGGTCTATGTAGGGTAGGGGGTAGAGTTTTTATTAATTAAGGGTTTAGTTCTCTTTTAAAGATGCTCAGCCAGACTGGGATATCAGTAGCCTACTGGAAAACCTTAGACTACAGGCCCACTTTCCAAACTATTATTCCTCCTTTTAGTAATCAACCTTTTTTTTCTCCTAGTCCTTTCTGTCTACTTATCATACTTTATTCTTCCGTTATTAAAGTGGACCTGCCACCCAGATGAAAAAATCTGTATAATAAATGTCCTTTTCAAATTAAACATGAAATCCAATTTTATTTTTTTATTAAAGCATTCATAGCTGGTTTAAGCTAATTTAAAAATCTCAGCTGTCAATCAAATATTGTCTGCCCCTCCTCTGTGCCTTAGGCACAGAGGCAGTACAGACAATTACTTTCACTTTCCTTTCAGCACTTCCTAGATGTCACTGCTCCCCACACATTCCCCCAGTTCTCTTAACCATTTAATTGTGTAGCCAGGACATGGGGATGGACATTGGGTCCCCCATTCTGGTGCACAAACAAGATTTTGAAATGATGCAAGTCTTGCCTTAATAACAGTGTCCACAAAATGGCTCCTGCCTGTTTGCTATAATTATGAACTCCCAGACTGAAGAAAACAAGATCCAAATAATTTATATAGTGTAATTAAAGTTCATTTGGCTTGACTAATGTGATAAAATATGATTTTGAATATTTTTTTTGGGTGACGGGTCTACTTTAAGTCTCTTTTTTACCATAATGAAATAAGGAATGTCCAAAAAATAGACTAACTGGTTAAAGGCAAGAGGGCCCACTGACACCTGGGCCCACTGGGAGTTTTTCATGATGCTGTAATAATTCACACCCATGCAAGATTTCTATGCTTGAAGATTTTGCTTATACTATGGTTCTGCTACATGAACATAAAATTACTATAAATTAATACATTACTATGGAGTAAGTTCTGATAATGAGACATAGTTCCTACAAAAAACTCCGTAATAGTTGCACAGCTCAGGCTATTTAGCCCTTATAAAAGCAATTAAAGGGGTGGTTAACCTTTAAGTTAATGTTTAGTTATAGGACCAAAAAATGTAAGCAACTATTAAATTTTCCTTCAATTTTTTTATATTTACTTCTGAACAGTCTCCTATTCAAATCAATGCATTGTTGCTAGGGTAATTTCGGTTCTAGCAACAAAGTTGATTAAACTGCAAACTGGAGAGCTGCTAGATAAAAAGCTAAATAATAAAAATAATAAAAAAAAACAAAAACCATTTGCAAATATCACTCTCTACATCATGTTAAAGGTTAATTGAAAGGTGAACATCCCCTTTAAAGCAATAAGTAAAATGTTCTTCATCAATCCATGGCCACCAACTACAAAGGTATTCCATTTGAAAAAGATTTTATTACTTTGAAATTGCATCCATCTTCACATGACTTCTAATTTACCTGGTTTGTAGAGAGCCTAAGATTTTTAAGCAACCCCCTAATGCCACAGTAATTCTTATGGTACTGGATTATGGTACTAATTATAGTACTAATTCTTATTGTCTTCTGCTACTTGCCCATCATATCTAGAAAGAGTAAAATGATTGTTCACCCTTACACTCCTTTCATGCCTTGCACAAATTTCCTCAAAGGTCCAGTTTATTCATATGACAAAATCAACATTGGAGACATACATAGATACATACATACATATTTGTCCTCAGAGAGCCATAAGGTTCTCTTTTTATCATGTTTGAGTGTTGAGCAGCATCTGTTATGTGCCAAGAGGATCTCAATGGCTTCCCTAAACTGCCAGTGGAGAAGAACAACATTTTTCTGTAGGAGCTAATGATACCGATTTGAAATCCATGTAGCAACTAGATTACTGACTTGGAATGTAAAAAGCCAATTTTATTAATGCTACTGTAATTGATTTAATTTTTTTTACCCAAAACCCCTTTTTACATATGAGGATAAATATTATTATTTTTAACCTTACGCATGAAGACATTTGCTTTATTTCCCTTAACAAGAAACATTAAGATATTGTTTCCTGTGTTTCTACAAAAGATAATTTTGTCAGTTCCAAGAGGGCACAAGGGAGAAACTGAATAAGGAAGTAAATTATTTCAACTGCAGTGTGAACTTGTTTACAGGCCCAGCAAAAATAAATATGGATTTATGGCAAACAAATCTGATTGTTTGGATTCAATCAAATTACCTTTCCAGTGTGAGACAACCTTTCCTGCTGCACACTCTAGAGGTACACGCTATATCCAATGTCATTTGAAAATCTGCCAGCACCTCTATGGGTTTAACTTTTTCAGAGCTACGTCACCCAGGGAGGAAGATCTCACTCTGCTACAGTACAACTACCACTTTCTTTATTGAAATTATAGACAAACAACTGCAAGCAAAGAGATGCTGGATTTTGCCAAAGGGACTTTCCAAATATAAACAACTGGTTTGGTTCTTATAGAAATGTCAGACCTTATTGAAAGCTTTCACTTTTTATTAAATCATAACAGAGACTGAAACATGTTCTTGATAAAATGGTGATAATAATAAAAGTAACATAAAAAATAGGTCAATGCATGGACAAAAGCTGCAAGATAAATCATCTGTGATACAAATAAGAACTTTTTTTCCAGTGCTGTAGGTGAGATTACTGGAGTGCTGAGGGGTGCATACTAGATAGAGCACGGGAGCCCTGCTAGAGGCAGACATCCATAGCTTCTACATTCTGAAAAAACACACAAAACTGTAAGGGCTTGTAACCCTTTCTTGGCTATAATTAACCAAACCAAACTAGCATAGGTAGAGCATTGGTTACACGCGACTCTTTTACTCTCAGGTAGGGCTTTCGCTAAGTGGAAAATCACGTGTGAGGTAGTTGAACTACAACTCAATACTGCAATAGTGTGTAATAACAGGTGTTGGACGCCAGGGGTTCTTTGTGAAAACAAGTAGAACAGGTTTATTTACAAGTAGCACCACAGGGTATCATATACTCACATACAGTAGTATAAAAGCAGAAATGGCATAGCACAGACACAGCGTAAATCATGCCCTCAGGTAGGATATGTGGATGGGAGTTGTAGTTTCACCAGCCAGGTTAGCAACACCCATGTGGTCCGGATCCCACCAGCAGGTTAAGGGCGACTCAGGGGTTAAACACTATTCCTGCAGTCCCTTATCTCTGAGGTCCCTTCACTTCAGGCAAGGTAGAGCCTGGGGGAGAGCTACTCCCTACTATCCTCCTTGATGGGGCTTGAGCTGCCCTTTTTAGCTTCCCTCTCTATCTCACTTCTCCTAGAGAGTGCTATTACAGGAATATCCTTCCTCTGACTATTCCTCATTCACGGGGCCCTGTTCCCCGACTTCCTCTAAAGGTGTGCTGTCCCTTTAGGGCCGAACGCTTCTGGGGCCTTGTTCACTCCCAGGCTCAATGGAGCACTGCCCATCTCCTCTCCTGCAGGCCAAAGAGGAAGTGCCCCTCCCTGCAAGCACCTTTATTACAGCACTGCAGGGGTGGGTCACAACCTGTATCCAATAATGTGCTACATTGTAGCTATCTGGACCTTAGTCCAATAACAGATAGCTAAAGTAAGGGCAAGGGAAGAAGCCATAAGGGCCATGCTACTTATGGGTCCCTACAGGCTGTTCCAGGGAATCCCCATGTGCTGCCCATCTACCGGCCACTCTGCAAATAGCAGTGTTTTCTAAGCACAAAAAGTTTGACTTTAAGGGACAAGCAGCAAAAACAATCGGGGAAAAGTGCAATAACAGCAAGGACCCATTTTTTGAAAGGGTGGCCTATAAAAGTAATTAAATTAAGCAAACTTTTATCAGGGATTTGCAGAGGCAAAAAAAAAATGAAAAAAGTTAAAGGAAAACTATACCCCCTGAACAATGTAGGTCTCTATAAACAGATATTGCATCAAACAACTTATATGTAAAACCCTGCTTCATGTAAATAAACCATTTTCATAATAATACACTTTTTAGCAGAATGTGCCATTGGGTAATTATAAATAGAAAATAGCCATTTTAAAAAATAAGGACAGCCTCCTGGGATCCTAGGATCCAACGGTGCACACAAACATAACAAAAATACTATAAAGTTAGGTCACACGAGCCAATTAACAGACAGAGTTGTGTCTTTTGCTTCAACACTTCTTCCCTTTACAGTTAGAGTTGAAATATTTCTGGTCAGGTGATCTCTGAGGCAACACTCAGAACATCATGAAATGGTGGTTCAAGGCAAGAGATGTAAAAGGGCAATATGTACTTAAATATATATTCCAGGTAGGTAAGATTATTTAATATGTCACTTGATCTGTTGCTCAAAAATTCATTTTCAGGGTATAGTTTTCCTTTAACTAATAAGAAGGAAATATTGTGTCTGATGATGCCTAAATGTCTAAACATATACAATATTAATGTTATTGCCCTCTGCTGTAGTTGTTAAGTGTTAAAGTAATTTGTAGGCAAAATAGTTACAGGATCAACGTTTCCCCATTGTTGTAAGCCATCAGCAATTAGCTTTCAATTGTTAGTATGATTTAAGTAATGAAAACAAACAGCTAATTGACTGCTATGTCTTAAGAAACTTTTCCACTTACTACATATGCAATGTGCATCTGCACTGGAATATCGATAGGTATTGACAATTGATTAGTGGATATTCCAATTCAGTACATGGTGTTCCAAAGTGTGCCATTTTAAAATGTCTTGGTAGACAAGCCAACATCCCATGCAGTGTAATAGCCAAGTTAAAGGAGATGTGTGCTTTCCAAAAAAGCTAACAATTTGGCGTCCCCTATCTACGATGAAAAAGAGTTTTCGAATAAGAATAGTCCCTATTAGCTTGCAGCCCTTTCAAAGGCAAATTCACTCTTAATTTAATTTGTAGACATTTTTGTCCTGAGATAATCTGATATTGGTCTTTATAATGCTGGTGTAAATAGCCTCTGTGTCTGGTTGCCAGGGTTAGCAAGATTTTAAAACAATGTTTTATTAAGATTCTTTTAGTACTTTCTGTATCTTTCTATTCCAAACCCTAGAACCATAGAAAGCAAACAGTGTACTTTGATTAAAAAAAGTTAATTGGAGAGGGAAAAACAATGACCCCAAACACACCAGTAAATTCAACATCCTCCATCACTCCCCCTCCCTCTCAAAGGATAGTGCGCATGCTTGATTCCAGAGCACTAGCAGTTTGGCACTAGTGCTCCATCAATAAAATTGCTTGTGCGTCTGGGTGGCATGCTATAAACTATAAAATAATTGTGATGGCATTGCCCAGGATATGCACAAATAACAGTAATCCTTTCTCAGTAGCAAAAGGAACAGTGGTTAGTCTATAACAGTTATATGGCAATAATAGCTACATTTCTGCAATTACGTCTCAGTGCATCATAGCTTTGTAGTGAAGTTCTCTCAGTGAAGCTGTATTATGTGCAAATGTACTTCAGAGTGGATCTCATTTAAAGTTTAGGAATCATTATATCAGTGACAGTTAATATGCATCTTAGTTATATCTGGCTGCATCAACAGCTTATATTGCTCTCCTATATAATCATAAATATGTGAATTTGTCCTTAATACAACTCAAAAGATTTCTTCCATAATCCTTATATTGTGAGCACTTTTTACTACTTGAGGTGATTAAAAAAAAATGTCTCTAACAACGTCACCACACTGTTTCAGTTACCTTAAATTCTCTCAAGCTGTGCTGAACTTTATAATTTCCTTTGTGAACAATGCAGCACAATTTATCATAAAGAAACAACTTGTATTTTCATGATAAATTTACTTTAATATAAGCAGTTATAGAGATTTATTGAGAGAGAAAAGGGTGATAATAAACACAACAGGCTGAGAACATTACAGTGTGCCACAATAAGGATAAAATATCCCCTACTGAGTGAAATAAGGATATTACAAATAAAAGAGGAGTTCAATGGCTATGGAGGTAAAAGAACCCAAGCCAAGTATCTTCATAACTGCTGTGCTCTAAATACTTATTTGATTTACAATACACAAGCCTAAAGTAAACAGTTGCACACTCACAATTATTTCAATGGATCTGATGTCAAAAGGATTTATTGATAATCATGGTGATATTGAAATAGTAACTATTTCTACTGCAGAACAAAAAAAGAATAATAATGGGATTAACATTCCTAATTGTAGGTATTGAAAATGTTTTTTTTCACGGACTTGAATGTGATACTCCTGAAATTGGTCCTATGATTCTGAAGCACCTTTGCTGGTGCATTATTGAAAATTTTTGGGCTGAAAAAACACTAGTTTCCAACACAAAACAATGGGTGTCTCAGAAGCTGATTTTGTGTGCTTTTCTGCTGACTGTAAGGTGCCAGGCTGTAAAATGTTCCCAGAACCATCAGCCTAATGGCACTATTTATCAAAGTGAGGAATATGTGTCAATGATTGTGTTCAACCTCGTATTTCACCAAACAAAAAAAATTCAGCTTCAAGTAGTTAGGCAATACTGAAAAGAACTATCATTATTGTCAACTGGAAACAACATTAAGCATGAGATTCAAGCGTGGGCAACATATTGTGGAGATAATTTATCAAAGTTGGGCAAAAAAAGTTAGTGATTAGCTTTTTTTTACTGACAGCTGCAGAAAGAACAATGAAAGCTAAGTGTGATTAGCTGCCATGGTGCATATTAGCTCAGTGTTGATAACTAAGCCCCATGTGTGTTTTTTTTTGTT
>CM044446.1:31206641-31228299 GCA_024363595.1 Xenopus borealis
TCCATCCCTCTAACCAGTTTAGTTGCACGTCTCTGCACTCCCTCCAGCTCATTTACATCCTTCCTAAGGACTGGAGTCCGAAACTGCACTGCATATTCCAGATGAGGCCTTACTAGGGATCTATAAAGAGGCATCATTATGTTTTCATCCTTTAAGTTTATGCCCTTTTTTATGCAGGACAGAACCCTATTTACTTTAGTAGCTACAGAATGACACTGCCTAAAATTAGACAACTTGTTATCTATAAAAACCCCAAGATCCTTCTCACTTAAGGAAACTCCCAACACACTGCCATTTAGTGTATAACTTTTGTTTATATTATTTTTGCCAAAGTGCATTTATCAACATTGAACCTCGTTTTCCAGTTTGCTGCCCAGTTTCCCAACTTAGACAAATCACTCTGCAAAGTGCCAGCATCCTGCATAAGGATTTAGTATGCATACATACTGGTATAAAGACAATGTTAGGTACCCTCTAGGTTTTACTACTTGAGGGTACATACATGCAGGTGCACTGGTGGTAACTGTCTCAACTCAAACCCATTCTGTTCATAAATTGGTGCTCAGGCCTCTCTTTGTTGCAAAGAAATAATCATTCCTGTGAGACACTAAACCCTTTTCTGCTAAAGCTAATTCAGTGTTGCTGACTTTTGGCTTAGGTGTGTTTGAACCTCTGCATGATTGATTATGATTCCTCCCTCCTAATTTTGTGTTGATGCTTAGAAATATTCTGTGGCTTTCTTGCCATTCCTCTACTCATTACAGTCCTGTTGCTACTCACAGTGATTGTGTATCCTGAAGGAGTGGCTGATAAGAGAGATAGGAAAGGCTGTGTCATCATCGACTTTTTATAATCAAGAACAACCTTCGAACTTGAGGAAAGTGATAGACAATAGGTCATTTGTTTAATAATCTTGTTATTGGAAACATTTTTTGCTTTCATACAGTGGTATACAGAATGTCTTATAGCCATATAGATTCAGTTACTCCCATACTGCCAACAGCCCTGCCATGTTTTATGAGTGGGGTTATTAGCAAAATCCAATTAAAAAGAAGCACAAGTGCATTAACTTCAATATCACAATGTTGTCATCATATTCTGTGGCATGGACTAAGGTGAATTATTTGTAGAATGCATTTTGAATAATAGGGGAACTATCATGAAAATTAAATTGTATTATAAGCGTCATCACACTCAAATAGGAACCTTTCTAAATACAATCAATTAAAAATTCTGCATTGTTTCTGAAATAATCACTTTTATCATCACTATCCCTCTCACTGTATCTGTTTCTCTTCATTCTGTCTCCTTGCAGCAAGTGTTTGTCCAATATATCTAACTTTATCTTTAAAGAAATAAATCTGAAGGATGCAAAAGATAACTTGTACTTATTTATGATTGTCTGATCATAATGTGTTATTTCAATTTGCTTCTGAAACTATAAACGTCGACACCTTAACATGTTTTAAAATCATTAATAATATTAATAGCACAATTTTTCTGACCTTATCACAAAAAACTTCCTTTCTACACTGATTAAATTCCCTCTTATTGAATTGATATTACATCATATAGTAATGTTTATAATTAGTACTTATGATATTATATATGGTTTATATACAACATACTGGATATGTATTTGGAACATGTTAGTAGCAAATTAGTTGCATATTTGGCCAAGATGAACTTCAGAACTATTATTTGTACTTTGTCTTACACATACACTGACCCTTGAAAGTCTAAAGTATAATCTAAAGATTATTTCAAGTGCCATTTCCTGATCTTTTCATTCAGTTGGCACTGAAATGGCACCACTACAAATATCAATAGTACATTCTCGACATTTTTCATTTACAAGGACTTGGGGACAAAATGGAAGTGAATAGAAGGTTGGTCCACTTCAACTTAAAAAATGAACTGTCTGGTACATTGTACACAACTCAATTTGAAACTGAGGCCATTATACCAGTCACTGAATAAAGTTAGAGGTGGTCTATAGATCATGTATTGTTTGAGAGAGAATGGCTTTCAAATAAGGTAGAAGCTGCTATTGTAAAGAGGATTGCTTCTGATTAATATGCTGAAATTACAGGTGGAAACACATTTGTTGGCCATTGGAGGAATTGATAAGTGTGAAGATAGAATGTTTTGGAGCCTGATTATAATCTCTTTCATGCAACCTCACTGAGGTGACGTGAATGTTCCAAATTGTACAATGGATAACATAAACGTTCAATAGGATTCACTGATATAAATGGGATACATATAATTACCGTAGAACAAATTAAATTTAAGATTAAATGCCTGCTCTTCTTAATTTTTCCTTCCCACTTTCCGTCATTAGAAATCACCAGAGGTGAGTGAAGGTTTAATAAGGGTGAGTAATAAAAAAAATGTGTGCGCTGGCATCAGTAAATAGTTGCTGTCAATAGACAGTCACCAATGTCAATAAATGGTCACCGGTGTCAATTTTAAAATTCGCTCATCACTAGTTTTAATGTTCCTCTAGCATTCTAGCATTCAAATCAAATTTCACTAGTGAATCATGAATATTCTCCAGTTGTAATTCAGTATACCAGTGCTACATCAGTCATCTTAGTATTATTTAAAATACAGAGGTAACTGTGAAAATATTGGCTTTCCAATATAACCCTATAATTGAGAGACACCTTATTGCAGTTTAATTGTTCTGTACTAGAAAAACTGTATTTGAAATGGATGACTGCACTTTCTAAACATCTAAGGAAGTTGGCCAAAGATGCAAGGGTATTCACCAAAGAGAATGCTGTCATCTTGCTGTTATCTTACATAAAGTATTACTGTAACCTTTTGGGCTCATCAGCTTTTAGCTGCAATTATTTTAAATTAGCTTCACAAGAATTGGACATTTTCAATTAATGCATAAAGTTGTGGTGACATTTTCTTTTATTAGCACACATTTATTTTGGGGTTTAATTATAGACAAATACACATAATCATGACTCAACAAACATCTATTTTTTTGGTATTTATTTCTTCCTACCTAATGTTACTAAGACATGACTGTACCCATTTTTAAAGAACTTTGCAGGTTTATACTGTGTATTTTCCAACAATCAAAGGCAATATTAAAATGTTAAAACATTGCTCATCATAACTAAAAGTAAAATAAGACATTGAGTGCCTTAAATACATATAGAACTTTCATGACTCTGATGGTGCACATGTACATCCATTTTGAGTGTTTTGCTTCAGGGGAAACTATTGTAGCTTCATATTCCATTTTGAAATGAAGTTGGACTATTAGAGGAAGTAGAGTAGAACACAGTGACTTACCAATCAATAGCTGCTTCTTGAGTTTACAAATCCCCATGCAAAGGAAAAACATCCATATCAAATGTACCTGATATTATACTATCATTACATAATAGATACAGGTGTAAAACCCATTATCCAGAATGCTTGGTACCTTGGGTTTTTACGAATAACAAATATTTCAGTAATTTGGATCTCAAAAGCATGAGCTTCCAAAAAATGCAAACATTAAAAAAAATCTAAGAGGCTTCTTTTGCTTCCAGTAAGGATTTATTGTATCTTAGCTGGGATCAAGTACAATGTACAGTTTTATTATTATTACAGAGAAAAGCTAAGTCCTTTTTAAAAATTTGATTAGAATGGAGTCTATGAGAATGGGAATTGTAGTAATTTGGAGCTTTCCAGATAATGGGTTCTGGATAATAGATCCCATACCTGTAACAAATATACAAAAAGTATAGACAGAGGTCTGTTATCTGGAATACTTGGGTTTTCAGAAAGGGATGTTTCTGTAATTTGGAGAACCATTGCAAAACATGGGGCAATCATATTGTGAGCAGCTATGGCGGAAGAAACACTTCTTACAAAATCTTCTCCTAAGTGCCCATTATTTTCTGATATGGCTACTGCAAGAGCATTCAGGGGATTAGAATTACATTGAATTGCAGTCTGACATGTTGCTAGGCCAATTACCTTGCAAGTTCTTGAAATAGCATTTTCAGGAAATTGTCATTGTCATCCCCATTGGCAATGGGGATGACAAAAAATTGGAGGCATCACAATGTCCCAACATTTACCCATCTGCTATCATCCTAAGGCTACTAAAACGTTTAAGGTATTGCAATATTAATAAAAAAACTATTCAAGATTTATTATACCCAGAGGATGGAAAAAGTCTGAATCCGAAAATCTGGAATCTCATGCCTGCCGAGGTTGTATATAAGTCAATGGGAGAGATCCCTATACTATTTGCAAGTATCTGTTGTCTGCAATGGAATTAGCATGAAAATCCAAATATTTCAGATTTTTCAGGCTAAAATTTAAAAAATTCAATCTTTTTTTGGAAAAAGCACAAAAAAACTTAGGATTCAGGAAAAAACCCAGAAAAATTGTACTATTCAGGTTTTTGCTCGATTTTGTCGAGTTTGTCCCCAATCCAATGCTATTTTTAATAATTACTAATATCTATAATATCTAAGGGAGAAGTCATTTTCTATCCAGTTTTTGAATGATTCTGCATGTGTGGCAGTTTCTCTGCAAGATGGACAATCACTAACAACAAATTTCATCTCTGTACAAAACATTTAATATCAACAGAAACCACACAGAGAGAAATTAATATATTTTAGTTTTTCACTAAGAGGCAGATTTATCAAAGGTTGAATTTCGAAGTAATGGGAGTTTTTAAAACTCAGGCATAGGTTGTTGGTGGCAGAATACCATCGCTGAAGAAAGGCCCAGTGAACAGGATTGTAATCCCAGGACCACTTGCCCAGTGGCATTAGGTTAGCATTAGAAATGGTTAGGGTTAATATGAGTAACATACAGGTAGCAATGTAGTATTTATGATATGTCAATACTTTGGTGTAGTCTGTTTTATTCATATATAATGGTCATGGTTGGGGGGGTTAAAAAGGCACAAAAAAATGTAAGTCTGTTTTATTCATATATAGTGGTCATGGTTGTGGGATAAATAGGCACAAAAAATGCAAGTCTGTTTTATTCATATATAATGGTCATGGTTGGGGGATAAAAAGGCACAAAAAATGTAAGTGGGCTTGTGCCCTCTCTGGCTCTTCCTTCAGTCTTGTACAGAGAAATTCCCTTGAAAATGTCTATGAGAAGAGGCTTGTTTACTTTGTAAAACAGCCCTGTGCAACTTCTGTTCCCCTGTGTGGAATAAGATGGGTTAAGAATATGAAATGAAAGTTTCATCTGTGTCTCATTATGTCTGATGAGATTACAATTAAGGTAGAATTAAAGAAAATAGTTCCTGTGTTTACCATTTCATATTCCAAGTCACCGTGAGGACAAGCTGCAATGTTTTGTTCCCCATATGCATTCTTCTCATCAAAAAATGACATCAAAGAGCAGTATTATGAAGGGAAAAATGCTAAAGAGATGAACAGAGACATGTAATTTTTCCACAATGCACAATCTTAATTAATCAAGCTCAGATTTAGTTAAGCAGCTATGTCATTAACTTTCATGGCAATATGTATATGATAATTTTACAAGATGCATACTGCAGAAAGTAATAACTACTGTCTGTAATAAAGATTAAGGCAAAATAGAGGTGCTTATTTATCCTTGAGCATTGTTGTGCATTTATACAAATCCCTCTTAGAATTTTTCAATTACTGGAAGTAATATAAAGTTCAATAAATGCTTTTACATATTTGATTTATTTAAATTGAAAGGCAATTCATATTGAAAAGTGCTAACTATGGAAAGAAACTGAGAATCCCATAGTATTAAATATGTTTTGGAGCTCAAATATTTAGCATTTTCGTAAAATAAAACGTTCCATCCCAGGGATTCTAATAGACAGGGAGCCTTTGGTGTCCACATGTGAAAAGCTGTGGTTAAAAGCGCTGCTGGTTTCCTGTTGTTGCTTGTAGGAACTCATTGATATGTAGCTAGTGCTTCTTTTAAGACTGTCGCTCCTGGGCTGTGGTGCTCTTTTGTCCAGTCTTAAGTAGCACATAATTTCATTCTATTCTCTGTCTCAAAAAAGTAATATCTAGGGGAGAAAGCTTTAAATAGGTGTCTGCTGCTGGCATCATCTTCAATTAATGGTGGATCAAAGGTCATCACACATTCAGATGCAGAGCTGGTGGTCCTGTTTCTAGAAGTACTCTAGTCTGTCTAGACAAAATGTAGTATCTATGGCACTGGAGTTTCTGCTTCCTAGGGGGTCAACATTTTCTTTTTTATTTGTGAACACTTATTGCTGTAGCTGAAACATTAGTTTTCTATTGCTTAGGCAGAAGGAAAGCGGTACGAAGGAATTTTTTCTTTAAAAATGTAAAAAAACATAAATTCTGTGCATCTTCATTATATACTTACAGTATGTAAGAATGGTTTCACACGCCCATCAACTTGTATTTTAACGCCAATTTAATGATTCATAGTCTGTCCACCATGGTTAACAGCAGAAATGAAAGTAATGGATTTTAGTTAATGAAAGTCAAGTGCAATGCGAGAACGTATAATCAATGACATGTAAATACATTTGGGAAATTGCAGGCTCTGACATCGCATCACAAAGATGAATATATCTGGAAAGGTGAGAAAGGCAGTTTATCATTGGCTAAGTTCACACCAATGCACTTTGACAATTTTGCCTTTAGTCTTATGCCACTTTGTGGTGAGGTTGATTTCTATAAATCATTGTAATGATGGTGAAATGAAAAATTATATTTTTTTAATTGCTCCTACAGTAAAAGGATAAGGAAAATAATGGCGTCACCGGTACTAAGTAACAGTAACTATGTTGTTTCCATTAACATAAAATAGAGAAAATGCAACTTCATTCTAACTAATCAAGTCATTTCTACACTGATTGTTTAGATTTTGTCCTCATCCCACAGATGCACCAATGGGTGACTTTCATCTATGCTTCTTTGCATAAAAAAGAAATTCTCGTATTCCAGAGACGACACATTTAAGATGTTGAGAACTAATAATCCAATCTGGACAACCTTCTACTGTATGGAGCTAATATACTGTGCTGTAAACATGGACACATTATAATGAGGTAGCATGCCCTGAAAAAAAATAATTATGAAAAATTAGCTCCTTTTAATATTCATTTATTGAATGTAACCCGAAATTATGAGTAGAAATTTATTTATATGGCATTTACTGAGCCGAGAATATGGGTAACATATTTCGTTACATTCACTGACAAGAGTTACCCAGAATTTACCCAGATTTCTGTGGCTGTTTTGGGCATGCAAAATACGTTTTCTTATAGTCAGCCACTGAAAATGTTACTCCTCAAAGACTTGATTTTTTTTATATTTAATTTTGAAATCTGTCATGGGGCTAGACATATTGTTAGTTTCACAGCTGCCCCCAGTTATGTAACTTGTGTTCTGATAAACTTCAGTAACTCTTTGATATCACCCTCCCCCCCCTCCCCAGCAGCCTAATGATAGAACATTGGGAAGGTAACCAGATAACAGCTCCCTGGTAGATATAAAAACCATTCTCAATAGAAAAAATCCATGTCCCCCTGAGACACCTTCAGTTACTGTACATTGAGTTGGAGAAACAATAGCCTTTCTGAAAGTAGTTTCCTCCTTAATGCTGGCTCTTTCTGAAAGCACAGGCAAAATGACCTAAGATGGCTGCCTACACACCAATATTACAACTAAAAAATACACTTGTTGGGTTAGGAATTCAATTTTCCATGGTACCGTGAATTATTTGCAGTGTAAACAGGATAATTTAGAAATAAAACTACACCACAGAATCCCTTTAATTACAGAACATGTTTTCAAAGCAATTAGAAGTTGGCCTAGCAGTAAACATGTCCAGTGAGCTCAGTAATCAACACATGCATAAACACTGTCGAATTACACAGAAGCAGGGCCACCATCCAGAATTGCCGGGCCCTGTACAAGAATATTTTCTGGAAAACCTTAGACTCCACCCACCCCAGGTCAGCCCCAGGCTCCACCCCAAACCCCCCAAAAAGGTCACACAAACATGAGCACTAAAACAGTGAAAACACATTAATGTAGACTCTTTAAGAAGGTACCTACTAAATTGTACTTTGTTTTAGAATTTGGCCCGGGTGTCCAGGGCAACCTAAACAAGTAAAAAAACAATTGGTGGCCAGCCCCCCCCCCTCTACAAGTTAAAAAAAAGTGGTATCTAGGGCCCCTGTACGTATTAAAAGAAAACATTAGTGGCCATGGTTCCCCCGTATTTTACTTACTTGATTAAAGGTAAACTATACACTAAACAGGCCCCCACAGGCCCAAATAGTGACTGTTAATTGGCATCCTGCCACAACCCCTCAATTTGGGGAAAATGGGCTGGGGGCAGGGTTGATCACACAGGGTGTGGGGCGTATCACATAGGGGGGTGGGTCAATGATGTCTTTGTTCAAGCCAGTGATGTCTGGGTTCAAGCTGGTGACATCAGGGGATGGGCCAGTCATTTCAGGGGTGGAGCAGATGATGTCAGGTGCAGGGCTGATGACATGGCAATCAGTGATTGGCTAATCACCATGTTATTGACTTCAATTTCCTCTACAGATTTCCTAATTTGGAAATAAGGACAGATAATTTTCACCCGGCAAATAAGGAAATAAGGACAGATAATTTTCACCCGGCCAGTCCTTCCAAAAACCGGGCTGTCCAGGTGAAATCCAGACAGGTTGCAACCCAACCTACGGGTTACCAGTACCAGTTCAGGCCTGCAGTTGTGCACAAGTTGTTTAATGGAACAGTAACACCAAAAAATGAAAGTATTTTAAAGTACTGAAAATGTCATATAGTGTTGCCCTGTGCTGTTGAAACTGATCTGTTTGCTTCAAAAACACTACTATAATTCATATAAACAAGCTGCTAAGTTGCAATGGCGGAAATTGAAAAATGGCTATATGGCACAGGATAGGTAATGGATAACAGCTTATTTATATAAACAATAGTAGTGCTTCTGAAGCAAACACAGCAGTTTTACAAGTGCAGGGCAACACTGCATTATATTTTTATTACTTTAAAACAATTTAATTTTTTGATGTTACTGGTCCATTAAGGATCATATTTGGATGCATGTACATTTAATGAGTAGAGTCTTTATCTGCAGATTCTTGTATCTATCTGAACTTAGGCTTCATTGCATTTGTGCAATGACGGTTCACTTACAAATGTGCATATGTATTCTTTTAAAAGGGAGCTCATTAGAGTGTGGTTTGGTTGATGATTCGCCAAAGAGAACTGCTAGACAGTGGTACTCTTTTCTTCAGTCTTAAGCAGAATAAAATTTCCTTCTGTTCTACTTTAAAGGAACAGTAACACCAAAAAATGAAAGTGTTTTAAAGTAAAGAAAATATCATGTAGTGTTGCCCTCCACTGTTAAAACTGCTGTGCTTGCTTCAGAAACACTACTATAGTTCATATAAACAAGCTGCTATGTAGCAATGGCGGAAATTGAAAAACGGCTATATGGCACAGGATAAGTAATGGATAACAGATAACATTATGTTCTACAGAGCTTATCTGCTATCTGCTGTGTAACTTGAGCCTTTTCTCCTTTGAATGGCTGCCCCCATGGCTACACAACAGCTTATTTTTATAAACAATAGTAGTGTTTCTGAAGCAAACACAGAAGTTTTACCAGTGCAGGGCAACACTTACTGGTCTTACTTGATCTTACAACACTTACTGGTCTTACTTGATCTTACTGGTCCTTTAAGCTCTATTGGTTTTCCTTCATACTGTTTAAATTCGTAAAACGCCAGCGAAATTGACGCGACGAACACTGAAATTGACGTGACGCACCGAAAATTACGAGACGTGCATCAAAATTTACACGACACGCATCAAAGACGTGACGCGACTCGTTTTGCAAATTTTACGCCAATTCACAAATTTAGATAGGTTTGCCCATCACTAATAATATATTATGTTTTCCTAATTGTGTGATATTGTTCTGTGCTGTTTATCCTAGAAGTAGTTTATTATCAGGGCCTGCTTGTCTCTTAAGGATTGAAAGCCGGGACCGTGGAGGAAGCTTGAGTACAGGCAGAAAAAAAGTCCAGAAATGCAGTAACAGAAAGGTTAAATGTATCTCAAAATGTATTTTAGGTACAGGTATGTTCAGGTGGTAAAACAAGGTGGTCAAGAAGGTCAAATACCGGTAGATCAATAGGAAAAGCAATTTACAGTGCACTGAGGAGCTTACTAAGGCCTACTGTATAATCGGGGACTGAACCCGAGCCCTCAGCTTGTATTTATTTAGAATTTTTACACCAGGCACAATGTGATGACAGATACTCCTCACATACAGTATATAAATAAAGTTATATATAGATACTTATAATAGGGGGTTTATTTACTAAAATCATAAAAAGTCTCACTATTTTCTTAAAACCACTTCGATCAAACAAATACATTTTACCCCCCCCAAAAAAACTTGGTGTCTAAAAGGACTCAATAAAATTGTGAAAAAATCTGAATTGTATGATTTTGTCAGATTTGGCACCATAAAACCAGAAATTAATTGGATTATTGTATGAAACCCAGTACGGTAGCTTCCAGTTGTAAATGGAACATCTGCCAACATGACGTTCTCGGATCCTCATGCTTCTAGGATTCTCTCCATCTGAACATGTTTCAAAGGAAAGTGCAGATCCAGAAGCAATGGTCCTATTTCTAAATAAATAAGAATAAATAAAGAAATAATAGATATGCATATATATATATATATATATATATATATTCCAGTAAAAGTATAGGTTAACATGCCACAGGCATATACTATGGTAGCTGTGTTTCATAAGGCAAATATTATATTGGATTTACACAATTGAACAAAAATCAAAGAAAAAAATAATGATTGAGATTATTTCCTAATTTCCAATAGCCACATAATGCAAAGGAAAAAAAAAAGGAAAATTACAGTATGATGTCATATCTGATGTGGAAGCTTTGCATAAATCAATTGAACCATGCCTGAAGTTATGTGACCTAACATATTTCCCCTTTGTGCTAATGAAGGGGATACAGAATAAATTCACTAAGCAACAGAGGGGGAAATCTGTGGCGTTCATGACTGGGTATAACTGAGAACAACAAAAAACCATCTGGCATGCCTTTTGTAGTGAAAGCTAGCTTTACACAGCTGATGCTGATTAGTAGCATAATTTGGAGTTGGAAAAGTGAATGAGGATTGGCTCATTTGAACATAGCTATGCTTTCTGATTGGATGTTAGTGGTAAAAGAATGCTGAATAGTCATTAACTGGGGAATTGCTTACTGAGCCCAGGCAGGTGTTCCAAATAGTTACCTTAGCAGCAATACCTTCATTTCTCAATTATTTCTTGAAAACTCTCCTCTGTCTCAAAACATGAACTAGAATCCTTAGGAAAGGTCCCAAGAGGAGCTAAAACATTGAATGCAGATGCTTTATAATGGATTGAGAATATAACAGTATCCCTGTGTTCACATATAACAGTTGTTATCCATTGATCCTTTTGCTTAGAGCCTCCCTTCAAATACCTTGTTTACATGTTATGGTTTTTTTTTTCCTACAATATAAATGGCCACAAGACTTATTAATCAGCCAACATAATTACCCTATACTTGGACTCCTCTACCTTACATCACGAAAAGCAGCTCAATGTACAGCCATTAAACAGCCCTTACCCCTCCTTTGTGACTGCTAACAAAAGGGGGATCCATTCACTGTCCATTCAAGCTCTCCTTTCAGCCATCTGGCTGGAGCTGCCTCCAAAGCTGCTCTGCTGGAATACTGTTTTGTCCTTGTATAATTAACAGCAAGCAGAACTGACAGGTGACTCCTAGGCTCCTTTTGTGCACCTCTGAGCTCAGTCACTGTTGGACCTTCTGGCCAGACTTAATTTTGTAATCCTTTAATGATGATGAAGGTATAGCTATGTGTGGACCCTGCTAATACAGATGTGTTTGCTTTTAAAACCAATCGGCTGCCAATAGGAGAGAAGAGAGGAACTGACATCAGGGGACTAAAGCTTCTGTTTGAATGTATTTATTTTCAAAACCACAGCCAGACAGGCAGCACCCACAATTGTGTATCACATTCAAGAGCATAGAAACATTTGCTTACATGTAGTATTTGGCATTTCTTCTTGTGCCTTATATTAAAATATGGAAATGTTTAGGGTGTGAACACAACACTGTCTAAACCTGCCTACAATATTAAAACATTGCTGAATGTGCTTCTTTAGCAGAGCCTTTAGAATTATAACAGCCTAGCTAGATCTTCAGAAATCATTGTAGGTCGTTTGTATACTTTGCACCATATTTATCCTGCACCCTGTATTTATTGCTTAAAAAACAGTGAAGTCAGAGGGGAGCCTAGGCAACCCGGTGGACTACATTGCTCCCCGCTGAGTACACACAAGTGGAAAATCGCAAGCTCCTTGAACACGTGAATGAGCATGCATGGAGGACGCATGAATGTGCTGAATGTGTGGAAGAGCACAAACGCAGAGAGCACGCAAGTGTGCATGTGCTGGAAGAGCTCACATTCTGAATTCTGGATAATAGTCTGAACTAGGGGAAGGTGTCAGAAGAGGTACGTTGCTCGTGCCCCTCTACCTTTGCATCCTAGGCACGTGCCTCTTCTGCCAACCCTTAATTCCGGCCCTGCTAAAAACTTGCAGCTTAATAAGCTTTTACCTGGAAACCTGTTATCCAGAAAACTCCAACATATAGCATTGCTATTCCTTGCAGAATTTCATGGAAATAAGCAACTCTTTATTGTTATGGATTTTCTTGTATCGATGTAAGAATTTACAGTAGCTTGAACATGCATAAACTGATGGCAAACCAATCCTCAGTTATTTGAATGTATAAATGATTTTTTTTGCTTTAAGGCATGGTGTTCTAAATTACAGAAACCTGTGTATATGACAAACCCCAGATCCCAAGCATTGTGAATAACAGAACCCATAACTATATTTAAAGAAAAAAATCACAGGCTCCCTGTCAGGACCAATGCACACATGTATAGAACAAGTATGTGCCTTTAATAAAGCCACGGAATTGTGAATTGAGAAAGCGTGACGATTCTCCTTGATTAGCGCCGAAGATACGGGAACACGGATTGTATCCCTGTCAGGACCAGCCCGCACTCGAACTCTGTCTAACTACAATTCCTGTTGCTGTTTTCCTCATCACTGCCTGAATTCTTGTTGCAACTGTTCTGTAAGTGTAATTGTTTATGGCTTCTGGACTCTGTCCTGCAATCTGCGGGTATACTCCAGGCTTCCCTCCTTAACTATTACCTCCTGAGTACCTCTCTGCAGTGTCAGAGCGTTACATAATGACCAAGCCATACTGTAGGAACTCTTAACTCCTCCGTGAATTCCTCCTTTGGAATTGTTGTTGAACCACAACTCCATTAAGTCTGGGAGGATGAGTCCGAAATGTATGATAGCTTAGGTTTTTCTGATGAAGGGGTCTCCAATGAATAAGACTGGAAGGATCTAGACTCTGATGAAGAGGTATTACAAACTGCCATCAAGCCTATGTCTATTTGTCTGACTTCAGTCCAGTCATAATCTGCTTCTTTGCCTGTTTTTGGATCCTTGGCTAGTCTGCAGTTTGATATCAAGGCTATGCCTGTTTCCCAGTCTCTCAGACCTGAACCCAAATTTGTGAGTTTGTTTGGTTAAAAACAGTCTCCAGCTCCTGTACCTACAATCCAGTCTCTGGCTCCTGTACCCACACTTCATTTCTCAGCTTCTTTGTCTACAGTTCACCTTCCAGAACATGCCTCTGTGTTAGCTCTCCAGTCACCTGCTTCTGCTCCTGTGCCGGCCCAGCCAGTCCTTGCTTCAGTGTTGGTATCCCAGGCAGTCCTTGTCTTGGCCCTGCACCTGTAATGGGTGCCTGTCTCAGTCCTGCACCTGTAATGGGTACCTGTCTCAGTCCTGCACCTGTAGTGGCTGCTTGTCTTGATCCTGCACCTCTAATGTGTGCCTGTCTCAGTCCTGCACCTGTAATTGGTGCCTGTCTCAGTCCTGCACCTGTAATGGGTGCCTGTCTCAGTCCTGCACCTGTAATGGGTGCCTGTCTCAGTCCTGCACCTGTAGTGGCTGTCTGTTTTCATCCTGCACCTGTAATGGGTGCCTGTCTCACTCCTGCACTTGTAGTGGCTGCCTGTCTTGGTCCTGCACCTGTCATGGGTGCCTGTGCTGGTATGCCACCTCTAATGGTTGCTTGTGCTGGTCTGCCACCTGTAATGGGTGCCTGTGCTGGTCCCCCACCTGTAATGGGTGCTTGTGCTGGTCTGCCACCTGTAATGGGTGCCTGTGTTTGTCCCCCACCTGTAATGGGTGTAAACATTCCTGTCTGACTTCTTGACTCTGGTGAGGCTGCTGTCCTGGTTCCCAACTCTGGCAATGCTTGTGACCTGACTTCTGATCTTCATGAAAGCTAGGTGTCTAGAAATGAATGGTGCCCGTTTTATCCTGGGACCACCAAGTGGTTGATCCTCAAGGGGTGGGGTTAGTGTCAGGACCAGCCCAGACTTGAACTATTATGTGTGTGTGGTTCTAAAACATTTACGATTACCTTGTAAGCCACTGGAGACTCTTGGGGCCGGTCCTGAGCTGTTCATCTATGTTCCTGCCTGTTCCCAGAAAGTCTCCTCCCATCTGGTTAACCCTCATTTATTTCCAATTATGTACTCCTTTATAAGCCCAGCCCTGACCCTTGCTCAGCGTTTGGTCATTGCATATTTCCCTGCAAGATTTTCCCCCTTATTCCAAGTTCCTGTTTTCCAAGTTCCTGTTTTCCAAGTTCCTGTTTCCCAAGATCCTGCATTCCAAGTTCCTGTGTTACAAGTACCCCTTGTTGCAAATGTTCTGTATGTTTATTCTTTATTAAAATATGTTTATTATGACTTCTAGACTATGTCCTGCAATCTACGTGTACTGAGTACCTCTCTGCAGTATCAGAGCATTACACTCCTGGCCACAGTGCTTCCTATTTCAGTCAGTATGAAGCACCTGGTGGTGATCTCAAAGCTTTCTCAGCCCTCTGTTTTCATGCTCTCTAAAGGAACTAGTCTGTAGTCTCTATTGTTTACAGTCCTGGTTTCATTATAGCCCTACAATTGTAAATTTTGATACATGATATCTAAAGAGAGGATGTGCTGATGAATTTATACAGATGTTGGGATATTTAAAGAGTTGATAAAATATCAAATACTATGGCTAGAGATACTTCAAAGAAAAAAGGTTATTTATGGAGATTCGTGTACATTTTCCTCCTAGCACCCTTCCCCATACTACACATATAATGATTGTAACAATATTATTATGTATAAAACAAATTGAAAGACTGTAAGCCTCTAAAATCAAACTTCAAATTTAAACAATACACCTGCTCTGTAATGGTGTTGGGGACATGTCTTAAATAAAATAAAAATATTCTTCAATTCATTTCATAGGTCACCAAGAGCCCTCTTCTTCAAAAGAAACCTTTAGCCAGTGGCTCTCAAGCTGTTCTCAACTGCAGTTTCTAGAATTCTCTGCAGAGGGGCAAAAGTTTGTTATAGTGTTTACCCGCTAAAATCCAGGGGAGAAGAAAAGGCATAAAGTTATTTTTTGCTTATCATACTGTAGTGCAGCAACAGAGAAAACAATATTATCAGGCTCAACGTGGCTGTCAAGAACAGGGAGTACAATGGCACTTAGGGCCATTTAACTACTGCATTGTATTAAGGACTGTAATGTAGCCTGCTGTGCATCACTGTCACTGGGGAAGTGTTCGGCTTCTGGCAATGCAAACGTTCAGAAACATGGAACTCTGCAAGCTCTGACCACAGTAACAATTTTAAAGCATAAAGTAATAATCCAGTACTCCTGTGATCTATTTCTGTGTTATTAAGGCAAATTCTTGTAAAGCTTTTGTTCACCATAAAGCCAATGCCTTTACACATTATTCACATCCCCAGCCAGTTCTCTCTTGCTGCTTCTAACTCCTGGGATTCCATCCCTTAAAGGGATACTGTCATGGGAAAATTAGTTTTTTTCAAAATGCATCAGATATAGTGCTGCTCCAGCAGTTCTGCACTGGAATCCATTTCTCAAAAGAGCAAATATAATTCTTTATGTTTCATTTTGAAATCTGACATGGGGCTAGACATATTGACAGTTTCCCAGCTGCCCCCAGTCATGTAACTTGTGCTTTGATAAACTTCAGTCACTCTTTACTGCTGTACTGCAAGTTGGAGGGATATCACCCCCTCCCTTCCCTCCCCCCAGCAGACTAACAACAGGGGAAGGTAACCAAATAACAGCTTCCTATCCCAATATAACAGCTGCCTGGTAGATCTAAGAACAACACTCAATAGTAAAATCCAGGTCACACAGTGACACATTCAGTTACATTCAGTAGGAGAAACAGTTCCATCCTTAAGTGCTGGCTCTTTCTGAAAGCACATGACCAGGCAAAATTACTTAAGATGGCTGCCTACACACCAACATTTCAACAACAAAAATATACTTGCTGGTTCAGGAATGACATTTTATATTGTAGAGTGAATTATTTGCAGTGTAAACAGTGTAATTTAGAAATAAAAACATCATAAAAATCATGACAGAATCCCTTTAATACCTCCACCAGGAACATCTTGATAAATGAATGCAGGAAATATTTTGTGAGTACAATATGTGCTGCTGTAGAAGCCCTTATAGGCTAGTAAAGTACTCAGTATTAAAGTGATGGTGTGCACAACACTTCTTTCCCCTGTGCTTCAGAACCACCATTTATGTGCATTTAATCCTTTGACAAATATATACAGAACAATAGCCTCAATTGACTTAATGAGCCATATTCAGAGAAAAACGTATTTCATGGATTATCTCAATTTAATTTAAGCTCAAGGGGGAAATTTGGAACTGAAAGAAATGTTCTGTGAATTAAATGTGGACCAATTTCTGCAGCACACCATAACTCTAGTAATAATGGCATGTATGTATCACATTATGTGATTATCATCAGAATAAAGGCATGGCATTATGCAGTCTGCTGCTATGTATCTATCTATTTATCTATCTTTATATACAGTGTGTGTGTGTATATATTGAAGTATGACATTGTTTCCGCTCTAGTTCCTGTGGTTCCTTTGATTTTAACAATGTATTAGTTGTTTTTAACAATGTATCATTTATGCAATATACACATTCCCTATGTAATTTGTGGGTTTGTTGGAAGGGAGTTTCACATGATCAGGCGGGCGTGCTCTATGGTGGGAGTGACTTGATGTGTATGTATTTTAACAACACTTGTGTGTTTGAAACAGGGTCTTGAGAAAGGTCTTACATAGCGACCGAAATGTCGACCAGTTTCTTTTAAATGTGAATAATAAAGGATTACGCTTTAACTTTATTTCAAATCCCAGTGTGCACCTTTACTTTTGGATCTTGGATATTAGCCTTAATTGGTAGCACCTGGGTCTGTGATATCTGTGAATGGAGTGCACTGGAGTATGTATATAGATATAGATATAGATAGATATATATTGTAAGTGAAGCACTGGGAAACAGGTTGATGCAGTGTATGTTTCCCCTAGATTCCTGTCATATGTGTGGTAACCGCGCTAAATGTCAGTTTTGCAATGGGGAAAAATAAAATGTTTTATTATTGTTCAGCTTAGGTAAAATCTGGCTTATAATAAATGGGTGAATCCTCCAGTCCTGTAGGCTGCTCCAGGTGAATTGGTTTTCCAGCCTGGTAGCTGCATGGTGATTAGGCTGCAGCTGCACAGGGGTTGGCTCCCTAGTAAAAGGAGCTGAAGTTTTCAAACAGGGAGAGAGAACCTTGGGGAAGGCTGCTGATCTGTGTTCTAACTGCCATGTATGTGTGGAAACCTTATATTGTGCATTTTGTTTTGGATAGGATTGGGGTACAAGGCTTGTCCTTATTTTATTAGGGAAAACCCCTTTGTATTAGTTAGAGCCAGATAGGCTTAAGTTTTTTTGTTTTCTGCATCTTTACTCTGCAAAAGCTTTCAATAAACTGGCCAAAGACCAGTTATGCTCAACTGAACTATCTGTGCCTCTGTTTGGGAATGTCTGGAAGTGTACACAGAGGTCTATCCCCCAGTGAGAACACAGTCCAACTACCTGAAATTGTGTATGTAATATGTATTTCATTAAAGACTTATAGGACAATATCCCTACCACTGTAAATAGCTTCAGTTATTGCCCTCTTACTTGAATATTTATGTTGCCCCTTCTTTTAAATCTTCAATTCAGCAGGCAGTAGACTGGGGCTCTGGGCCCCTGCTAAAAAATCTTCAGAGGGGCCCAACACACACCTTCCTGGTCCTCACACCCACTCATATTCACTGCTGCTGGCAGGTAGGTAAGGTAATTGTAGCTGGGATGGGGGGATTTCGTACAGCTATAGAGGAAGCAGACCCTGGGACCACGCAACCTCTAGTTCCGTAGGGTCTTCTGTATATAAATCACCACCAGGGGGCATGAGTGATCAATAGAATTTTTCCATAGCGCCTCAAGTGAAATTTCTGCCTATCCTCTGTACTCCCCTATCCATGTTTCCTATTTTACTGATTTTTGTTTACAATGCAATATTGGCACAAACATTTTCTGGTAACCTTAATGTGTGAGATAACCATGAGATTGCTGATGTGGAACAAGTATGGATGATACTTGGTAATTATCTAGTATCTGTATGTAAATTTGGGATACTTAATTTGGAGAACTAGGGCGTACTAGTAAAATTTTGTGGAAAGTTTATATTCTATTTAAATTTGAAGCACATTTGGTGGATATTTATACTACTTTAGCTAGGGTTTTTTTTTCTCCAAATACACGACAATGCTCTATATTTTAAGATGTACTTGCATAGAATAACTAATTTTATTTGCTCTCTATATATATGTTTTCTCTCCCTGCAGCGTGAAATTTGCATTGGCTCTTCCAATCATTTTAAGACTGAGAAAAAATATTATTTGCAGTTAAACTGACAATATGCTTTAACAAACCTAGAAGCTACAAACCACTTAATCTGTAATGGTTTAAACTGTGCCACATATTCAGATTGCTCAGTGGAGAGAAGATGAAAATGAAACTGTGAATCTTTAACATTAATGAAACCTATAAATGTTGTTGGAAATCTGTTTCTACCTGAGATACAGGGTAATATCTTTTCAAAGAAAGTTTTATGCCTGGAAAATTCAAGGCAGGATTATCTAATAGCTAATAATGTTATTAATGGTAATGAAAGCCTTTTACATGTTAGAGTAAGGTACAAAAAAATGCAAATTATTTCATAGAGCAGACTAAGACATGCTTTTATTTATATATTCATAATTCAGTCACGCTGTTGTGTTTTAAACAGACAACTATGTACAGTAGTCCTAGTAGCAGCCTATGCACTATCCCTTCAGGTTCTAAGGAGAGTCTTCAGCAAAGAATAAACTTTGTCAATATAAAATGACTAGTAGTTTAATGAGATTGCAGGATGGTCTCAGGAAACCAAAGATGTCTAGCCTGATGAAGCCACCATACATTGTGCATCTAGCATATGCTATAATCTGTTCCCCCTCTTCAATGAATACGTAGTGTGATGTGCACCACGGGTGTCAGATGAACATATCATGGTGGAGCTATAAATATACATGCACAGATGGCCTGGCATATGAGGTTAAAATAGGCCCATCTACCCAATCAAGCCTATGCATATATTGCCACCTTTACTGTTACACTTGTACAGACAGTTCTGATCTTTCATACATGGCTCTAATCTGGTCCTGCATTTCACTGCATGCACCACCGTTTAAGATGTTTCTGCAAGATTAGATTTTGTGCAGAGTAACACATAGACATTCACCTTTCTCTGCTAAACCCACTGAATATGCAGCAACCCTAGATAAACTACTGTACCAGGCTTGTGGTTCTTACCACCATCAAACTCTATGAAACACAAATATACAACTCCCACCTCATGCTACTTATTCAATATGACGAATGAAAATGAACACAGCAGCCTACCACACTAATTAGCCCAGGAGTTTCTGCCCCCCTACTGAAAAATCAACCCACCACAATACACAGCTAGCAATCTATATAATCTCCCTGCAGAAGAATTAACACCCAGAAACATCCAATTATGCCACTGTATTCATGTTATTCCATCTACCAACATCAGTATCATTCTTTGGATGAACCCTTTAAGATGATATTTCACATGAGATTGGGTCAGATATTTCAAATATGTTCTATAAATAGTGCTCAAACTTCAATGCTACCCTCCCTAAAAGTTTGTAGAGCTTATTCATATGAATCATAATGACATTATTAGATTTATAGACATGCAGAGAGGAAAAGCAGTACACATTGTTGCTCAGAGTTCTTCCTCCCGATCATCTTGGCCCAGCATATTTATGCATATTTACTTAGAAATACTAGATGCTACCAGCCACAAACAGTAAGAAGCAGAGGCTATGGGAGACTTTTAGAAAGCATAACAAGTAGGGAGATATGGACTATTTAAAGCATTGCAATCCTTTCAAGCATCATGGATCTCAACTTTTTTGTTCAAAGGTCACAATTTCCATGATTACCTAAACCCATCTAACGAAAAACAGAATGTTTTTTTAGAGACTAGGATTTCTTTTCCAAACCAATCTCTTAGCAGAGACTAATATGTATTCATATGTATTCCAGTGAAGTGTATACTGAATCCATGTATTTATACAATACAATTTATTTAGCTGTTTGGTAGCACCTAGCGGGACAATCAGATCACATTTTAGTTATAATAAGTGAAGTAATTTAAATTATTCTAATTGGCTTGTAAACTGTATCTCACCATCGGAAGCAAATCAGAAATTGTATTCCTTCAGTGTATGAAAGTTCCTTCTTTACTTGTAGAGAAACAGTCCAGAGAAACATAACTCAAAAATAAGTATGTCAGAAACAATAGTATAAAATCAATATTATATTATGGAATACAAAGAAAAAAGGAGTTATAAAAAGCATAGTTGGTTCTGTATGAGCCTATTGCTGATTACAACAGCACATTAGATGCAGTACATCATTAGGTACACGGCTACTTTGCATGTGATTATTGTGAAGCTAAAAGCTCTTGTCCGGAGTCTGTCACAGTTTTCTTTTTATTATGAAAAATACTCAGCAATAGCCTTTTAAAATAGAAATTGGCCATAGGGATAGCATGAAGGAATTCATGTAGAAAAACAGAATGTCCCCCAGCCTATCAAGTCATTTGTGGATGGAAGTTATTCGTAGTGATGGGCAAATCTGACCCGTTTCACTTCGCCAACAATTCATGGAACAGCAAAGATTCGCCACGATGCATTAATGTCTTTGGGCATCAATTTATTTTTGTCATGCAATGCGGGGCATCAAATTGTTTTATATGTGCAACAATTTTTTTCCACCCATTGGAGTCTACAGGCTTCTGCTGGCAAAACATTATGCTCATAACTAGTCATTTGCTATTGGAGCCAAAAAAACTCACTAGTGATGGGCGAAACGGGCGCGTTTCGCTTCGCCGAAAAAATTTGCGAAACGAGTTCGCCGATACGCGAAACGAGTCGCGCGTCGTTTTTGACGCGCGTCGCATCGTTTTTGACGCGCGTCGCG
>CM044446.1:31243263-31260294 GCA_024363595.1 Xenopus borealis
TCTGATTAGAATATTTGGAAGGGGTTTTTTTTTATAGTGAGAGCTGTGAAGATGCGGAATTCTCTCCCTGAATCAGTTGTACTGGCTTATACATTAGAAAGCTTTAAGAAGGGGTTGGATGGCTTTTTAGCAAGTGAGGGAATATTATGGAGGATAGCTTATAGCAGTGATTTTCAACCTTGTGCCTCCAGCTGTTAAGGAACTACAAGTCCCACAATGCAATGATGGAGTTTGACAGCCACAGTCAGGCAAATGCATTGTGGAACTTGTAGTTTCTTAACAGCTGGAGGCACAAGGTTGAAAATCACTGGCTTATAGTACAAGTTGATCCAAGGACTAGTTTTGGAATTTCAAAAAACCTTCTAAAATTCATTGTCCTTCATGACATAGTTTTAATATGGAAAAATATGCTCCCCTACATTCCACACTAAGTTGTATGTGATTGGTACAACTAACATGTTTAAAAAGATCACATTAACGTGACAGTGACAGGAGGAGCTAATGTCTTTAAGAGATTTGTGCTATTTTATTTTGACTTAGGTAGAATCAAGGAGGAAATTCCATATCCTTTTAAAGTAATATTCCTGCTATATATAACTTACTAACCACCATCATAGCTATTTCCATTAATAACCCTGTTACCCAGAGTGGAATTCAGACTTATGGCTTTAATAACAGATTCAAACATTTTTAAAAATAAAATGTTGATAAATACATTTCAAGATGATTTAACATTCAAACACATAAAATAAATAACTAAATATCTTAACTACTGTTCATTTCATGGCTAGGGATGGGCAAATGCATTAACCAAACACAAATTTGTGGTCAAATTTCCATGTTTCACCACAAACAAAGCCCATCACTATTCATGACAGCCACCCAACTTCCAGAATCATTTGCGGTCCACTTCTCTGCCACCCAAAGTTTGTCCAACACTGGTGTTTCAAAACCCTATAATACTACCTCCCTTTGCACACTCTGGCAGAGATCTAGGGGATCACAGGAGGTCATAATCAGGATTTTTTTTATGAATCCATAACTAAAATTATAGAGTATATCTATGGGGGGCACCAAACCAAAGGACACTTTTGTGTACTTAGGTGGCATGACAGCCTCGGTAGACATTACTGTCCATTGCCAAGATAAATATTCAATTGTTAAAGTGTATTATTCCCATTAGTTACTGTACGTAGAAGTATTTCTTGGCTGACCTGACAGGTTTATGTGCAATAACAATTTAAGAATAGCTAGAAACTTCAGGATCTATTTTTGTAAAGACTTTATTTTTTTACTTTTGAAATAGAACAGGGTATTCATATGTAAACAATATATATTACAGTATGCAGCAGAAGCTAACCAAGGTAATGTAGGTGGCAAACTCTGAGCCTCCAATTAGTTAATATACATTCAAGCACTTCTGGAATAATTACAGTATTTGAATACTAGAACATTGCCTTATAAAACCAGAAACTGATGTTTAATCTCCTGTGCCAATCAATCTCAACTTTGATGTGATCATTTTAAACCCCTTACGTATATAAAAAGACGTCACAGACCTGCTTGGTCTATGGGACCCATGTCTCTTCCTATAAGTATTGCTAGTATTTTTTCCATTTCTTTCAAGAACAATAGATGAATTAAAAAGAAAGAAAATAACCAGAGATGCACTCAATTTCTATATTTGGCTGATTATTTGCATTGCTTAAAAAAGCAGTAAATTACTCTAATTCACTAGGGTTATTAGGCAAAGGTTGATGGGAAAGTTAAAAATATTGGATGGATGCCTTTGGAAGAAAGATACAAAAAGCCACTTTTGGACTAGAATGTACATTTTTAATGATATCAAACCTTAGATCAATAGAAAGGAGAGACAAAGGGCAATAAGTTACATGGAAAAGACAAAGAAAGAAAAAAAAATATGTGCAAAGATGATGCTGTTTCAACGGTGTAGCACCTGTGGTGTTAGTTTGATTCCACTGGATTTGCAATGGATTTGTATGTTATCACCATGTGGGTGAATTTGATTGGGACTTTAGATTGTAAGCTCTAATTGGTGCAGGAACTGTTGTGAATGATGTATAATCTGTAATGCTCTGTGGAAATGTATCGGCACTAAATAAATTCCAGGAAATTAATATATAGTTCCAGCTTCTTTACCACTATCGGGTTATGTTTTGAGCCTAGAACAAGGGTGTTGTATGAATGTGGTAGGAATCTTGCACTGTAAATTTAACTGGGACAGAAATAAAGTTAATCTACAGATGAAGCCACTTTGGATTGCGTGTTTGACACAGAATAACTAAACCCAGATATCCCACTTATCCCATTTAACACAGAAAACTGCATCACAGCATCCTATCTAATTAAAGCGTTCACCATTGTAAATTGTGCTTTGGTATGCTATTGAAAAAGTTAAATGCATTAAATGAGTTAAGATGACTTTAGATTAGTGATGGCCGGATTTATTCACCAGGGGCGAATTCACGGCGAATTCCCGCGATTCGCCGCTGGTGAATAAATTCGC
The DNA here is from genome assembly GCA_024363595.1 of Xenopus borealis. Lineage (NCBI taxonomy): Eukaryota > Metazoa > Chordata > Amphibia > Anura > Pipidae > Xenopus > Xenopus borealis. The sequence goes on from CM044446.1 coordinate 31,245,791, forward strand.
GAAACGCCAGCAAAAATTCGCCCCAAAAAATTCGCCAAAAAGAAAATGACATGACGCGCGCCGAAAATGACGCAACGCATTGGAAACGACGCAACGCGCACCGAAAATGACGCGACGCATCGGACGCGCGACTCGTTTCGTGGATTTTTTCACCAATTCGCGAATTTCGCTGGAAATTCGCTAATTTTTCGGCGAAACGGGTGAGATTCGCCCATCACTACTTTAGATACCAAAGTTTCTTCAATTAATCCTGAGTCATGATGCATTTAACATACAAATACAATGTATATAACATGCCATATCAGCACTACAGAAAACATAGTATAATTAATTTAATTAATTGTAAACACATTTATATTGTTTAATAAAAATTAGTGTAACCCTAATTTGGCTACTGTCCCTTTAAATAGAATCTTCCTAGGCAATTCAGGGGCCCCGAGTCCCTTTTGCAATATGAAAAGTACTGGGAATTACAGTGCAGTGCCTCCACCTAGGCAGCACTGAGGAACTTACCTCAGAGGAATCCCCTTGGAAAAATAAAACACACAGTTTGCAGATGAACAAAATTTAACTTTATACAAACAGCAGTATAATAACTAATACACAAGTCACACCTGTATGGGGATATATGGGACACTACCTAAATCCCTAGTAGGTTCTAACTGTTAGTTCAGCACAGTCCTTTGGATTATCAAAGTCCCACTTCTCTGGAAGGGTTAAAAGCACACAGTCCAAAATGCAATGTCCCTTTCCCCAGAGCTCTTATTCTCTGGTAGCGCTACCTTTCCCCAGAGTACCTTTTCCTTTGGAAAGTAGCAGCATCCCATGGAGCAGGCAAAAATTACTCAAGGCCTGTCTTGCTGTTAGGCTCAATACTGTATCCATGCTCACCGATTGCTCTCAGCGGCAGATCAAACTGGAATCACAAGTAACTCTGCAGCAGAATCACTCCAACCAACGGCACTTTTCTCCTCTGAAACTTTAACAGCGTGGCAGGGAACAGGAACAAAAACACACAGCTCCACAGTCTTGCACACCCTCTCTTCCCAGCCTGTAACTAGGCGGAATGATGTCACAGACAGAGAAACAGGGGAAGGCTTTCTCTTCTCCCCTACATTCGTTATGAAGATCATAAAGATGGGTTAATAGTGGGCCATGACACAAAGTTACAAAGGAATCCAGCCCACACTGTATTGTTGGGGCCACTAAAGCAAGCCAATGCCTCTCTTTACTATAATAATGTGATGTAAGTGGCCTATGATGGATCAGAAGGGCTTGCAGCAAAAAGTTTGCCTCAAGTGGCAGTGCAAAGCACTTTATCAGTGGCAGCCAAAAGCCAACCCCAGTTTTACTGCTCTACACATGTCTGATTTGTGATCCATGAAAGATTTTTTCATTTTAGCTCAAGCTCTGTAAAATGTGAATATTCTAGAATATTCAGAGATTATCTATTTACTTTTATTTTAAAATAAAAAAAATTAAATGCTTATATTATCTCTGTCCAGCCCATTTACTGAACATATATAAAGCAGAAAATGTTATCTTGCTTGTATTATAATTGAACATAAATGTAGAGAAAAGCTACAGAGTTGTTTTGACACTTTCAGACTTCCCTTTCATGCTCACAAGCGTCAAGGGGGAAGAATTTGCAATAGCTTCATAGCTTCAGTATGACTGACTGATGGAAGCCACTGATTTATAAAATGTAATGAAAATGATTTTCAGTTACAAGATGTAGCACTTTGCTCCTACAAAATGGTTTATATTAGTGTTGCATGATTGTAGAAGATGAAAGGATGTTTAAAAGAGGATACCATAACAATCCATCCTTATGGAGAGGATTAAACAGATTAAAGGTTATTATGAGGTGGGATTAACATACTTATTATAGAAACAGTTTGAAGTATTGTTTGCAATAAATCTGTTTGATAGTGTTAATCATGACAAAGTTGTATACAGTTCTTGTAATTGTATATAAATGATCCAATATATACAAATAGTCCATAACAAGACTGTATTAGAGTAAAAAATGAAAGTTAACTGGAGGACAGTTTTAAATAGTTATAAATGCCACTTTCTTATAATCTTAGTGGTCAATTTATTGTGAAAAGTATTTTTTTTTAGTGGTAACAGTTCAGTTTTTATTTATAAAAAAATTATTGCATTGCTACCAATCTGTAGTAATATGAAAAATTATTTGTACCATTTAGTTGTCCCCATAGACTTAAATTGTGTTAAAATGAATGCAACGCACTTCATTTTTTCAGAGACTGAAACTAAGCAGATGTTAAGGTTCACTGCTATGGTTAACAACTTATAGAAAATCCTTACATTTCACTGTTCAAAGGAACAGGTTTTAAATACTTTTTTGAATGTTTGGAAATATTTCATGACAGTCAGAAAAACATTAATATAATAACTGTGAAACAATGTGAACTGCTAGGAAACTTGTAGAATCTCAGATCTAGTGATATCTAGTGATTATAGTGTTTAGTCAGGATTTCCAAGTTCAAATGGAAATGAATTTGCTCTTAAATCTCTTTTGCTTGGTGGATCCCAAATTCTCATGTAGACTTGGGTCCATTATACATCTTACTAGCATGATAACAGGCTAAAATTCATATAAAAAAGACACTAACACGTTCAAATCTATTCCTTAACTTTGAATTAAACAAAGGGGAGGTTGGACTGTTATTGCAAGGACCAGTAACACCAGAAACTGAAAATATAAAAAGTAAAAGTTTATATTATGAATTTATGCCCTGCACATGTAAAAACAGTATGTTCTAAATAAATAAACTCTTGTACAGACATAGAGGCAACCATTCCAATAAGGCTATAAATAACACAGCAGATGTGTATTTGTGGTTCTCTTCAGAACTATAGAAGAAAAAACATGTTTTTATAAAATATTGCATTTGTTGCCAAGAAATAAATTATTCGTAGGTGGTGGATAATTAAATAAAGTCTTTCTTTAGCTTTGAAAACATCTTTTTTTACCCTTTAACAAGGTGTAGTGAAATCTCACAAGTTTCAAACCATGCAGCCCTGTAATTGTTGCTGCAAACTGTACTCCACACCAAGTAGTCAGGGCCCTCACACTCCCTATAGTGAGAGTCTGAATCATGATAAACTGGAGATTTTCCAGGGTATGTCATATGCTGCCCATCATCACCAATGCAGTGCTATAGAATGTTTTCAGATCAAAGGTAGGTCTGCTGTTTTGGGGCAAGAAGCAGGCCAAAGTAGGGAAAACAAGCAAAATTTCTAAAATGTCACTTTCCGACAATTTTTCCCCACTGTCATTGCCTCCCATTCTTCATAAAATACAATGAATTTTTAGGACGTTGGAGAGTCATGACAAAACATCAGTATATTTTGTGGGTGGACCCCAAATTGATTTAATTTTTTAATGACATAGGCCACCATCATTCATTTTAAATAAATTAAAGAGACTCAGGTAAAGAGGGCCCATTCTCCTAATGTGGTAAGAAATTAAATTTTTATGAAGAAAAACATCCTAACAACATATCCCCATGTGCATGAGTAAGCAAATGATCCAGCATGTGATTTATAAAGTATACCTTTTATCGCAAAGTTCTTTTTCAAAACCATATATAGACTATGCATTAATGTCCCCATGTCACAACACTTTACAATGTAGGCATGTCTGAGTGATGGGTGGTAGATAGACATTTTATAGAATAGAAAAGTGACTCTATAGGGTGCCGTTTTTTATGATGGATCATTTAAGCATGACCATTGGTGGAGCTGTGGAGTTTGGAGTTACACCAGAAAAAAAGCTACTGGAAACACAAACTTAATACCAAGGGCCTGAGGGGGTTAAATATGAAGCTATATTTAGAAATAATGATTGCTTTTATTCAGTTACCCAGCAACTCTTATCTGGGCCACAAATGTTGCCGCAATAATGTTTATCAAAAAATGTAATTGCATTTATTGCATTTGCACCCATTATTTTATTAGTTCACTTTTGTTATTTGATCATATTTAATCAATTCATTTATTTAATTTAGATCAATTCATGGATTAATTGCATCTGTTAATGCATTTTTAATATACAATACTTCATCAATTTATTTATTCTATGGCTTCATTCTTTTGTACATCCTGTATATATATGTGTATATATATATATATATATATATATATATATATATATATATATATATAATTTTGTGGAGGTCTTTGAGGCTTTAATAGCATTCCCAGCAGGATTAGAAATTAAGCTGCATGTTCATCAGAATCAGTCAGGACACAGGATGTTTTGAAGCACTTGCAGTGCCTAATTTTTAGTATACATTTATTTAAGTAAAATATACCTACACTGTGATTGTGAGAAATGAGGACCTGCATGGGGCCAATGTGCCTGATACACAAGTAAATTCATTGTACTCCAAAAGAGCAAATCACTGAAAAATGAAGCTATTGTGGATAGTAATTTTTAGTGCCAAATGTAACGTTTGAAAACTTTTTTTCTTGTTTGTGTACTTTGCTCTGAAAATGTCAAGCATACTGCAAGAAGGAAAAATAACTGACAAAATGAGTGATATGCTACAATGTTACATTTGCTAATGGCAGGTTATTTGGCCATAGAGACTCCAAATGTTTGATATTATCAGCTCTGTTAAGATTGGTTGTGATGGATGATGAAAAATCAATTGTTATCAAAATACCGTATCCTACTGAGTCATGTTTTCAGCAATATATTAAAAATAACAAAATTCTGTTTAATGGGATTTTGACAATTTTAAACTAGAATCCAGATACAATCGGCATCCAGTAAAACCATAATATTACTTACTGTATGTATAGACTTAGAATAATTCAGGTTACCTTTGTAGTGATGAATAAGAGTTTGATCCTTAAAATAAAGGGACAATTGCACTGTAGTGCTCAAAATCACAATCACAATGTGAGGTTATGGGGCCTGTTGTGCAGAATGACTGGTACCTGGGTGGTGTTTTCTGGCTAATGCATCTTTCAGTAATTTGGATCTTCATACCTTTCATTTCTTCATGTAAAAATTTAATTATAATGTTTTTTTCCCTTCCAAGAAGGTTTAATTAAATCATAGTTTGGATCAAGTACAAGTTACTGTTTTTTTTATTAAAAAGAAAAGGAAAACATTTTTAAAAATGTGGATAAAATGGAGTCTATGGGAGCCATCTTTCTGGATAATGGGTTTCTGGATAACAGATCCCATGCCTGTATCTCTGTTACCCTATTCGGAAAAGAGAGGAATAGAGATGGAGCAAGAGAGAAATATCATTTTCTTTCCAATTCACATCATCTTCTTTATCTGCAGTATACAGTTGTGCTCATAAATTGACATACCCTGGCAGAATTTATGATTTCTTAACCATTTTTCAGAGAATATGAATGATAGCACAAAAACTTTTCTTTCACTCGTTGTTAGTGGTTGGCTGAAGCCATTTATTGTCAAACTACTGTGTTTACTATTTTTAAATCATAATCACTACGCAAACTACCCACATGACCCTACGCTAACTACCCACATAATCACTACGCAAACTACCCACAACCACTAAACATGGCACCACAGAAACCAGTGCAATTAGTATCAGCATATAATATTCAGCCCCATAGCATCAGCTTTTATTACAGTCTAACCTAATTTTCTGCTTGATAATTTGCAACAACCCCTAAACTTAACTTCTCAACAGCTGCTCAGAGCCCAGTGAGCATGATGGTGACAACCTGTGACATTAGTGCTACTGACAAACTGAAACTTTATGTTGGTTCAATAAGTTCAGTATATAAAATATGGCATTTTAGCCACATTAAATTTTAGGGTTTAGTCCTTGAAAGGAACAGTTCAGTGTAAAAATAAAAACTGGGTAAATAGCTAGGCTCTGAAAATATAAATATGTTTCTAATATAGTTAGTTAAAGGGGTTGTTCACCTTTGAGTTAACTTTTAGTATAATGTAGAGAGTGATATACTGAGACAATTTGCAATTGGTTTTCATTTTTTATTGTTTGTGGTTTTATAGATATTTAGCTTTTTATTCAGCAGCTCTCTATTTAGCAGTGTCGGCAATTTGATGTCTAGGGTACAAATTACCCTAGCAACCCTGCATTGATTTGAATAAGAGACTGGAATATGAATAGGAGAGGGACTGAATAGAATGATGAGTAATAAAAAGTAACAATAACAATACATTTGCAGCCTTACAGAGCATTTGTTTTTAGATGGTGTCAGTGACCCCCATTTGAAAGCTGGAAAGAAACAGAAGAAAATTGCAAATCAGTAAAAAACTATGAAAAATAAATAATGAAGACCAATTGAAAAGTTTCTTAGGATTGGCCCTTCTACAATATACCAAAGTTAACTTGAAGGTGAACCACCCCTTTAAAGGAAAACTATACCCTGATTTGGACATTTTCCTACTCCTGATGCCAACTGCAAGGTGAACTTATGAGGCATACTAAGAGAATCAGAAAACTACAGATGCAGTCACTTTGGATGGTGAGTTTTATGCGTCGCGACTTAACTCATTTATCTCATTTATCTCACTTATCACAGAATATTGTGTCACAGCATCCCATCCAATTAAAGAGTTCACCATTGAAAACAATGGAGCTTTGGTATGCTAATGAAAAGGTTAAATGCATTAAATGAGTTAAGATAACTTTAGATAACACAGTTTCTTCAATTAATGCTGAGTCACGACGCATTTAACTTACAAATCCAAGTGACTCTATCTGTACCTGCATGGACCAAGGACTATGTAATGTGAAGAGTGTATAATATTGTTTATTGATTGCATAATGTTTCATTGTTGTTGTTTATTACATTTGCACAAATGCTTTCCTACTATAGGGGGAATATGAGGTGTTTATAAAAATGGCCTGTAGAGGTCACTGTGCACATGAGTTATACTGTGCATGCACTTTACCTTCTATGCTGTTTAAAAGCAATTGAGTTCAATTACTGCTGTTGCGTAATGGCTGCTAATGATGGGCGAATCTGTGGTGTTTCACTTTGCAGAATTTTTCCCGAATTTCCAGAGAAATCTGCGAAAGCCGCCAGTGCCTCATTTGGACACATACATCTGTTTTTGGATGTGTTTTTTGATTTTTGTGACAGTTTTCCAAATTTATTCACCGTCAGTGAATTGCGGAAATTCGCAGCGAATTCAACTCTGGCGAATTAAATTGCCCATCGCTAATGGCTGCATGAACCTGCTTATAAAGCACTGTTATACCTATCTTCCTTGGCTACCAAAAAAAACTTGGTAAACATTAAATAGCCATTTACCTAGAGACTTCATTTCTTTTTTTTTTTTTCTTCAAATACTGCTATTATACTGTTAATTTTGAATAGAACAGATGCGATAGTTGCTCACTCATATCATTTTATAGATATTAAATAATGAACCATGGAGTATCTCAGTTGCATCTACTATTATAAACCATGAAAATATAACTGACAGAGTAATATTGTTAGTCAATACTGAATAAACATATATGTGCTGCCCATGAGCACAGCAAAGCATTCCCAAATGATTCACAGAGGCAAACAATACATAATTGAGAAGGGCATGCTAGCAATACACAGAACAAGCATACATACACATTTCTTTCACAATACTGATACAACTCTAAGGGCTTCTAAGGACCTTGGTGCCATGGTAGGTTTTACAGGAAGTAAACTCTTGCATTTGAGCTTGTAATTCAAAAAAATCTGAATCAGCTACAGGCTATTGGACTATTCTTAACTGGGCTTGATTCGAACCTGGATTATCTTTAGTATCACAGTGGGAATATATACAGTCATGTGAAAAAGTTTGGGAACCCCTCTCAGCCTCCATAATAATTTACTTCACTTTCAACAAAAAAGATAATAGTTGTATGTCTTTCATTTCCGTGGAACATCTGACTACTCGAGTGTTTTCTGAACAAAGATGTTAATGAAGCAGTATTTAGTAGTAAGAAATTAAATCAAATGTGACAAACTGGAAGTGCAAAATTGTGGGTACCCTTGTAACTTTGCTAATTTGAATGCATGTAACTGCTCAGTACTGATTACTGGCAACAGCAAGTTAGTTGCATTGGCTTGTTAAGCCTTGAACTTCATAGGCAGGTGTATCCATTCATGAGAAAATGTACAATATTTAAGGTAGTCAATTACAAGTTGTGCTAAAGATTGTTTAGTATCATGGTTTAGGGGAAGGATACAAAAAGCTATCTCAGTGGTCTAAACTGTCAATTTCAGCTGTAAGAAATGTAATCAGGAAGGCCACAGGTACACTTGCTGTAAAACCCAGGTCTGGCAGGCCAAGAAAAGAGCAGCATATGCTGAGGATTGTGAGAATGGTTACAGACAACCCAAAGATCATCTCTAGTGATGGGCAATCTACCCAGTTTCGCTTCGCCGAAAAATTATCGAATTTCTCTGGCGAAAAAATTAATGAAACGTCGTTTTTCACGTCGTTTTCGATGTGCGACTCATTTTTTTTTCGGCGAATTTTCGCCAGGGGAAATTTCTCTGGCGTTTCGCGAATTGCAGGAATAAGCCGCAAATTCGCCCCATGCGAATAAATTCGCCCATCACTAATCATCTCCAAAGACCTGCAAGAACATTTTGCTGCAGAGTGTATCTGTACATTGCTCTACAATTCTATATGGCAGGGTGATAAGAAAGAAGGCCTTTATGCACTCACACCACAAACAGAGTCACTTGTTGTATGCAAAAGCTCATTTAGACAAGCCACAGTCATTTTGGAAAAAAGTCATTTGGACTGATGAGACAAAAATTGAGTTATTTGGTCATAACAAAAAGCTGTTTGCATGGTGGAAGAAGAGCACTACATTGCAAAATATTTCAACAAGACAGTAACCCTAAACACACTTCAGAATCTACAAAGGCATTTATGCAGAGGGAGAAATACAATATTCTGGAATAAACATCACATTCCTCCTGCTTGAATGTCACCAAAAACTATGGGATGATTTGAAGCAGGCTGTCCATGCTTGGTAGCCATGAAATTTAACTGAACTGGAGAGACGAATGGTCCATCCAGAATCCAGACACTAATCAAAGTCTATAGGAGGCGTTTAGAAGCTGCTACATTTGCTAAAGGAGGCTCATCTAAGTATTGATGGAATAGCTCTGTTGGGGTGCCCAAATTCATGCACCTATCTAATTTTGTTATGATGCATATTGTATATTTTCTGTTAATCCAATACACTTTGTCACTGCTGAAATACTACTGTTTCCATAAGGCATGCTATACTGTATATTAAAAGGAAGTTGCTACTTTGAAAGCTTAGCCAATAATGAATAAAACTCCAAAGAGTTAAGGGGGGTTCCCAAACTTTTTCATTTGAGCACAATAGTACGTCGCTTAGAATCTTTATCCCTTCTTGTAACCAAGGTAAGGAGGATGAAACTCATTAAAACTGACAGAGGATACATGTGGTCACTCCATGCCCACACAGACATCTTCATATTTCAGGGGGTATAACTAATTGGTCCAAAAATTCTAGATGTTAGAATGCGTTGCGTCATTTCTGTGGGAAATGTTAATAAATAAGTCTCCACAAATTTAAACTTGCTTGTATATATAAGTACTTATACTTACTATTGCTTTCCTGCTGCAGGATTAACTCATTCAGATACTGAAACAACAAAAACCATTTGTTTCCACACTAGCTCCTCTTAACCCCCTTAATAGATTTTACTTCTATCACCAATTCATTGTAGCCCCAAAGCATTAATTCCCATATCAGTTAATTTAACAATACTCTACTTAAAAATTCACAGCTGTGGTCCTAAGTAGTGATGGGCGAAACTATCCCGTTTCGCTTTACCAAAAAATTAGCGAATTTCCGGCAAAATTTGCGAATTGGCGAAAAAATCTCGAAACCTTGCATTTTTTTACTCATGTTGCTTCACTTTTGGAGTGTTGCGTCATTTGCAGCGTGCGTCGCGTTTTTTTTTTTTTGCTGGCGTTTCGTGAATTTATTTGCCATCAGCGAATCGCGGGAATTCACACCTGCCAAATAAATTCGCCCATCACTAGTACTAAGGAAGGTTTTGAATCAATTCCATATTGCACAAAGTTTCTCTATCTTCATTTTCTTTCTCTAGCCACTCTATAATATATTTTATAATTCAAGACAGGATCCAAAGTGCATAACTATTCTTTTTTCTTGTGTAGGGATGTGAAAATTTAGATACACTTACCGATTAATGGCAGGCACATCCCCAGTAATCTAGACACCTAAATGGGTCCTAATGGGGACCTGTGTCCATGATCTGCTTATGTAAGCCCCTGTTGTTCTCACAGTGCACAGTAGATGGCACTGTGCCATAGTATGAAGGTCTTGGTAACCATGCAGACTGGGTTCATTACTTTAGCCCAACAAGCAGGTTGGAAGGGAATGGGTTGTGGAGCCTAGGAGCTTTGACCCTAGTAAAGTGGATAGCAATACTCATTCATAGATCACTCCAGGCATGATAGATAGGTTATATAGTTGAGCAGCTCAAGGCTCTGACAAGGAGAGTCAGAGGGATTAAGATCCTGGGTATTAATAACTCAGAAGTAGGGACTACGTGCATAGATTTAGGGATTGTAGAATTTCACCTAGGTTCCACTTAGGGCACAGGCTGAAAGCTGGGAATAACTGTTGCTGTTTAACTACTGCTGATATGATACCTGGCCTGCAGGGATCTAGCTCATGAATGGTGCTGTGCTTCCTTTATACTATATGTTCTCAATTCTCCATTGTGGATACTGTTCCTGTAAATAAACATTGTTCTTGGTTATGCATAACAGAAACACTGGCGCCATTCCTTGTGCATAACACAATTGGTTACACTTGCACTACACAATGCCTCCACATGGTCGCAAGAGCTTACACCGGAGAATAAAGGTCTCATCGGTGGCACTAATATATTTGAAAGTAAGCTCTTAGTAGAGACGGTATCACTATAAGTTACTATAATGCTAAACTTGTTTCCCATGAAAACAGTGATCCCTGCTTTTGGCAGTTGTGCATTCATGAGGCGTGGTTTGGGGTCTAGCAGGTGATTGTTGTGAGTTGTTCAGTGGATGAGTCCTAAGGTACAATTGTCTTTCCCTTTGGCACTTTGTGCCCATAGGGTTAAAAAATTAACCCTTAGGATAATTTAACCTTAAAGGGGACCTGTTTTCCTAAAAAAATTATACCAAATTATTTTCTATCATGTTAGTTGAGCAAACTAAACTTTGCTCACAATATATTTATTTGTTTCCTTCAGTCTTGGAATTCACAATCACAGTAAGCATGCAGGTGCCATTTTGTGTAAAAAGCAAGTTGTAGATCACCCCAAAATATTGTGTATGTGCCATGTGCAGTGCCCATACAATCATATGTGGGGAGGGAGGGGAATGCAGGGAGGGCAATGATATCTAGGAAGCGCTGAATGGAAAGTGAATGTAAGTGACTGCCCCGCCTGTATGTCTGAGGCAAACAGGCATGGCAGGCAATATGTGATTGATAGTGGAGACTTTTAAATGAGTTTATAACAGGTTTGGATATTTTAAAGAAAAAAGAATTTGGGTTTCATGTTTCATTTGCAAAAGACTTTCATTTTACAGCTTTTTATGTCTGGGTGACAGGTATGCTTTAACAAGGAAGTAGGTAGACATGCTACACATTTTATTTATAGATTATTTACCAGTCACAGGTAACCACAGATTTTTAGTAATATTGATCTATGTCTCCAAATATGTCCCGAGTAGATCCCAATATTATTTTCTGCTGATCCACTGCACATGTTTGGTGTTGCTGCTGTTAGCTACATGAGCTTAAGAAGTAACTTACAATATACAGTACATATAGAATATGAATGTCACAATATCAAGCTAATTAGTAATTCATTCAGATTTTCAGATGATAGCTGAGAAACCAGTTCTGTTTGCATCAAAATGTAATAATCATCCCAGTAGCATCATCTTCTATGATAGTGGTTGCCACACAGCAGAAAATGAGCTTCACCTTAACTACGCATCTCAACAGCTGCCCAAACTGCACAATTTGGGACTTTAAAGTTGTGCATGGGGGGGGTTACCATCTTGGAGTTTGTTAGGAGTGCATACCTTTAAAGTCCTAATCGATTACTGTTAGAGATTCTGTATAATTATGCACATAATTATTTATGTCTTACTTCTCCTTTAAGCATCAGCAGGTAACTCATCTTCCCCTAGCAGACAGGAAGTGGTCTGAATTAATGGAAAATAAAAAAGAGAATATGGACTGAAAGATAACTTTAAAATATAAAAGCAAGTTAACTCGCAGAACTCTCAGTAGAAGGCGGAATAAAAAGGAACTTATAAAAGGTCAGTGGAACTTTTAAGGTCAGTGGATGGATCAGAAAGATTAGGACAGAAATGTGTTTGAGTGCTTGTGTGTGTTTAGAACAAGCAGTAGGCACTTAATTCAGCATAGTTCATGCAGATAGAGAGAGAAACCGAGGAATTCTGAAATATTTGACCCCTTCATTGTATGTTGTTAGCCTTTTCCGACTTTCATAAAGAACTGCCTGTATTTGTTCATGAACCTCAATATCCACATGCCCACATCTCATTTTGTATCTCAGCCTCAAGCTCCTATTGCATATGAATATCACTATACCTGTCAAAGAGAGTTAAGCCTGATGAATAGAAACAAAGCCTATAGAGCCATGTTTAGATCAAATTAAATAACCCTAGAAAGGACCCTACTGGTCATTTTAAAGTTTTATAAAGGGCTGTCTCACTTTCATAAGAAATGTTTTAAAACACTTCAAAATGTTACATCTAAAACGTACTGTAGTATTCAAAGTCTGATCAAGCTGATTAAATCATTGGCCCTATATACAGTATATAATTACTAATGAGTGGACCTGTCCCGTTTTGCTTCACTGAAGAATATATGAAACTGCAAAAACAATTTGCTAAACGCATTGAAGTCAATAGGAGTCATCTTACACACGCAACAGTTTTTTCTCACTCCAAATGCATTAAAGTTATTGGCGTTTTTTTCTTATGGCAACTTTTTTGTTTTGGCTGCAAATTTGTCTTTGTGACTTTTTGTTGCAGCCTGATTACTCCGACCTCTCCTAATCTGAACTTTTGCCTGTCCACTGACTATTCTACGCTCTCCAATCCTGATTTGACTATTCTATTCTGCTTGTGCTGGCCCGCTCTGCCTGTTCCACGCTATGTTGTCTGGCCTGCCTTCCTAAGTGGGTTCTTCCATCCAGTATCCTCAGTGAGACGATCGTGCCCCTTTGCTCGTCCAGAAACTTTAGCTTTGTTCCTCTCTTAATAAGACCTGGCGGCATCCAATTAGCCGAGGGCTCCTCCAGAGGTGAAAGGCCGATTTACAGTGCTGTTCGTGACATTCAGGGGCAGATGATAGACAATACAATACCAGAAACAAAAAAGTGAACACCCTTATTTAAGCAACAGCCCATTTAACTGTATAAAATTTTTTAGGTTAAATAACGAGTTTCTCTTAGAAGACACCTTACTTACTTGATTGGCTAGAAGCAAAAGTCAACAAAATCAAGAAAAGAAACAGTAGCCCACTTGTACAATCTAACTATATAGTATACTTAATAAGTTAGAGTTAATATCCAATTGTTTATGCACGGTTCGCAATGCTACAGTAGCTTTGACAATTACACCTTGACAAAGCTAGTATTGCGAAACACACGTCAGCGTTTCTTATACAAATTTTTTAGTCTTTTTAGCTATAATATTCGGGTTGTTGATCATGGGAAAGGGGAGGTGGAAAGTTGGATAACTTTTTTGGCTCGGTTCTGCTTATTCTCTTTTTACTTAACCTCACTACAGGAGGCCGTGGATTTGTGGTTTATTAGGCCAGTATAGTCCCTTGCAGATTTAGGGCTTAGAGTAAAGAGACCACAGTGCCGGTTGCTCTGCCTTTCTCCCCTTTGTGGTGTCCCAGGGACTAGAAACGATTTAGGCAGTAGATTTGGGACAACTCCACCTCTCTTTTTCTTCTTATTTCCATTGTCTTTATTTCAGAACCGTAGCATGGTCTTTTAATTATCCTAATGAATTTGTGTACTTAATGAATTAGCAATCAACTATTTTTAATATCCATTGATTTATATATATATAAGCCCTCTTTTTAATATTGATTTATATTGACTTTCTCTGAAGCAATATTAATTAATGGTTCAGTAAGGCATAATCATATTTTATTTCACTAATTCGTTGGCACGTTATTGGTAATTAATTGATTAATTGATTTTCATTTGATGAAATTGTGGAATGAATTGTAGATTGATTTTAATTAACTTATAGTGTTGCACCTAATACAATTCGAATAATTTAATTAAACCAAAAGCATTCAATTGAGTTACACAGTAGGTAATTGAGGCTATAGTTACTGGGTTATTGAATTCAATTAAGGGTCCTACCTGAGGTTGGGCCGGCATTGGGTCTAGTATAACATACT
>CM044446.1:31262346-31276308 GCA_024363595.1 Xenopus borealis
GTCTGTCTACATCGCTAGCGAAGTTACACCAGGGACCGTTCGTAAATCGGCAAAGTTCCGAAATGACGTCACACAATTGAATTTGCAATTTCCCCCAATGACAGATGTCCCTTTTACAATTGGAGGATATACTCCATGTTTAGTGATACATGGGATCATGGTTAACTGTATCAACTCTATAATAAAAAAGAAACTCCAGATGGAAGTTGGATCCTTGAATTAACATAAATTGGCAAATGGGATGAAAACATATCGACCAGGTTGTAGTCATTACATTTTGTAGCTAAATGACCTAAACAAATGCTTGGTGTTAGAGTAATTCATCCCATAATACTATCTAAAATATTTTGTGTAAATACATATTAATAGTGGTACATATGATTATCAATGTATCTTGCGGTACATGTACAGATGCAGCCACTGGGATTTGTGAGTTAAATGCGTCATGACTCCGGGTTAATTGAAGAAACTGTGTTATCTAAAGTTATCTTAACTCATTTAATGCATTTAACCTTTTCATTAGCATACCAAAGCACCATTGTTTTCAATGGTGAACTCTTTAATTAGATGGGAAGCTGTGACACAATATTCTGTGCTAAGTGGGATAAATGGGATAGATGAGTTAAGTTATTATGTGTCAAATGCACAATCCACATTGGCTTCATCTGTACGTAGTTTACTCATTTAGTATTAATTATTTCTTCATAAATTCCACTTTTTCTGATAGATTGATCTTTTCATCATGCTAATAAATGTTCCTGTATGATGGCCCCATGTTGTGAAAAATTATAGGACAGAGCTGTGCAAAAATAGCTTTGGCTTCCTTTATTGATTTGTCAGTCTAAGACATTACAGTGAGACAGCATTTTAATGGCAATTATATCATTTACTCAGTGTAAAATGCTATACATTAATGTAATTCTCTTCTCTCTGTATTCATTATGCACCTGGATGGAAGCTAGTAAAGTTAGATTCAAGGATCCAACCTTTGTAAGAAAAGAGACATGCAGTACAGTCATTAAGAGTTTTTAAATCATTTTTATTGAGACTGTAAATTAAAGATAATTATTTCATAAACTGTACGGAGAACTCTGACCACCTAATGAAAATCTAAGTGCGCACTTAACTGATTATAATAGATCATCTATGGGCAAATTAAATTACTTTGTATTGCTTAACTGTACAACAAGGAGAACAAATCTATGTTTTACCTGTAACCAAAAGTAATGGTTTTCAGGGGAAAAATGTAGGTGAATACTCAGGAAGCTATTTATTAAAATTCAGTTTCCTATAGTTTTATTAATAAAAATGCGACCAAACCTCCCATCCACAACATGGCTTGATTAATTAACAATTCGGATCAATATTTGTCTGTGCAGGAGAAGTCTTGACAAAAATCTAAATTTCAAATGTTCACCAAAAAAAGGATTACATTATTTGGATTATCGAAGGAAAAACTGGAATTTATCAGATTATTGAATCAAAACCAAAGTCAAAAAGCCTGGAACTTTCGACCATCATGAAAGCAAAAAAAATGTTAATTGTTGTTTAAAATTGTCAAAGGAACCATCTGCCATTGACTTCGACAGGTTTTAGCTGTAGTATTTTCAGATTTTTAGCAGCTTTGGAGCATAATAAATCTTGAAGAAAAATGTTTTCCTCTAAATATTCTCTATTCAAAATGTAGAGAGAAAATCATCAGCAATGGTCAGTAGTGATGGGCAAATCTGGGGCTTTTCGCTTCGCCAATTCGAATTTCCTGAAAATGTAAAAAATCGGAAAATTCACAAAAAATTAATGAAATGTTACCGTTTTCACAAGAATTTACCAGTTTTCATGAAAAATTTGTGAAATTCGAACTACACTGTAAATTTGTGAATTTCAAGCAATTTCACTATAAATTCGTGAATTTTAAACTATTTCACAAAATTCATGAAATTCAAAAATTTTCACTATATATTCGTGAATTTTGAATGTTTTCACTATAGATTCGTGAATTTGGAACGTTTTCATTATAAATTTGTGAATTTCTAATGTTTTCACGGAAAAATTCGTGAAAATCGGAAATTGATGCCGGCGAATTTTCTCTGGCAACTTTTCACTGCCATTTTGCGAATTTATTCGCCGGCAGCGAATCGCAGGAATTCGCCGCAAATTCAAGCTAGGCGAATAAATTTGCCCATCACTAATGGTCAGTTTAGGAAAATACACTTTCCCCAGGTTTCAAAATATTAAATGTGTGTCATAATAAAAGTGTTTTAGCAATAAATATTTTTACTTTATTTAAAAAGTGTTCACTTTTAAATGTATATTTGCATGGAGGAACCATTTCCTGGTACTCATGATTATTTCTTTTTTTTTGCTTAGCGGAGTTAAATTAGATAAGCATATAGATAGATTGGTTGAAGGTCTAATATTAGTGGTTTTTGAGGTTTTTGAAACTTCAATGAAATTATTTTCCTCTCAAACTATGAATATCATAAAAGTTATTAAAAGAGCTGAATATAAAAAGTATGAATGGAAAAATATGTTGAACAATGCACTAAAATAAAATTGTAGTCATTTGGTCTATAAGGGGGGAATGTAAGTAAAAGTCACACTCTGGAGTTACGTGAAATATTTTGTCACAAAAAGCGTTTTCCGATTACAAATGCAATTACAAACAAGGCGAATATTCACAAAAGCAATTTGTTTTCAAACTTTGCAAGGAAGTCGGTTACTTCTTTAATCCAGCAAAAATGGAGCAAACATGGTTGCTAACATTAGTGAGCATCTTTGCGACCACTTTTTTATGCTAAGAAACATATTACATCCCCCCCACAATGCAGGATAAATAGCTCTTTATCTGAAAGACTGATTTCTATTGATGCAATATTCCTACTGTATCACAACATTAATTGAATTTCACATTGTGAATTAAAAGTCTAAGAATTTTGTAAATAACTAAATAAAGGATTGCTTGCCTATTATGCTCACAGGAGGGAACAGGCCACAAGCCATGCTGGCCACTAACCACTGCACTTGGGTGGATAAGTGAAATCCAAATGACTTCACTTTTGACTCAACCCCTTGGGACTAACCCAAGAAGGTAACACCCTTAACTAAACTGGTCAAGAAAGAAGGGGGGCCATAACAGCCCGCCCAATACAGCAAGCATTCCAACCACCAAACCAAACCACTGGGATGTACACTAGACTCAACTATGCAGGCACCGCACAGCAGCTTATTTCCACCACAATGGCTACACAAGGGTTGGTGGATTAATTAAGATGTTCCATACTCCACACAAACTGGAAGAGAACCCAACCCAGAACCATGTCCCTTTTAAAAACCTTGAGCCAGCTCAGCAACCCTCCCCTTCATCATATTCCAATTCTTTCTGCTGAACCCTTTCCTCTCCAACCACTGTCTCATGAGCCACATGAACTACAACTCAATGATACTCCTTTATTTTACTGTAGGTAATGTTAAAGGTGTTGTACACCTATAAATTAACTGTTAGTATTAAGCCTTCTTCTTCTGACTTTTTCTCAAATGGGGTTCAGTAACCCCATCTAAAAACATCTCTGTAAGGCTACAAATGTATTGTTATTGCTACTTTTTATTACTCATCTTTCTGTTCAGGCCCTATCCTATTCCAGTCTCTTATTCAAATCAATGCATGTTTGCTAGGGTAATTTGGTACAATTATTTACAGAACTCAAAATACACAAAAATGAAAATCATTTGTAAATTGTCTTAGAACATCACTCTCATCAAATTGAAAGTTAACTTGAAGGTGAACAACCCTTTTAAAGAAGAAAGTATTCATATACAAAAAAACTTTGATATAGTATGAGATGGTGTAGTTTCAACTACCTCTACCTTTAGGAGTCCTACTTATATTTAGTATCATAATGTGGTATATATGTTATAGTTGTTTCTGCAACTGGATGGCAGACAACAGAGATAAGTAAAAGCGTAGTGAGTAATTACATGTATTTTTGTTAAATTAATAATATTTTATTATATATAATAAATATACTTTAGATTAGAAGCCTGTCCCCCATTCCCCCCAATTTCTGTATGTGTACTGCCTGTTGCACACTATTACTTCTTTTGATCTGGATGTGGAATTGTGAGTTCAACCTTCACAATGGACTGGGGTTGTTACAAGGATCTAATAGGCCAGATAGGCTAGAGTATAAGTGTAAACAGTACATGCATTCTGTCAGATCTTCACTGAGTCCCCCAAACCTGTATGGAGTCTAAGGTCCAGAAAAAGTGCAGGACAGACTTTTCATTAAACTTATAAATAAAAACACATGAGATTTTGAGAGTGGTGACAAGCAACACCTTCAAAAATATTAGCTCTCAGTATAACTTCTTAATCTGTAAAATCTTGCTTTTGAATGAATTTGATATCACGTTGGTTGTTACAAAAATGAAGTAAAATAGAAAAAAAACATGCACACAAGATTACACAAAGATTACAATATTGTAGAAATAAGTCAAATCTGGACTTGCTGCATTTTTCTTAAAGGGAACCTGTCACTGAAAAGAAATATTCAAAATCCTATTTTATCACAGTAGTTAAGCAAAATTAACTTTATTTACACTATATACATTATTTGATTCTTGTTTCCTTCAGTCTCGGAATTCAAAACTATAGCAAGCAGGCAGGAGCCATTTTGTTATTAAGGAAAGCCTTGCATCATCTCAAACTCTTGTTTGTGCACCAGAATGGGGGAACCAATGTCCATCCCAATGCCCTGGCTACACAATTAAACAGTGTAGAGAACAGGGGAATGTGTGGAGAGCAGTGACATCTAGGAAGTGCTGAATGGAAAGTGAAAGTAATTGTCTGCCCCGCCTCTATGCCACAGGCAGACAATATTTGATTGACAGCTGAGATTTTTAAATGAGCTTACTACAGCTATGAATGCTTTAATAAAAAATAGAAATTGAATTTCATGATTAATTTGAAAAGGACATTTATTATACAGATTTTTGTGTCTGGGTGACAGGTCTACTTTAAAGACATTTCCCCAGTCATCCAACTGGCTTTCTCAATTCAGAATTCTTCATTTCTCAATTCTGAATTGAGAAAGGCATTTGGATGACTGGTGAAACATTGTCAAGAAAAACACAGAAAGTCCATTTGATTAGTCTTATTTCTACAGATACACCATGACCTGAATGAATGTTCATTCCATTCCAATATTAATTTTGTTAACAGAAATATTCCCTTTTCCACATTTATATTAATTCTGGGTATCGGTTTCATAGGGTGCTTCTTTAAACAAGTCCTGGTTTGGAGTTTTGCAGGAGAGGATTTTTTTTTCCACTGCAGCAAAACCTTTTTATGTTGTCATTTTAAATGCCATAATTTTATGACTTTCAAGATTGGATAAAAACTAGGCTGTTGTAAACTATTCATTGAGAAATATTTCTGTGTTGTTTATGATTTTGCAGTTAGGGAAGCGGTGCGGGATCACATAAAATAATCTAACATTTTAAAACTGCTCTGGAAAGTATTCACAAAAAGTTCACATGGACACATAAGCTTCCACAGTGACATTTTAGACACACAGCTATATATATAGTTAATAGTCCCCATACTCTACACCAGGGAAACCCAACCCTTTGAACCTGTGAGCAACATTGATGTAAAAGGAGTTGGGGAGCAACACAAGCATAAAAAACGTTCCTGGGGTGCCAAATAAAGGATGTGATTGGCGATTTAGTAGCCCCTATGTGGCTTGTCAGCCTACATTGAGGCTCTGTTTTGCATTACACCTGGTGTTTATGCAACCAAAACTTGCCTCCAAGTCTGGAATTCAAAAATAAGCACCTGCTTTGAGACCACTGGAAGCAACATCCAACATGTTGCTCACAAGCTACTGGTTGGGGATCACTGCTCTACACTACACTATATATTTTTTCCCAGCTGTTGGTATATGCCATGCCTGCTGTTCTATAAAAAATATTAAGATCACTGAACACTTGAGAACTGCTACTGATAGCCTATGCTGTAGAAAGGCTCTTTTGTAAGTCCTTATTCCAAAAGCTGCTTTTAGTCTTATAATAAAAATGTCATGCTGACTATGCTTTTCTTAGGTGCATTACTGGAGGATTTTAATGGGGTAAAACATGTTGAGCGATTTCAATAAAATATTAGAAATCTGTAAATTTTATTGAGGCAATTTTGGCCATGTCCAAATTGGCTCAGTTAGTCCCAGTATACTCAGCATACCGATATATTCTAAGTGATATATATATATATATATATATATATATAAAGCAAAAAAAATCCGCACACATAGGTCTTGATGAGTGAAAAAAAAGCTGGTAGATTTATTTCAACGTTTCGGCTGACAAACTCAAGCCGTCATCAGCACCTAGGCATCACCATGGCTATCTGAGTGCACCTATCTAGTTATATATATATATATATATATATATATATATTATATATATATAAGCTGGAATAGAGTCTCGCACTCACAGGACTTAAAAAATGAAAAAACACTTTATTGTGTCACAAAAAACACTGCCATTTCGGTCAGCAATCTGACCTTTGAGAAACCCAGGCACCCAGGCGATTTTTTGCACCATCGGGACGTGAGTGCTGGTTCCCCAACGGTTCATATATATATATATATATATATATATATATATATATATATATATATATATATATATATATATATAAAGGCTTGGGCACACACTTTGGGTATAAATACCTGGGTGCTATTCAGAGATGCAATATATCCATGTAGAAAAGTGCTGAAGCACACCAGGATTTTCCAAAAAGAAACTTCTTTTATTGGATCGACGTTTCGGTCCAAACAAGGACCTTTATCAAGACAGTTCAAACATGTGAATAACAAAGTTATATAGACTCACCCACCAGATAGGTGATGCCCAATGTACTGCTTCAACCCCCTGTAAATGGGGAATTATAGTATAAAGGCTACAAACATCTAAGCTTGCCAGTATGATTGGTTCATTTGGTAACGTAAAATTAGACAGAATACTCGGCAATTGTTGTGTGTCTTTTAAATGGTATGGCAAAGCCTGAACTGTGTCTTGGAGGTGAGAGTCAAGATATAGGCCGATAGGATGTAATAAACTGTCTCTAGATGAAACAATAGGTCTGCCCGGAGGGTTATGTTGATCTTTGTGGATTTTAGGGAGGCAATATAGGACAGGACATTTTGGATGTTTACCACAACACTATTTAAAAATGGGACACAGATTATCCACACTTAAGTTCATGGGCATTGACTTAGTGCCAGAACCAAATAGAGGAGGAGACTGGGATCGTATGCTCTCACAACGAGAGGTCTTTTGGATTAGGACACTAAATACAGTAGCCCCTCGTGGTCTTAACGAATACTGTTCATTTAGTCCATTTTTACACTAAGTGGCTTAACTAAGGGGTTGATTAACTTAATGAAAAATGTTTTTTGCTATATAAGGGAAAGATTCTGACAATGTGTTTTTATCTAAATTATATATTTCTGTAAAATTTTACATTTCTACATAATTATTGTAACACTTTATATACACTATTTTAACACTATATTTAAAGTATTTTAAAAAAATGTTAATCTTAATTTTGTCTTTCAGATATTAATACACATTTATACCACTATATCATGAGGTTCACCATGGGTTAATCTACACAAGT
Source organism: Xenopus borealis (assembly GCA_024363595.1). Lineage (NCBI taxonomy): Eukaryota > Metazoa > Chordata > Amphibia > Anura > Pipidae > Xenopus > Xenopus borealis. Next base: position 31,270,022 of record CM044446.1, read on the forward strand.
GAATATGTGGGTGTGTCTTGGTGATGGTTCACTGGTGGGTGAGTCTATATAACTTTGTTATTCACATGTTTGAACTGTCTTGATAAAGGTCCTTGTTTGGACCGAAACATCGATCCAATAAAAGAAGTTTCTTTTTGGAAAATCCTGGTGTGCTTCAGCACTTTTCTACATGTGTATATATATATATATATATATATATATATATATATATATATATATATCTGGAAACAGGCGAGCACACACAGGTCTTAGTTGAAAAACAAAAGGTGTTTATTAAACAAAAAAACTTATATATATATAAAATATATATATATATATATATATATATCCAACAAAGAAGATCCGCACTCTCAGGACTTACGTAAAACTAAAACATGTATTTTATTTTAAAAGAGAGACTAACGTTTCTCAAAGTGTCCAACAGACATAGTCAAAAAAACGTAACCTCATTAGCATAAGACTCAAGGTGTGTATACATGATTAAACATGCAAGACATATCTAAATAACACCAATAAATGTATCTACTTAAAACAATGTATCACATTAGAGGTTAAAATCAAGATATTATGTGTCTGTGTTGTTCAACATCGTAACTGCTATATTCTTCTGTATATAGTAAACACTGGTATATAAAATATCCTAAAATTGAGTTAGTTGACTTTGTTCCTTTTCCCAAACTAATGTTTGGTCTTTTGTTAAATTAATCTAGGTAGGCATTTCTTGTAGTCCTGTGTCATTTGGATGGTTATATATCTGACCTAAAGTTGGAACCCCTTCTTTAACGGGGTATGCCTTAGAGCCAGGCAAAGTTGTTTGTTTTTAAAAGTTTGTATTCTTGTGTCATCCCACAGCTGTTTTTGATACCAGTGCTGTACGCAGTTTTTTTCACTTTGCAAATCAGTGGTATCATGAGGTATCATAGTACAGGCATGGGTCATGTTATCCAGAATGTTCAGGACTTGTGGTTTTCCAGATAACAGATTTTTCTGTAATTTGGATCTCCATTCCGAGAGTCTGCTAAAAATCATGCAAATATTACTTAAACCCAATAGAATTGTTTTGCATCCAGTAAGGATTGATTATATCTCAGTTTGGATCAAGCACAAGGTACTGTTATTATTACAGAGAAAAAAATATTTGTTACCACCATGCTAATCCACTAAAATGCAAATTCGCGTCTCTGTAGACAAACTTTGACAAAGTTTCACTAGCATTCATTTGCCAGCATAAGCATTTCATAGCAAATTTTCGTTAGCGTTCATTTCTACCTAGAAAAACTTCGGAAATAATCTTACAGTCATGTCAGTTGGAATAGGGCAGGTACATAGGTCATAAAGACGTCTTTATTAGAGATGGTGCAAATGCTGGAAGTGGCCACTTATTATTAAAACAAAGTCCAAGGAAGCATAATAAAGACAAATTACAGTAGATCATCTAATGCCGTAGACATGAGCCCACCCTAAAACAAATTTGGCATGCTCTTCAAATTGTTGGAAAAAAATTAACAAACATTTTTAATAGTTGGAACAGAACTTGTGAAAGCATTCCAGCTTTAAAAAATGAAAAAACATCAGCCTTTTTTAGAATTTTTATGACTTTTCAGTATACAGGATATGATGTTATTGGCATAAGATTTAGGAGGATATAGCTTCATCTTATCAGTTCTCTTCTACGTCTGTTTATAAACTGGCCATGTGCCTGCAGGTGGGCTTTCTGGTGAATTTTCACCATATATGGTACATCAGTAGAATCATAGTGCAATGCAGTGATACACCTGAATATAGCTTTTGCTCCGCAAATTGCCCTCTTTATTTTTTTGATGTCTCTGTGAGCAATCAGTAACCAAACAATGGAATGTTTCAAACAGAACATATACAGGAATAGCAATATCATTTCCCATGCGATATTTAGTTTAAATTAATAATGGCACAAAAGAGCAACGCTTTAGTAATTACTAAATGACATAATTATTCTAAATTGTACATGTGCCAAGCACTTGCTGATCCAGTCTGGGACCACGTATGCTGCTGTCAGTCTTATAATGAAGGTAAACAATAAACACAAGCAAACAAAGTTACATATGCCAAGTTACTCTAACTCCACTGTGGAAGTTTAAGGTAGAAGAAGCAGCAGCTGTTCGTTAACTAGTTACATGTGCAGAGATCTCACAGATGGAGCCAGCAACTATACAGTACATCATTCTTCTAGACCTTAGAGAAGATGCCATTTTATCATGCATTCCTCCAGGCTAAATTCCCTCTGAATTATTTCACAAAGGGAAAAGGAAGAATCGTATAACGTATGTGATCAAACGCAAATAAGCGGCATTTAATTTTTTTTCTCACATTATTTTTTTTTTTCACCTTGCAGTTCATGTTTGTGTAATTAGATCTGCCATTTTATAGCTTGCTGTAATGAAAATGTACTCTTTTAACAGTTCATTCCTTTATAATTATTCCCTTGGCAGGTTTCAAAAGTGATAATTATAGAATTGCCATATTTGTAGTACCTGCCAATCTCTGCTACCACCAGGTAGAGAGAAAATGCCTACTTCATATGAACATGTCAGCTCGCTAATTACAATACCGACAAATGATCAAGCAAGAAAACCCCTGGTAAGAGTGTTCTAATTAGAAAGTGTAGGATACATGGTACAATCTTTGCAATTCAGTGCTACAGTATGAAAGATGATGGATACATTGATGGGCACAAAGGAAAAATAAGAAATGTGATTGGATACCCATTTTTTGATGCTAGGTACAGAGCACTTATACTTGCAGGTTCCTATTCATCAACTTGACTCACATTAATAACCACTTCACAATAAAATGATTGATACAAGTCAACCTTAATGCTATGAATCAGAATGAAGAACAAAGCAATTATAAAAATATGTAAATGACAGCCAATGAAAGAGAGAAGAGCCATTTTAAACTAACGGTGTACAGGAATTTCTGTAACAGAGGGTAGATTAAAAATGTAAGGGCATGGATTAATAACGTTAGAGTAATTAAATACAAATGGGAATAAACTTGTGTTAATTAATATGCTGTTTGTTGAGTAGCAGTAGCTATTGTAAAATGTTAATACCTTTATTAAATCTCTAATGAGCTTAGATTATGCAGTGTTGTGTTGTTTTTACTCATTCTAAGGAAGGTTGTGGTGACAATTATAGGCAAATGTTGAAAATTCCAGGAAGTTAAAGGAATACTGTCATGGGAAAACATGTTTTTCCCCGAAATGGTTCAGTTAATAGTGCTGCTCCAGTAAACTTCTGCACTGAAATCCATTTCTCAAAAGAGCAAACAGATTTTTTTATATTCAGTTTTGAAATTTGACATGGGGCTAGACATTTTGTCAATTTCCCAGCTGCCCCTGTTCATGTGACTTGTGGCAGCACTTTAGAAGGGAACTGCTTTCTGGCAGGCTGTTGTTTTTCCTTCTCAGTGTAACTGAATGGAACACAGTGGGACATGGGTTTTTACTATTCAGTGCTGTTCTTAGATCTACCAGGCAGCTGCTATCTTGTATTAGGGAGCTGCTATCTTGTTACTTCCCATTGTTGTGTTGTTAGGTTGTTTGGGGGGGGCAAGGGAAGGGGTGATATCACCCCAACTTGCAGTACAGCAGTAAAGAGTGATTGAAGTTTATCAGAGCACAAGTCACATGACTTGAGGCAGTTGGGAAATTGACAATATGTCTAGCCCCATGTCAAATTTCCAAATGAAATGGATTTCAGTGCAGAATTCTGCTGGAGCAGCACTATTAACTGATGCATTTTGAAAAACTGTTTTTCCCATGACAGTATCCCTTTAAATTGAGACACAGGGGATCTATGTTACCAGTCCAAAAATAAGGCAGCTGAGTGTCAGGGACTTGCTCCAGTTCCCAAGGCACCATTAAATCACCATTAAACAAAATGTCCCGAGACTCATATAATGTAAAGTACAAAAAAATGTATTCAATCAGCATCATAATAAATATACATACATAATGACCCTGTACGATCCAACGTACGCATTTTGTACAAAATGCGTAAGGTGGATCAAACAGGATATTTCTGCCACTATTTTCTCAGTTCCAAAATATAACGGGTGATCCTGGTCAGTAAGGTTAATTCGCTAGGCTTAGATCATGTTCTCTACAGGGTTCTGTTCCCTTTATTTTGTATAAACAATTATATCAACTATTGTTAACTCATGAAGAACCGACCATTTACAATACAGCTCATAGTAGCTGTCACCATTCAAATTCAGTATAATTAGTGCAGTTATATATATATTATATATATATATATATATTATAGTTATATATATATATATATATATATATATATATATATATATATATATATATATATATATATAATGGTCTTTTAAAAACCAAAGAATATTCCCATATTTATTTACTCAATCAATCCTAAACACCATACTCACTCCTATACATATTTATATAAATTATGAACATCTATATTTAGGGTATTTAGGAATGAGTAAATAAATATATGAGAGTTGGGAGCCCTTAGTAGGATATCAAAGGGCTTTTATCATTGTTAATGTTACTCCTTCACAATAACTACAAAATGGTTGGTTACATAGGTCAATATCATCACCACCAGGCTTCTGTCAACTTTAACACTGTGGAGTCAATGTTTTACAGAGCAAAGCAGGAGGCAACTAAGCTAAGGAAAACATGTAAACATGGATATATTCACCCAGCTCTGAAAATCTACTTGTTGAGTTCTGTTATGCACTCTGATGCATTGCTCATTTCCAACAAAGTGTAATATGGTCTTTCTGCACCTTAGGGGGCCTATTTATTATGGAGCTTAATAGAAAACAACATTAAATTGCAAGAATCTCAACATTAAAAGCTATTGTACTTGAGTTCTGTACAGATTTTCAGTGTCACGTAGCTCTGCATAGGAAGCCGGCATAACTGTAAGCAGCCATTACAGCCACTACTATCAGCTTTTTATGTTGTATTTCCTAAAGCGACTTCCAGTGGAACTTGCCATTTAAATTTTCCCCACAATGGATTACGGAGGTCTCAGAGAAAAAAAAAACACTTGGAAATTGGTAGCCATTACTTTTTAAAAGCCATGATCGCGGCGACTAAAGAACAGTAGGTTACTTCCCAAGTCATCACAATGTGTTCTGTCGCCATGAGTTGGCCCAAAAGTCGTAGTGACCAATCACTGCTTGTCTTCATCTTAAAGCAGTATAGAATATCGATGCCAAATCTGGAATGTAAAAACCTTGATAAATTCACTGTTTATTTTCCACAGCTTTTTACTCCATTGTTTGGTGAGATTTCTCTTACAAAGCATAAGAAATAGGGCACTATGTTTTTTTAAAAGCTATGGGGGAAAAATTGGTTTAAGGCAGTGCACAAGACATCCTTAGTTTGGTGTGGAGCTCTCGGGGGAACAATATATATTTTTTTGTTTTACTCACTATCCATACAATATAGCAACCCAAGAGATTGCAAAATAGTAATCACCATCAATATTATGCACCATTTAAGACTGTCGGTTTAGGACATAAAACTTCACCGTATTGTCATGCACATTATTATGGTCATCTCTTGGCTCAGTGAAAAATAGGTCTGAAAATTGCAAAAAAATAAACCCAATGGAAAAGGAACGTTTGTGACATTCAGATAAAGAGACACATTTGTCAGCTTTGATAAATGTGGCCATCTTTCTAGTATGATAGAGCACATCTGACCTAAAGAAATACTAACCCATAACTTTCCTGTTGAATATAAACTCAGCAGGGAATGACACCCACACATTGAACACATGCCATAAAACACCATGCAGCAAACTAGCAATTACAGGAACTGACCCACAGAGATAACAACAGTGAAACTGACTCTCATAGCTTGTAATCAGCAGGGAAACCAGCACAGATTATGCTCAACTGGGTCACTAAACAACATGGTTTAGTATTCAGCCTTTCATGCATTCACAAATATTTTAAAACCTTTTTAAACTGAAGTTTTTAATATATTGATATTTTGTTAAAAACAAAATTGAAAAAAATGAAGCTTTCCGTCCATGACTTATTATTGATTACACTGCAGAGAAATTTCCTCTCTTCTTCCTTCTGCAATGATAAAGACCCCCACTGTGCTTAGCTTATCTTTGCTGCTTCTCCAACATATCTCTCTCTATCACTATCTCACACACACAAATAACCCAATAATATCATTCTAGTAACAGAATCCATTGATACAAAGTATGAAATCTTTTACAGGTCATCATTTACTATATGCAGGTGCC
>CM044446.1:31285013-31310955 GCA_024363595.1 Xenopus borealis
TCTAAAACCACTGAAATGAGGCTGTTGATATGTGTTCAGTTACTGCTGGGAGATGAAGATTAGTTATGGGCAAATCTGTCCAAGTTCGCTGAAAACTCATGAAACTTTTATGCACAGCAAATTTTTCACCCATTGGAGACTTTTTTTGTGGTGAAAACTGGTTAAAATTTTTGTTTATCACTATTGGAGATCAAGAATACTTCATTCCTTGAATATTTAAATATCTTCATACAGGTATGTGGCCATTTATCACTGATATTCTTCCTGATCACTAGAGCACTAATATAATCTGCAATATTGGCCAATCCCAATCCTCCGTAGTATTTAAAGGCTAAGTGAATTGTAGGGGAGGAATTTTTCATTAAATTCAAGGGATGTATACCTGCATTCTGATGTATTGGTCCAGGTTCTTGGCCATGTTAGACATGCATTGTAATACCTTTAGCATTTTACAGCAGTTGTATATGTGTGCCATGTATTATGGCATTCTTTTACATTCATCCTGCTCAATATTAATGCCATCTTACTAATATGCTGATATGAGTCTATTCCTGAATAAGCAGCACAAGCTTCAATGCAAGAGAAATAATATTTAAAAAAAAGACATTCTGACCATGGCCCACTACAGGAGCAACCACCATTGGCTATTTCAACTGTACTAAGTTTTAAATGACACAGCTTATTTTAATCATCTGCTCTACCTCCTCTTTTTCTACCTACCTACCTATAAATATGTTGGCACCATAAAAATACATGTTGAAGGGATACTGTCATGGGATTTTTTCAGTTAATAGTGCTGCTCCGGTAGAATTCTGCATTGAAATCAATTTCTCAAAAGAGCAAATGGATTTTTTATATTTAATTTTGAAATATGACATGGGGATAGAGATACTGTTGATTTCCCAGCTGCCCCAAGTCAGGCTCTGATAAACTTCAATCATTCTTTACTGCTGTACTGCAAGTTGGAGTGATATCACCCCTCCCTTTCCTCCCCCAGCAGCCTAACAACAGAACAATGGGAGGTAAACAGATAACCGCTCCCTAACACAAGATAACAGCTGACTGGTAGATCTAAGAACAGCAATCAATAGTAAAACCCATGTCCCACTGCATATTATTCAGTTACATTGAGAAGGAAAAACAATAGCCTGCCAGAAAGCAGTTCCCTCCTAAAGTTCTGACACAAGTCACATGACCAGGGGCAGCTGGGAAATTGACAAAATGTCTAGCCCCATGTCAGATTTCAAAACTGAATATTAAAAAATCTGTTTTCTCTTTTAAGAAATGGATTTCAGAGCAGAAGGAGCAGCACTATTAACTGATGTGTTTAGAAAAAAACATGTTTTCCCACGACAGGATCCCTTAAACATGTATAATAACAACAAATGTGCCTATTAAGAACTGCCACACACCTGTAGGGGCAACCAGTGGAATCTGCCAATGACTTTAAGCAGCTCTGTTTATTGGCTGCAAGCCAGATACATATGGTCATATTGGTTTAAAAAGCAACTGCTCACAATTCAAATAAAAACTACCCCCATTCACATTTCTTTTCACTATTGGAATATTTTTGATACAAAGTCTAAGCGAGGTCAATCAGTGGACAAAAGAAACATCTGTTGGTATATATTAAACAGTAAAGGCTATCACAAACCAGTTACTGTGGTGTACATTGCTGTAAATAAGCAAGTATATTAATTGTAAAGACACTCTTTTTCAGATTTTTGCTTTCACGTATTAACATTTGATATTTGAGCTTACCAGTATCTTACTCAGACATCAAACACTTGTTAACACTAAGGGGCAAATTTACTAAGGGTCGAATTCGAGGGTTGAGAAACCCTCAAATTAGACCATCGAATTTTAAGGGAATAAAAAACCTTCAAATTCGAATATCAATTTCGAAGGATTTTACCGCAATTCGAATGGTCGAACGATCGAATAGGAAATATTCGATATGCTGATAAAATCGTTCGAATGATTTGAACGATTTGAACTATTCGATCTAAAATAATGAAAACCAATTCAGTAGGTTGAAACTGGCGAACTAGGCAGTTAAATAAAAATGTAAAGTGGAAGTTATTTGACTGTCGAATATTCAAATATCCGAATACATTTTTATTCAAATTATTAAAATAATTCAATTTGATTGAATTTTCAAAATTCGATGGTCGAAGTGGTCTTCAAAAACATTTGAAAATTTGAATTTGAATTGCATTTCGAATCATTCATGTGAATTTGATAAATTTGCCCCTTAGCAATTAGTGAACTTTTCATCATACAAGTAAAAAATAGCAGTGCAGAAAGGGCAAAGAAATATTGCATTGAATTGTTTTAGCATTTTGATTTTCAAATAGCTTACAAGTATTACAACAATACTCTCCACTATTCTTGCACCTTCTTTTTTCTTCTTTTCACTAGCACAATTTTACTTACAGTAGTTCCTTCCCCTGTAATGTTCCCTGTTATCCTCTATTGCCCTTAATTAAAGAGCGAAGTGGCTAAAATTCTCCAACATTACACCCACAGGGACTTTGCAGATTTACAAATGGGCGCTGGCATCACTTCCATAGCCAAGGAGATAGATGCTAGCATTGATTTGCACTCCACTGCCAGGCAAATTTTCGCTCTGGCGAATGGATATTACTCTCCAGATTCAATGGATTTTACTGAACGTTACCTCTTTCATCAGACTTACCTTCACCAGCCCAGACCAGGCAAAGTGCAATGGAGTGCATAGAACTTCCAGAATCTCCAGTTACTTACATCATATTTTTTGAGTGAAAAAACGTAGAAGTCCAAAAAACGTTAGCGTCTTTTTTTTTTTCAGGGTGATATGCTGCAAAAGTCTTAAATTTTTTTTTTGTGCAACGGGTTTCCCCCATACATTTTATAACATATGGGAACATTATATTACAGTGGGCTTATGTGTAGGGCATTAAAACAACTCTATTAGCTTTCCCTTGGCATGTCTAGTTATTAGTGTAAATGCAACATTATATGCAACATGAACATTAAATGGTGCAATTAACTTTAATTTTTCCGCTGTATGCAAATAAGCGAGCACAAGACCTCTAATGAAGTTGCGCTAGGCAGAATTGAATGCTAGTGCATCTTTGCTTTGATTTGCTCTCCCTGCAGAAGTAACACTAGCAAAAATTCACCAGCATTTGTCACCTGGGACAAAACTTCGCAACTTAGTAAATTTGCGTTGTCTGAATGAATTTTCGTCTGGTGAAGTGTTGCAATGCCTGCAAAGCCTTCACTGGCAAATTTTTGCATTTTAGTAAATTTGCCCCAATAATCCTATTTTTTTCTCACTTTTATCTAACCACTTCCTCTTTGATTCTCTTCTGTTCTTCAGTCTATTTCTGTGTTTATTCTGTACCATTTTTTTTCTTATTTTCTTTTCTCTGCTCTCCCTTTGGTCTTAATATTTTTTGCTTTTCCTCTTTATTTATGCTACAAAATGTTCATCGTTTCTTTTATTTCTGCTTTTTAACTTGCCCCTTTCCTCTGTACCCTTTTGCATTTTAATTATCTACTCAATCTAGTTTGCTGTTCTCCTCTATGATATCATTCCTTGCCTCTACTTTCTATCTTTGTAAGCGCTTCATTATTTTATTTTTATTATCGGACTTACACCTTTAAAAAAGAACTAAAGCTTTTCAATTAAGTAAATATAAAAATGCTGCTCATCACATTAGGGGTTCTTAGCATGATTTGCAGTGACCCCCTATAACTTTGAAATGGTTGCCCAGAGCACCCTAAGCATGTATGTGTCACTAACAGACATAAAAAATGGTGAGCTCCTGTGACATATTTAAAAATCTGGATCATTAATGTTATATGCATGCTGGACCTTTAGGCTGAGGCAGTAAGTTCAATATATAAAATATGGCATTTTTAGCCACATTTGTTTTTAGGGTTTAATTTTCCTTTAAAGGGAAACTGTCATGGGAAAACATGTTTTTTTTTTAAATGCATCAGTTAATAGTGCTGCTCCAATAGACTTCTGCACTGAAATCCATTTCTCAAAAGAGCAAACAGATTTTTTTATATTCAGTTGAAATCTGACATGGGGCTAGCCATTTTGTCAATTTCCCAGCTGCCCCAGTCATGTGACTTGTGCCAGCACTTCAGGAGGGAACTGTTTTCTGGAAGGCTGTTGTTTTTCTTTCTCAATGTAACTGAATAGTATGCAGTGGGACATGGGTTTTACTACTGAGTGCTGTTCCTAGATATACCAGGCAGCTGTTATCTTGTGTTAGGGAGCTGTTATCTGTTTACCTTCCCATTGTTCTTTTGTTAGGCTGCTGGGTGGAAAGGGAGGGGTGATTTCACTCCAACTTTCAGTACAGCAGTAAAGACTGATTGAAATTTATCAGAGCACAAGTCACATGACTTGGGGCAGCTGGGAAATTGACAAAATGTCTAGCCCCATGTCAGGTTTCAAAATGAAATATAAAAAAATCTGTTTGCTCTTTTGAGAAATGGATTTCAGTGCAGAATTCTTCTGGAACAGCACTATTAACTGATACATTTTGAAAAATGTTTTTTTCCCATGACAGGATCCCCAGTTGATGCAGATATCTTTCCAGACTCTGTAATAATCATGTTTTCCTTACTGATGGGTAATTTTGTTGTTTCAGACTAACATGTAAAACCAGTTTATGAGGTAGCCATGCCAGGTTTGACACAATTTCCAAATCTTAGCAGCACAGAACAGAATTACACACCAGCAAGAACAATATCATTACTAAACAAAGGGCATATAAATAAGGAATGCAGCAACATTCAACCCCAGTGGTGGGTGTCAAGGAGTAAAAAATCCTTGGAAAATCACCCCAGGAAATTAATGTCTGATATTTAGCAATAATCTGTACTACATCAAGGGGCAGATTTACTAAATTCACATTAATTCACATGAAGGATTAGAATATTCAATCGAATTTTCAAAAAGATTCGAATTTCGAATATGCAAATTAGGTAAATTCGACCATTTGAATTTTCAAATTTAATTTTATTCGAATATTTGAAAATTCGATGGTCGAATACTTCCCCTTTAAATTTAAATTCGGTCACCTACTTCGCCAGATTAACCTTCCTGAAATGGGGATCATTCCCTAAGATCGAATAAGAAAAATTAGTTTGATCGCTTAAAAATCGTTCGAATATTCGATTCGAATTCCCCACTATTCCCTGGTCGAATTTCTATTTTTTTTTTGCATTCGAAATCCGACCCTTAGTAAATCTGCCCCCAAGTATCTATAATACCCTTTGAAATGTCACATTACTTCATAAAAGAATGCTGCAAGGAGAAGACATTTAAGCTACTGTAACAGGAAAAATGACTATGGGAAAATTGAAGCTTATTTTGCATAATGTATTGATTGTACAGCCATGCCCTTAGAAAACAGAAGACATTTACAAAAAATATTGGAAATCGTTTTCCTGGGGCGATGTATAACAACATGTAGTTTCTCCACATCTCTTAAGTCTTAGGGGCAGATTTACTAAATTCACATGAAGGATTCGAAATTCGATCGAATTTTCAAAAAGATTTGAATTCGAATTTTCAAATGTTTGTGAAGACCACTTCAACCACTGAATTTTGAAAATTCGATCGAATCGAATGATCCAAATAAAAATCTATTCGAATAATCGACAGCCGAATTACTTCCCCTTTTTACATTTTTATTCGACTGCCTAGTTCGCCAGATCAAAGCTACCGAATTGACTTTCATTATTTTTGATCGAATTAAAAAATTTGATTGAATGTTTAAAATCGTTGGAATCGTTCGATTCGAACAATTTTATCGATCAAACGAATATTTTCTGTTCGATTGTTCGACCAATCGAATTGTGGTAAAATCCTTTGAATTTGATATTCGAATTCGAAGGATTTCACTTTCCAAAGTATTCCCATGGTCGAATTTTGAGGTTTTTTTAACCCTCAAATTCGACCCTTAGTAAATCTGCCTCTTAGTTTTCATGAAATGCTTTTTTTATTTTTAATTTGGTAACGTTTTAAATGCAGCCGAAAACATGTTTTAGTTAAAAAAAAATGGTGTATAGAGTGCATAAATAGAAATAGTAACTATATTGCATTCTAAAACTGTTCTCTTCTGCATTTATTACAGTTGTGGGCATAGTTTAACATATGGCCATTAATGCTTGTTGTGCTGAATAAGGATACATCTGTTGGCTCTGTGCACATTCTTTAACAGGGAGCAAAACTATTTTGTATCGTTCTGAATTAAAATGGAGATGTACTACATTGGGAACCTAGAGGGATCATTACTAAAAGGAAAAAAAAAACAAACAAACAACAAAAAACAGCAGTTCTAGAGCTGTAAAATAAGCCATCATAACACATTACATATATCTGAATCATTCTCCATGGAGAAAAACAATGAGATATAAATATAGATAGCAGAAAAATTTAATGTTTAGGAAATGATTCTCTAACATATGGTAGCCATCACAGATGTTCACATAGCTGAATTTACTGTGCATGGAATTCCAGAGGCACAGAACAGAAGTACAGTTAACAATATAAATATAAAATAAGAGGTAATAGGTACACAGAAATGGTAGAATTTTTCATATATAATAATAGTATGCCATTGATGATGGGTAAATAGGGAAAATAACTGAAGATATTTTCCTTCCTTCAACTCTTATTGAACAGAAACTACCAGCCATGGGCTGCAGCAGCAATGCCTTATCAGAAATAATTCCAAATTATTGACATATTTTATTTATATACACATCAAAGAATGCATAAATAATAAATGTCAATTTGCATTATTAACCTGTTTGTCTAATGCATGAAATACTTGTTTTTTACAACAATACATTTCTAATTGAGATTTCTGAGTTATATACAGTCCATATCATGCCTCACATCCATATCAGACAGTCCATATCAGAGCCACCACTACTATATCAAGCAGAAGTGTTTTAATTGTACTGTAATAAAATATAAAGTAGTGTTGCCCTGCACTTGTAAAACTGGTGTGTTTGCTTCAGAAACAATACAATAATTTATATAAATAAGCTGCTGTGTAGCAATGGGGGCAGCCATTCAAAGGAGAAAAGGCTCAGGTTACACAGCAGATAAACTCTGTAGAACATAATGGTGCCATCTGTTATCCACTGTTTAACTTGTGCCATATAGTCTTTTTTCAATTTTCACTATTGATACACAGCAGCTTGTTTATATGAACTATAGTAGTGTTTCTGAATCCACCCTATCAGATTTACCAGTGCAGGGCAACAGTTCATGATATTTTCATTACTCTAAAACACTTAAATTTTTTTGGTGGTACTGTTCCTTTAGCAATATTGTTCAACCATAACCATGGGTAAGTAAAATGCTACTAAATACCTCTGCAGATTTAAGGGCAAATTCACTAAAGTGAGAAGCATCTAACGCTAGTGCTTATTCGCCAGCGTGACGTCATTTGGCAACTTCGCCAATTTACTAACAGCGTCCCTGGTGAAAATTTGTTAGTGAAGTAGATACACTAGTGCAACTTCGCACCCTTACGCCAGGCGAAGTTGCGCACTGACGAATGGACGTAACTACGCTAATTCACTAAGATGCCGATTTTACTGAACGTTACCTCTTGCCGTGACTTTACTTTGCCAGGTCAGACCTGGTGAAATTCAATACAATAGATAGGAGTCTAGGAGATAGGAGAAAAGTCCCAAAAAAATGCTGGCATTTTTAATTTTTTTTAGGGTGATAGTCTGAAAAATTGCGTATTTTTTTCTGCCCCCCCTACATTTCCTAACATATGGCAACTCAACTATATAGTGGGAACATGTTTAGGGCAATAGGACAACTTTATTTTATTTATTAAAGGTTTCCTGGGCTTGTGTAGTGTAATGTAGTGGCTGTAACATACACTTCTATTATACGTTTAACTTTGAGCCGTATGCAAAGTAGGCATCGCTAGTGTAAATGTGCTTTGCCTGACGAAGTAACAGTAGCGCAACTTCGCTACCGTTCACCTCCCTGAGCGCAACTTCGCATTATAGTGAATTTGTGTAGCGCTGGCGAAACTATGCCTGGAGAAGTCTGGGGAACTTCGGTGAAGCCAATGCTAGTGCATTTTCGAAGGCTTAGTGAATTTGCCCCATAGTCCTGCAACATCAGGTTGAAATCTCTTGAACTGCCCTGTTGGATACAACTTTAACAATCTTTCCAGGTTTGTGGGATTCTGTGAACCCCAACTCCTTGTTATATGATTATTGCAGCAGGCATGAACTAGTGTCACGGTCGGCACCCAACACCAGAACAGATGCCAAGCACCTTGGTCTCGGCTCGGCTTCACCAGTAATGTGACCGCCTTTAACTTTGGGAGGAGCCCTCAGCTACTCAGATGACACCTGGACTTAACGAGAGGTGCAAGGAAAAGTTTCTGTATAGGCAGAGGGGCACGACTGTTGTTAAAGTCTATTAGGTCGAGGGTCACGGTACAAACAGGAGTAAGCAGGTTCGTAGTCAGACAGGCTGGGTCAAGGCAAGCAGATAGCTAGAATGTTCAGGCAGGCAAAGGGCCAACAGGGTGATCAATCAGATGGGGTGAGGCAGAATCTGAGTCAGTTAACAGGCAGAAGTCAAAACCAGAATGTCAGTCAGGAGGCTTAAGCAGAATCAAAGTCGGTTTCAGGCAAGGGTCAGGTTCCAGAGATCAGAGTAGTCAAATATAGTCAGGCAGGGTCAAAACAGGAGATCAGGAACAAACAGGAAGCTAAACAGCACAGGTCAAGGCATCAGGAACAAAATCCTATCACGGGCAATGTGTAAAACCAAAAAGCCCCTTTAAATATTTAAAATTTTGCGCCATTGCGTGCTGACGTCATCACGTCCCCGCCGCACCACTAGGCCACCAGGCTGAGAGTTCTTCACAACCAGTTTTGCTAGCATTGGTTGAGTACGCAAAATTTCATTTTCTACAATCCTACACTAGGGAGCAAATCTGGACAATATTTTTATCATAATATTTCGGTCTATTTAGAAGGATTTATGAAGAACATTTTGTATCACTATACCTACTATAAACATTTTAACTCATTAGTGCAACTTTTGATACTTAGAAATTATTTAGTAGAAAATGTTATATTAGTTAAATTACAAAATAAAGGTTTGTTGGGATCACATAAGGCTGATCTTGCCTTTCCCTAAATTAGGGATACACTGAATCCAGGATTCGGTTTTGGATTTAGCCTTTTTCAGCTGGATTCGATTCGAATGAATCCTTGTGCCTGGCTGAACAGAATGCTAATTTGCAACATTTTTTTCCTTTCCTGCACATAATTTGCATATGTAAATTATGATCCAGATTCAGTTCGGAATGTGGCCAAATCTTTTACAGAGAATTCGGGGATTCGACCAAATCCCAAAGAGTAGATTTGCTGCGTCCCTACCCTAAATAGACTTATACAGAAGAAGCAATTGTGGCACCAAGCAATTGGTAAACATTTATTTATATAAAAAATAAACAAGGTGCACTCACTTTATATAATGTCCTCATTTAGTATCGACTTTAATTTTGCCTTATTATTAAAAAATGTACATCGTCATCTATCCTAATTAATCTTTTTTTTTATTTAATAAATTAATCACATGACTATGAGATGATTGGTTAAATATTTGGAGAATGAAAAGAATAAAAAAGTATATCTGTTTCAGTGTTATTTACAGATCTTCCAACAGAGACTAATTAGGTCAGTGCACCAATGCCAACAATACACTAGAAGACAGGAGTGCTCAGCTCTTCGCTTAATACGTATGTCAGTGACCAGCAGGTTTGAAATTTCAAATACACACAGAGACTGTGATTGGTTCCCTAATGTGCCAAGATCCTGTCACAGCTGGTCTGTGTTTGAACAATTACATGTACTGGCAACTGAATGCAGAGAAAGGTGGCAGCTGTCTAATTATCCTTCTATATGAAGATGAGAACAATGGAAAGTACCAGGACAATGCCAGGTTAATGAAGCTCAACTTTGATATATAGATTAAAGATTTTATAACAACTTTAGATTGCAAGAATAACTTCATGTTACTGCATAACCACATTTAAAATCACATCTGTTTTTATGACCAAACTGTAAGTTTATAAATTAATTGTGACATAGAAATGTTTTGGCAGATAGAGCAAGACAATTCAAGATAAATAACATATTCTGTATGGAAACAATTACTGCATTCACTCCTCTGTTCTTAGACATTCAGAGCGGATTAAGGGCTCTTACACATGGGCATTTTTAACCTGCGCTCCCCTGCATTCCATTTTGTTCTGTTCAGCCGCAGGGGCATGCAGGAATAGATGCACTTGATTCTTTTCAATGTGGCTTTACTCACACAGACCCTTGTAGGCGCCGAGCGCAGGTTGAGACGCAACATACTGCATTTTACCTGTGTTTGGAGCTTACACACATCTTTGTGAGTACAGCCCCCTTCAAAAGAATTGAGTGCATCTGCTCCTGCGCTCCCCTTTCAGCCGTAGGGGAGCGCAAGAGTAGACGTCCATGTGTAAGGGCTCTTACAATACAAGTATTTCCAGAACTACCACTGTCGGCTATAAATGTAGGCGGTTATTTATCAATTGATTGTTATCGAATTTTAGAGGCATGTGAATTTTTTTAAACTTTCATAAATTGGATTTAATTTACAATTTGAATGCTACACTGTATGTTATTTATGAAAAAAAATTACAACATCTAAAATTCAATGGTATAGCCCCGACTCAAAATGAATAAAAAAAAAACTCCCATTGGAGCCTATAGAGAGTCATTTTCAAAGTGAAACTTGGCAAAAATTTGGCTCATGACCACTATTAACATCTTCAAATAGTTCAAGGGACCTCAGTCAATGGGGGTCATTTATAAACTTTGCGCAGGGCAGATTGGTTCGAGAAGTGAATATATTTGCCCTGCGCCTGGTTATATTTATAAGGCTGAATAAGAGTGTGCAAACAGATTTACGAATTTGTTTTTCACATTGCGAATGTCTATAGGAGCTTCACAAATCACAAATTGTGAACACTCTGCGCCACAACTTTGGTGGCGGAGAAAATATTCGCAAAACTGTTTCACAAATTGCGAATTTAAGTTACTTTTAACGCTATTTTCGCTCAAAACAACCTCGCAAAGCGCCTGTACTCACACAAAGACCCATCTTGTTTGTGAGTTGTTTGTGAAAATTCATTCACAATGTGAATTTGCAAAAACCGGAAAGACGGGCACAGTAGTGCAATATTGTAGCGTTCAGGAAAAAGCATGGGCAAAACTACCATTTGCCAACAATTATGCACTGCACGAACTTTATAAATGACCCCCATTGTCTTCTACATGAACTACATGAACAGTTTTTAGATGAAGAATAGTTGAATTCGAACTGTTTCTGGGGTTGAGGTGTGATAAAATCAAATTTAAATTCGAGTTGGTGATTTAAAATTCGAATTTGTGGTTTTGACAAAAAAAAATTATTATTTGAACTGTAGTATATCTGCCCCATAATACTGAACTACAACTCCCCCCAGCCTTAGCAACACCAACCTTTGTACATTGTTTGGGTCTCCCTATGTCTGTATCTCTGTGTTTCTGTTTAGTATGTTTCCATTAACTACAAACAATGCATTCTTTACATGTTGCAGATAAAGAGGGGCAACGTATTTTTCACTTAATCCCTACAATTTGACAAACCTCCTACATCACAGAGTTTAGGGGCAGAGACACGTATGAAGATTCTGGGAGATTAGTCGCCTGGTGACAAATTGTCTCTTTTTCAGTGACTAATCTCCCCAAACTGCCTTTTTGATCAAAACCAACCGAATAAGTCAGTTTCGATCCAATTAAACAAACCCTCCAAAAATATGCAGGCAGGTGAAGTAGCTACATATCAAACTGATCATAATGTGCTTATGTTGTGTTAATGCAATCTCATGTGAGTAATAAGCAGACTAGAAAATTCAAACATTCAAATACGCTGTGATTGGTTTCCCTAGTGCACCGGCAGCCAATAGCAGCTGGTGTGTGTTTGAACAATCAGACCTGCTGGTAACTGACTGCAAGGCAGGGTGCCAGCTGCTCACTCATCCTTCACATTTATAGATTGCAGGAGAACAATGGATGATAAGACACTTACTAAAATATGTGAACAAGCAAAGAAAGATATTTTTACAGAACAAGCCTGTGCTTTCTGCTGGATAAAAAAATAAAGGAAAAAAAAATAGAATAGGCTCCTATTGTGCTTTTTTCTTTAGTGTTGCTGATATTCATATACATATACATACAACAATACCGTTGTTCTATCTTAAAGATATTTAAATATTGTAACACATAATAAATCAAATACAGCTTAAAAATTATTTCCCCCGGCTGCATCTGTCCCTTTGATACAATATTCTGTACTTAAATAAGTGTATTCTGTTTCTTATGAAATGATTTTCATCTTCCTTTCTGCCCATACATTTACTCTGGAGAATCATAAATTTCCCTGGGAGTTTCACTGGGAGTAAATTTAAATGTGCTGTTGAATCTTATCAGTGTAAATGCAAAATACTGGGGGGTAACTATTTTGTGGACTTTTTCACCAGCTTCTACATAGCTGTTCACTATTGTTTTTAGAGCATTGCAACATAGATGACATAGATGGCATTCAAAAGTGGATACAACTATACCCTGAATATACAGTATATTGCAAATAAGGCTGTTTAGGGTCACTAGGTACAACTGAAGACTTTACTAAAGACCAAAACAGCTTTCTTTTCATCCACAATACAACTTGCTCCACCCTCTGTGCCGGCCATTGCCAGTGCAAAGATTTGAGTGAATGCTGTGCAAGCGAGTGCAACCTGCCCCTGTCATGTAAAGTAAGGTTATTAGATGAAATGAAAAATCAGTGAAATGTTTGATAAATAAACCTAGCAGGATTGCACTGTTTGTGTTTAAAGAAATGCAATTAATGTACCCCTTTTATGTTCATTTTTAGAGAGTACTGAGTTTGTAGTTCAGTTGGTATGCAGCTAACATAAAAACTTAGTAAGTTAGGTTGAAAAAAGACACACATCCTTCAAGTTCAAACTTTTAACTTTTTTCACCTGCCTAATTGCTAGTTGATCCAGAGGAAGGCAAAACACCCCATCTGAAGCCTCTACAATTTGCCTCAGAGTGGGTACAACTCCTTCCTGACTCTAAAATGGCAGTTGGACTAGTCCCTGGATCAACTTGTACTATGAGCTCAAATAAATAACTGAATCCCCGATTTACGTTTTCTCGCAAAAGCCAGCAAGGTTCTTCGGTTCTCCTCAACCCGACTGCGAAAGTCCTTAAAAGATATGTCCTGCTGTGCTCCTCATAAAAAATCAAAGTTGTCGTGATCGCTCTATGAGGAAACCATTAGGCGAAACGCGTCAGCAAGACAACTTGGGTGGGAGGAAGCGCTCCGGTGACTTGTGCATTGAACTCTAAGGGACGCCGAGGAGAAACAAGCGCTACACGCATTTCCTTTATTTATCTGAAATGCGGATTTTAAAAAGAACGCTTGTGAGTGTGATTTAGATTATATATTAAAACGTTTTTTAAGCTCTCATACACATACTGTTCTTATCTTTTCACATTATATGCTGGACGGGGAAGTCCGTTACAAACAAGGATTGTATCACCGCTTATCTCAACTCACTTCTTGTGAGAATATTATACCACTGGGAGCAATTGAACTCCAGTGGTTGGATGCTATACTGCCTATCTCTAAGTTACTGTACGTACACGCACGTGTGGGTAGAATCGCTTGTTGGAAGATTTTATGCCACTGATATTTTATGTCACTGAATTTTTATAAGAACCATGGTTTGGTCATAAGGTGTTAAATAAGTGTTTATCTCCTTGTTATCCCTTCCTCAACAAAAACTTTGTTTTTTATGAGGAGCACAGCAGGACATATCTTTTAAGGAGTGTACTATGAGCTATCTTCCATAACCCTGTATTCCTTCACTTGCTAAAAAGCCACCCAACCCATTTTTAAAGCTATCTAATGCATCAGCTTGTAGATTTTGCAGAGAAAGAGGAACTCAATTTAAAACATATGAACTATTTGGATAGAATGGAATCTATTGGAGATGGCCTTCCCATAATTTAGAGCTTTCTGCATAATGGACCCAATACCTGAATACCTGTGTGTGTGTGTGTGTGTATATATATATGCAGATGAAGCCACTTTGGATTGTACATTTGACACAGAAAAACTTAACTCATCTATCCCATTTATCCCACTTATCACAGAATATTGTGTCACAGCATCCCATCCAATTAAAGAGTTCACCATTGAAAACAATGGTGCTTTGGTATGCTAATGAAAAGGTTAAATGCATTAAATGAGTTAAGATAACAGTTTCTTCAATTAGACCTAAGTCATCTGTATATATCCCATTGCTCTCTTTATTGTAGTGCTTGCAGTATCTTTTTTAAATATATAATATAATCTGTATTTTCAATGTGTACTGTACACCTGGAAATGTACAGAGCTGAAGAACATATGGGTATAAATACATGTTGTTAAAAGTATTATAATTATGATTATTATTGTAGAGATGTGGACACCCTCACCTAATATTGGCAGGCATGTCCCCAAGGTTATAGATGCCTAAATGGGTCCTAAGGGGACCTTGAGTCAATGCTCTGCTTATGTAAGCTCCTGTTGTTCTCACAGTGTACTGTAGATGGCACTGTGCAATAGTATAAAGGTCTAGGTAGCCATGCAGTCTGGCCCAGAGTTGGCTGAATCCTTCTCTGTTCAATAGCAAGGGAATGGTACTGGAACCCAGGATCTATTCTTAGTAAAGTTGTAGCAATACTTTTTCATAGATCACTCTAAAAGTGATCAATAGGTTATGTAGTTGAGCAGCTCAAGGCTCCGACGGGGAAATCAGAGGGATGAAGATCCCGGGTACTAATGACCCAGAATTAGGGACTAAGTGCATAGACACAGGGAGGAAGATATTCCTCTGGGTTCCATTTAGGGAAGTCTGAAAGCTGGGAATACCATACCATTGCTATTTCACTGTGTGTTCCCTTTTCCTTCAGGGACAAGCTGTTTCTGAATCTGTGAGTATACATTATCCTTTTGGTGGTCTATGTTCTATAAGGTGTTATATACCCCTATGTGGATTGTTCTGTAAATAAATTCAGTTAATGGTTTAGCAAAATAACTTTATTGTGCATAGCACACCGTGTTACAGTTGCAGTACACCCTGCCTCCACTCCGGTGCGAGGGCTTATACCTGGTCTCATCAGTGGCACTATTCTACAAAGAAAGTAGGCCTTAAGCCACATGGTAGCGTTCAATTGTCTATAGCTCTACATTATTATTATTAATGATAAAAATAATAATAATTATAAGGCAACCTTTACAGAACAACAAGGAATGTAATAAGCAATTACCAGGCATCAGGGAGTTATCCTAACTCTACAGAATTGTAACATTTTAACTTCATTCTTTAGTATTTTATTTTCTAGAGTTTCTTTCTTAGAGGTTCTTATTTGAACTTAGTCTGTTTCATCTCCAGGTGTGGGTCACTCTATAATAACTTTCCCTCTCTGCCCTCTCTTCCGGGTACTCTGGGTTTTTGTCCACAAAAATATACATGCAGGTTAATATGGCCTTAATGCCACTGGCCCTGCGGTGTGCCAATGTGATAGAGACCTAAGCTCCTCTGGGGCAGGGGCTGATGTAAATATAAAAAATATGTAAAGCACCGCAGAACATAAATAACAGGAAATAAGTAAACCTATTATCATGGTTAAATGCATGATTGGACCTGCAATCCATCAACCATACAGATTTTCTTCCTATATTCATCCATCTGATGCCTGATTTCAGAGTTATATTGTTAAGCAACAATTAATTTCATAATGCCAGTATGCTAGCTAACAACAAAATAGCTGACATAGACATAGCATAGCATAGAGCGATTTGCCTTCTTTAAATAAGCTTTGGATACTTACTGGGGAGGGGTCAAAATATTCAGTTTAAAGGACTATAACATGCTCCTTTTAACTTGTGAAAGTACTATTTTAGTGAAATGTATATTTGCTAATGTAGTAACTTGTTTGTGGGATACAGTATGGTTAAAGCCATTTCTACTGCTGTTTTCTCATTCATCTTTATCGTTATTAATTTCCTGTTCTTGCATTCTACTTCCTGTATGGCAAACATGGAGCAGGCCTCTCCTATATGTCATGTTATAAATAAATGAACTAGGAGTTACTTGCCTGTCTGCTATACCTGTAGTAATTCACAAAATGCATGTATCCCACAACTATTCAAGCAGTTTATTTTAGTTAACAACATGTAGTTACCCATAAGTAGCATGGCCCTTATGGCTCCATTCCCTTACCAGTACCTTCCTTTTCCCTGTTGCTGGGTTAAATCCCATGTAACATATTTGTAACAATTTATTGGCTATAGGTTGTGACCACTCCCTGCAGTGCTGTAACAAAAGTGCTTGCAGGGAGGGGCACATCCTCTTTGGCCTGCAGCAGTTGATCTGGGCAGATGTTCCACTGAGCCTGGAGTCAACAAGGCCCCAGAAGTGTTAGGCCCTAAAGGGACAAGCACCTTTAGAGAAGTCGGGGATACAGGGACCCCGTGAACGAGGTAAAGCCAGTGTATAGGTTATATCTCTTTATAGCACTCTCTAGTGGAAGTGAGTCAGAGAGGAAAGCTAGTAAGAGCAGCTCAAGCTCCACCAAGGAGGATAGAAGGGAGTAGCTCTCCCCCAGGCTCTACTTTGCCTGTAGTGAAGGGACCACAGTACTGACAAGGTACTTCAGGCAGTGTTCTTACCCCTGATGCATGTCTGCTGTAGGGATCCGGTCCACCTGAGGTACTGATATCCTGGATGGTGATCCTATCAACTCCTACTTGCTATTTCTACCTGGGTGTCTTTCCTTGCTATATCTGCTACACCTCTGATATGTACCTGGCATATGATCTACCTCAGTTGTGAGTATGATTAACCCTGTGGCGCTTTGTATGTAAATAAAGCCTGTTCTACCTGTTTGCAAAGAACCCCTGGCGTCCAACAACTGTTATTTCACATTTCTGGCAGTATTGAGTTATAGTACAACTACCTCAACACGGGTATTTTCCCCTTAGCGAAAGCCCTACCTGATGAAAGAGGGTCACATGTAGGCCATGCTCTATCATTGCTAGTTGGTTTGGTCTAATACAGCCAAAAAGGGGTTACAAACACTATGCACATAGATAAATACACCATAAAAAGTGTGACATTTTTGTGGCTCAATTGTGTTTCTCTATATTCCAGTCACATTGAAGCTGTTCCTCTGTGTAACCCAGATGAGGGGTGCAGTCACTGTTGTGCCACACAAAGGGGCAATCACTGAAACAACCCCCTACAGATAACAACTGTTCATCAGATAGTAATCAGCCACTTTACATCAAGCCAGTGACTTAGTTTGGATACTGAAGTTGTTTTTATCAAAATAAAATGGGAATCCATACTTACATATTACATTTTGGGTGCAATCATCAGCTGCATATTAATATATTTATTGTCCTGGTCACACAAATACAAAGGTTCACATTGGCTTCAGTAAAAAAATCAAAATACCTGTTAATAGTGCCGCTGCAGCAGAATTCTGTGCTGGAATACATTTCTCAAAACAGATTTTTTTTATATATTTAATTTTGAAATCTGACATGGGGCTAGACATATTGTTAGTTTCCCAGCTGTCACCACCATGTTCTCTGATAAACGTCAGTCACTCTTTACTGCTGTATTGCAAGTTGGAATGATATCACCCCCCCTCCCTTTCTCCTCCCAGCAGCCTAACAGAACAATGAGAAGGTAACCAGAAAGCAGCTCCCTAACAGAAGATATCAGCTGCCTGGTAGATCTAAGAACAGCACTCAATAATAAAAGCCAAGTCCCACTGCAACACATTGGTATATTGAGTTGGAGAAACAACATCCTGCCAGGAAGCAGTTCCATCCTGAAGTGCTGGCTCTTTCTAAAAGCACATGACCCAGCAAAATTAAATGGCTGCCTACACTCCAATTTTACAACTGAATACAAATACACTTGCTGGTTCAGGAATGCAACTTTATATTGCATAGTGAATTATTTTCAGTGTGCACAGTGCAATTTTGAAATAAAAAAAAAATTACATCATAAAAATCATGACAAAATACTTTTAATAAACATTATCGATAAAAAGT
This sequence comes from Xenopus borealis, assembly GCA_024363595.1. Classification (NCBI taxonomy): domain Eukaryota; kingdom Metazoa; phylum Chordata; class Amphibia; order Anura; family Pipidae; genus Xenopus; species Xenopus borealis. The sequence continues at coordinate 31,303,273 of CM044446.1, forward strand.
GCCTGTTCCATAGTATAGTATGAGCAGCCTTACTGCAGAAATGTAAAAAGCATTCTCACTTGCTCCCTGTAGTGACTCATTACTGAGTACCCGATGTTAGCAGCCAGCAAGAAATCAGAGCAGTAGATTGGTATGTGTTGACAAGGATGCAGAGCCATAACAAGTGGTCAGTGTTGCTGCTGTATGGCCTCATACTAATACAGGATACAGGTAGACGTTCAGGTCTTTAAAAAGACTTGGGTGAGTTTAACATGTTAATTATATTGCAGAAGGTATTGGATACAGTGCTATTTCTGGAACACATAAATTGGAAAAAAAAGATTTCTAGTTTCCCTATGGAATACTAGAAAGATATGTTAAAAGACTGTATATAAGTCACATTTTCCATGTATCATTAAAAGACATCCTATGCCTACCTGGGGTTAAATGGGATGTATATACAAAGCAACATAGTTAAAATGTTCATACAGTTGCAGAATACCATGTCATGATAGCACTAGCAGATGAGCTCAAGGTGGGACTCACATTATAAGTAAGTACCTACCTTCACTGGGCTATAAAGTCACTTAAAAAACACACTAAACATTTCTGCAACATCCCTGGAATCTCTGCCCACCTAATGAATCTTAAAGACCTGACTTTATGACTAATGCAATTACCAGATATTTTAAACAGATAACAAGCAAACATGTTACCTTTTCATCTAAAGTATGTTCATTTCCCTATAAATCATGTCACAGATTTGGAAATTGCATTTACTTATGCTCCTTAATTCCAATGAGAAAAATACAGCAGTTGATGTTATCCCCTGTAAGTTGTTCTACAGAGTACAAGATATGGTATAGTGCAATCTGCTTTCTTGAAAAAGAATTCCTGTAACTCGCTCAAATGGAAACTTGGAAAGTAATCTGCAGTGTAATAAACTAGATTAATCACGTTACTATATCATTTGTGGTCTTGAGAAACATATAGGCCTGAAACACTGCACTTTAGCCTTGTATTGCGAGCAATGAATAAAATATTACTGAAGCACTGTGCTGCGGTTCATCTAATTCATTGTGAATTCTAAGGCAAATACAAAAGTGTCTAACCAACTGCACCTGCACTGTTGCATATGGAATGAATGTCGTCTGGATGTGTATGGAATATCATCAATAGTTCCCAAATAGAATGCATCTGTAACTATATATGCAGCTGCAAAGGTGATCACCGTAGGGTTAACGGTCCCACATGTTTTGTGTGCTCATCAACCAACAGCCAGAGCAGCTCCCACTGGAATCCTTTCTTTTTAGCAAGAGAAAAATATTTTTAAAATTGAATAAAGCTAAATTAATGCATACAAACACAGCAAAAAAAGGTAGCAGAAGGACGACCTGTAAAGAAAAAAAGGAAATATTGAATTGCAGTTATACAGAGTATTTTCATAGTAATAAATCATAAGGATTTCCTGGTCAATATTATTGGTCTTTGAACATATTAATCTCTCTTGCTTTTAGAAAATATTTGTTCTTGTTGCACAAAGCAAGGGCACACTAATGTCTGACATATACCTTGTACAAAATTATTGTTAGGTGGAGCCAAGTAGTTAAAAGTAATTTTTCACAATTTGTCCATTGGGGCAGTGTTTCTGGCAATCTATGCTACATCTGCAGTTGAAACATTTATTAAAATTGTTTGACTATCTATTTAGAAAGGGTGTTAAAGACGCGTACTTAATTTATTAAATTTTATTTCCACTTTGGGGTATTGTTTATTCTAGGATGGATGAATGTTTTTTATCTAGAATTTTTCCATACTGTTTCCTGTGCTATAGTAAAATATCATTTGTAGGTAACAGCTGTACAACATGCCTTCAAAATCCACATTATAATGAAGAATGGCAAAATGCTTCTTTGGCTTAGCAAGCAATTAGGTATACAGGTGTAGGTATATATTTTTTAAGCAATTTAGCTGTGTTGCTGATAAAATCATTTAATGGTCATAATAAAACAATTCTCCTTTTTTCACTAAAATACAATAATATTGCTGTAGCATTTTGCATGTATATTGGGTCTGCAGTCTTATGGGGCACACTTCCTAGAGGAACCCAATCTCTGTGTTAAACACTAATCTTTGCACCAGTATGTTAGTCATTGTGCCACTGTGCAGAAGGCTCACAACTGCTTTCCAGACCTCTACCTCATAATGCTTTAAAAGTGAATGCCTTATTTTAGCAAAATTACAGTATATTTTTTTCATAGTTTTGTGAGTTTTGCACTTTTTTGTAATCTGACCCTCCTGCCTATCGGCTGCTGCCATGAGCTGATATGTAGTCACAACTAGAAAACTGAGAAATGAATGGAAACGTCTAGAGTAGAATGAGAAACCACAGAGGTGCAGTGAAGCATTAGTGCTGGAAAGACTGGGTACACCAGTCCAACTGGAATTTCTCTTCAAATTCCTTGTTGTTTGCAATGATAACCAGATATTATATGATTGGTGAAGCACTATATGCCAGCAGATGAAAATGGCCATGGAAAATATCAACAGGAAGCATACAACTAAACTGAAGCGACATCTTGTTCCCTTGGGATACAAACCTTGTTACACAGCTCATCTATATTAAGAATATCCATAGAACATTCACTGTAATAGATTTTGCATCAGCCTTACATCAGCCTGATACACGAATACTGTATCTAGGCACTTTGTATATAACTTTTACTTGTGTATTTAATTGAACACACCTAGCAGCCTCAAATCTCCATAAACAAAACAGACACTAAACAATAGTGCTCTTGCAAAAGTAACAAAGGCACTGACACACAATAACCCAAGAAATCAAAACCACCCAAACCTGTAATTTTATCTGGATCCCTTTAAGTTTTAATAAGGGATAGGGAAACTTGTAGTGCTGGGAATTGTATCTGAACAATATTATCGCACAGAAGGATCATGCTTTGTTGAAAGTCACAGTATGGTCCCTTCCCCAGTAAAGCTTACAATCTAAGGTCCCAAATACATTCACACAAATACATTCACACAAATACTGCAGGAAATTTTATCAAGTCAGTTAAAATGCCTGTATGCATGAGAGGAAACTGAAGTAAATAATATAAAAAAGAGGGTCACATAAATCTTCTATGGAATACACTTACACCATGCAGAAAAGGTGGTCTAGCACAGACTCTCAACTCAGAGAAAGAATAACCAACATTAACCTGCAGATTTACTAAGGGTCAAATTCGAGGGTTAAAAAAACCCTTGAATTCGACCATCTAAATAGTTGCATTGATCTGGCGAACTAGGAATAAAAAAGGGGAAGTACATCGACTGTCACATAGTGAAATATTCAAATAGATTTTTATTATTATTATTATCATTTGAATCATTCGATTCGATCTAATTTTCAAAAATTGACTGGTCCAATTAGTATTCAAAAACATTTGAAAATTCGAATTTGAAACTTTTTGAAAATTCGATCGAAATTTGAATCTTTTAGTAAATCTGCCCCAAGAGATTATTTATTTAGGTACAATTTCTTTCACCAATGTCCATTTTGATGACGAAAGACTAAATATTTTTGCAATTTAAAATGCCCTAAAGCAGTTCCAAGTCTGAATCCGAAAATACTCCATCCAAAACCTGCTGAATTAATATAAAATTGTATGGCAGATGCCCCATTAACCATCTGAAGATGTTTTAACCCACACTGAATATTCAGGGTTAGTTGAATTTTCAGGGTTAGACTCTGGTTTTTCTGCAAAACTTAAATTTTTTGTGGTTTTTGGCGTCAAACGCAGTTTATTTTTTTTTTTATGACAGATAAGGTCAAATAGTCAATTCTAGTTTGGTATGAATTTTTCATTTAAAAAATCTGAAAAATTCAGATTTTAATAAATAATCCCTAAGAAACAAGGGCATTCAGGTACTCAAAGATTCCATAAGGGCTGCAAAAATCTAAGTAAAAAAAGTATTTTTTGAAAATCACCCTTGAAAGTTCAGTATCTCCAGTGGCATTACTTAGACATGAGCTGCCAATTGTTTTCCACAAAAAATGTTTCTCTGTTTGTTAAAAACTCTAAAATTTGAGATTTATTATGTGTAAAAACCACAAAAACCTGTAATGCAAAAATTCACCAACTAAAAGTAGTCAAGGTCCTATAGAAGTCAATGGGAGCTGTTCTGATCCTATTGGACTTATTGGAATCAATTCAAACTTTTAGAGGTTTTCAGATTTTTTGTCTCTAGAAATTGATATAATTTCAGAAACCACAAAAATTTGACCTTTAATAGATAGCCCTCCACATGTAGGAAACTGGAGTACCTAGAGGAAATCACACAGACTTGGAGAAAACAAATAGATTACCTACAGATCGCCCAAGTTGGAATTGACCTCAGGACCTCCGATCTCTATGTTCTTGTATATAGGTTTAAAGCAATCGCATTACAATGCCATTTCCAAAGCAAAAATACTTTTTCTTCCTAAACCATGGGAAAGATGATATGTTGCATACAGTACATGTTTACATTCATTACAGGACACACCAGGCTGTACATACCATCTAGTATTTCTATTGTTACCACATGAGTAAGGACCCCTGTCCTTACTTCATAATTCTACCACTCAGGGACATGTCTGATCAGCTTTACCTCTGTAAGCAAACAAACAGATGTGCATGAACCACTGTAGTACACAATTCACTATGTCAATCTGACAATTATTATTTTCAAACTAGATATAATATGCCATGCATTTCTTTGTTCCAATGTAATCATGTGCAAGCCTACAAAGCTGTTTATGTGAAGGTAAACAGCCCATTATTGTACGCATTGGTCATGTGGGCTGTTAAGTAGGACCTTTTCAGTAGGATAGTTTTTACATGCAATTGACTTATCAATAATTAAAGGCCACTGAACAATTTTATGGGAAATTGCTATAGTTCCTGAACCACCCTTTATTTATTGATGATCACAACTGAAGCCCCAAATGTCTTGTAAAAATAAAAGTCAATTCAATATTTTATGCTAATTGACTACCCACTCACTCCTAGTAGAAGCCACTGGAATTCTTATATCAGATGTCTCTGGCATTTGTCCTTAGTTTTTTGGATTCAATACCCTCATGTTTAGATATTTTTCATAATGTAAGAATGCCACATTGGTGAGCACTAAAACTGCTCCAATATTTGAATTACAGTAAATAAAAAAGTAACAACAGCTGCAGTCTGCAATCCCTGTTTCAAATAGTATGCAGTGACATGTTTTACTTGTGGTTTCCTTCCAGGCAGTGGAATATATGATAATTTATTATCAATAACTTCATCAGACTGCATGAGAGTCTAGCGTGTCAGAGGATATATTTTGGGGCAATTTTCTAAAAGTCCAGAACCTACTTAATATTCAAGTTCAGACAATCTTAAAGAGGTAACATATTAATTATTATTAGTGTTATTCACAAAGTAGATACAGAGATTTAAAGTTTGCATGTGGAAATAATTTGACCCATTTTCTTCCTCTACATGAAAAACTGGCCCATAAGTATGATCATATTCCCATTGAAAATTAATTAAGGTGCCCATGCCTTTTTCCACTCTTTGACATTATTTTAGAGTCAGCTTAATATTATCCATCCTTTGGGTTGCCAAATTTAGTAAATATGTGCTCTATCAGTGACTTCACCAAACTAGAAGAACTTTATTTGTATAGGTATGGGACATGTTATCCATGCCTGGAGTATTCGAGATTATGGATCTTTCTGTAATTTGGTTAACCATACCTTAAAGAGATACTGAAGCCAAAAATTACACTTTTTTTACATCTATCATAACATTTCGTTGCAAGCTATTTATAATTTGGCAACAAAAGTATTCTCCCAATCCTTTTACATTACCCATCTGTTCCCCCATATTCCTCTATGACGGGGCAGCCAATTATGTGCAAAAGCAATCTGTAAGCTTTAGAAAATTTAAATAAAAAATTGGGAAAGGTTGTCAAAATTATCAGATTTAGGAGCTTTATAGAACAATTACTTAGAAAAACTGACATATTGGCAAAAAAAAGGATCAACATGACCTATAAGTAACCTTTAAGGTGTTATTTATAAAAATCCGAAAAGTTCTCACTATTTTTTGAAAACTACTCTGACCAAATCCGCACTGACTTTTCCCCCTATTTATCAATACATTTTTCCAAAAATTTCTTGTGCAGGGAAAAAAACATAACATTGTAAATAAAAATCTGAATTGTACCAGTTTTACAACCCAAGACCAGCGAAACCCATCACAAATCAGGATATCATTGGGACATCTGCCATTGACTTCTACATGAACTCGACAAGTGTGAGTTGAAGTACTTTTTTTGTAAGACTTTTAACATCATTGGGGTTTAATAAATCAAAAAAAAAATTAGGGTTTTTTTTCTACAAAAAATGGTGGTTTTCACCTTTAAAAGTCTAACCAGAAAAAATTTGACTTTGTAAAAAAAAAAAACCCTCAATGTACATTAAAATTAAGATTAGTTTTTTTTAGAGTCAGTATCACTTCGGCAAATAGGCTTGTTTTTCCAGAACATGAATCAATTATATCTTAGTTTGTATTAAGCACAAAGTACTGTTTTATTAATATAAATCAATTTTCAATAATGTAACAAAAGTGTTGCATTATGGTATGTGGATAAAATGGAGTCTATGGGAGATGGCCTACCCATTATTTGGAGCTTTCTGGATAACAGATTCCATGCCTGTATACAGTGCTATGTAATATGTTTGTGCTATATAAATACATGTTATTATTATTATTATTATTATTATTATTAATAATAATAATAATAATAAACATGGGCGTCCACAGACTCGCCCCCCCTGGACTTGTACTTTATAATAAAGGATATTCTCTTACCATATGTATACATATATATTTTTTTTTTTATATGACCACAGTTCTTAAAATTATCATTAAGATCCCACAATAAGCTTAAAAAAAAAGGCTTACATTTTCTGGTCAGCACCCCTTCAAATAATGGACCATCCCAATGGCTATTCTACTGCTCAGAGCAGCAGTCTGGATTGAGCTCTGCTTCTTACCTCTGTGAGACGCTTCCTGCTCCTCAACTGTGTGTGGAATGAGAGAATCAGAGTCTCCCTTGTTGTTTTTTTTTTGGATGACATCTTTTAACTACCACTTTTGGAACAAAGCACTTTCACCTAGAAACAGCTCCTAGACTGAAACAGAATGTATAAACATAGATTCTATACTACTGAACCCCCATTTTGCATTTTTCAGTAGTGATGGGTGAATCGGTGGCGATTAGCTTTGTCAAATTTTTCGCTAATTTCAAGAGAAGTTAGCGAAACGGCAAACTATTGGAGAAACTCTGCCGCGTCTCATTTTTGATGCCAGCGTCCATTTCTTCGACGCCGGCAATGGGCCGCTGGCGTTTCACTAATTTATTTGCCTGCGGCGAATTGCAGGAATTCACAGTGAATTCGTCGTAGGCGAATAAATTCACCCATCACTAGGGACCAAAAAAATGGAGTATGGTATATATATTATGGTATATAAATGGTATATATATTAGATTTTAGTGGGGCCGCAAAAATGGTATAAAATATGAAAAATTTTAAATTAACATTTGTAAAATGGAGGCTTCACTGTATGTATCCAGCTATAAGTAGAACTCTAGAAGGAATAACATTCTACAAAG
>CM044446.1:31348633-31377368 GCA_024363595.1 Xenopus borealis
TTTAAAGATTCCCATCCAGTGCAAAAAGAGGCCCAATGTCAGGAAGTGTTAAAGTGTTTTCTTAATGTGAGCTAGGTAAAAAAAATGCTGAACAACCAAAGATATATGAATATCACTAAAACTTAAATGTTAGAGCTTTTAAGAAATTTTGAAAAAACACAAATTATGTGAGATTCATGGAAAAAAAAATGAAATTTGATTGTTAGTAAATTAGCCCTATAAGATTAAAGATTGATTCATTGTGAGGTTAAAGTAACATTTCACTGTTTCAAAACAGAGGCAACATATTCAGTAAAAAATGTAGAAAAACATGAAGATTACAAGCAATATAGAGCAGAAAATTGCAAAGAACTGCAGTAACAGAGGGAATACAACAGATCAACAAAAACATCTGAAGCACCAAACCACAGTGAATAAGCCTATGATTTCATGACATTAAGGAAAGTGCGTTATTTTGAGATATTTACAGGTATTGAAGTTACAACAGGCACAGGAAAAAAAAATCTTCTCTGACAAACTTCTTGAAGCCACAGTTCTGCTTATGTGCATTGCTTGCCTTTAATATTTTTGCATGCATATTGTCAGGCTTACAGGATAGTTATTTGATGGACCTCTTCTGGAAGATAAGGACCCACAAGTGGCTCACACGACACAGAACCCACCCGAGGATGATACAAGGGGAAGCCATGAGTGGAGAGAGAAGCCAGTGAGGCTAAGCTGAAGCGAGGTACCAGGGAGTAGAGAGAGAGAGAGAGTAGTTGATAGGATCCAGGGTCAATTGTCAAGCAGCAATTCAGCAGGAAAGTTTAGGCAAGCAAAAGGTCTGGACTGGCAGCGAAGATTCAGAAGTCAGAACAAGCAGGTATCAGCAAATTAATAAGTCAGTATAGGTAGTCTTCAGGATAAACCATGATAACCAGGCACAGATTCCTTACAAAAATCAGTTTAAATACCTTTGAATCTTGGTGCCAATTCTCAACATCAGAACGCCTGCGTCGTGACGCTCTGCACCGAAATGCGCCTGCGCCTGGATGCACGCCAGTGTCAGTAGGAACCTGCTCGGTAAGTATTCTGACACAAACAGTATGTCTACACTTAAGTTTCTTAAAAGTACTTGAGATATTTGTATCTGTTTTTCTGTCTATTGGAAATATTGTATGGGTACAGTAATAAATCCCTGTGCATGCCTTTACTTTTCCCATTCTTCTGTATTAAACAGTATTTTCAGATGCTAAGGGGTCTATTTATCATGCTGTGCAAAAAAGTTTAGCGAAACATTACTGGTGATGTTGCTCATAAAAACCAGCAATTAGATTTCAGTCAACAATTATAAAACAAAAGCAAGTATATGATTGTTATAAGCATCACTGGACTAGAGTCTAGTACTAATAAATGTACCAACCCATTTTCACCTTTTACCCTTTAAAATAATTATCTGCACCTTGTTAAACAGAATTAGGATAAATTAAAACAATCTTAGAAAGGAAATTCTTTTTTATGAAAGCTACAGACTTGAGTTGCTGAAACTCTCTGTGCTGGAAATAAGTGTGATAACTATAGGGTCATACTAAAACCTGCTAGGAAGGACATCTGAAGTTTGTTAGACCATAAAATGTAGGTGTTAATACAAAAACATGAAGTTGTGATTGCATGCAGTTGGAAGAAATTCTTTATAATTCAATAAAATGTGGTTAATCCTCTCTATAATTTCTCATGAGCCTGAAGGGAAGTTCTCATAGCTGACCTATCTTGTCACTTTAATAATGACATTTCAACAGAGCCTATTTCCCTCATGTGATAGTAGGACAATAAACTACTCACCTCTTCTGCCCTTTACAAAATATTGTCTTCAAAATTTTGAAATAGGCTCATATCTCTTACTTCAAGCTATTTCATTCCCCCTTGACCCATATTAGCTTCTCCAATATCTCAAGCTGTGGATGACCTTGCACCACCGTTGAAATACTCTAATTTTCACCGCAAGTCAATTCCACTTTAAATTGCTTGCCAAATTTGTTGCAGAGTATTGAATGGTTCTCAGTGGAATACAATTAATGAACCAACAAAGAAACTGCATGGCCTTCCCTCTATTTTTTCATTGGACTAATGGATTTATCATTGGCCAAATGAACATGTTCCCATCGCCACATCAGCTGGTTGAATTCATCATTCTGCATACGATATATTTTCAAATCTTTCTCTTAAGAAAGGTCGCTGCAACAAAATAGGGAGCTTTGTTTGAGGCAAATTTCTATTATGAGCTAGTTTTGTGCCAAAACATTACTAAATGCAAAAAACTAGCTAGCACAATATTTGTTTTGGTCATGCATCAGACATATATTGGATTTTCATCCATCAGGAGAACATCTTACTGCCCTTTGATGATTAAAAAAAACTGAAATACATTTTACTAAGGCATAATCAGATATTATTAGATATCTGAATAAACCCATAGAAGGCCATATCCAATAGATTAGATTTAATTGTTTTATGTGATATTGCAGTGCTTCCAGATGTGCCAAAGGGCAAACAAGCAGTTTCATCAGAGAGGCTTATTTTGGTCATATTCAAATTTGATAGAGAACCTGAGAGAATCTGACCCTATCAGACTGCCTTTAAGCTATATTTAAACTTTAATTTAGGGCACATATGACAATTTATTTTTTAACTCCATTTCATGTTATTGCATCCATACAAAAGTTATAATACTTTTTGGGTTTATTTTTTATATGGAGTTACCAGACACATAAATTAATTTACAATATCAGGTTACACACATACTGTATATGGATTGGGTGGATGTAGAGACACACAGCTTTCAAATTAGGAATCAAATAACGTTTTCTAAGGCTTTACATTTTGATCATGGATGATGTTTGCTGAGTTCTTGACATTTTGACATTTCAGGATAACTGGAACCTTGACCTAGATTTTTCACAAGATGACAGGGCCAGCTGCAGCTTATACTGTCAGTATGAATGGCACTAAGTGATCCACAATATTATCTCCTCTAGATGGCTGTCACTGTTTTTGTGTTGCAATATACTGGTGCATGTATGCTTTAGTTAGGGAAACTTTAAGAAAGTACAGTATAATCTTTCAAATGGCCTGGAAAGAGGAGACCAGAACAATGCAACATGAAATTAACAACATAGGTATACTTATTCTTTAAATGTAAATTTATACAACTGTAGTTTGTCAACCTTGATGCCATAACCTATTCACTTTGTATTTTTCCAGACAGTCTACGTATGTATTCCTAAACACTATCCAAAATTGCTATGCCTTTCTGTGTTCTTACATTTATCAACTCATGTTTTTTAAAGTGCACATTACTGCATAGGCTATGTTATCGCATTAAATATAAGCAATAAACACATGGGGGCAGATTTACTAAAGGGGCGAAGTGACTAAAGGTGCGAAGTGACTAAAGGTGGCCATACACGGGCCGATAAAAGCTGCCAACAGACCAAGTCGGCAGCTTATTGGCCCTCCAACGGGCTTCATCGATCGATATCTGGCTGAAAGTCGGCCAGATGTCGATGGGGCGGGACTAAAAATCTTGATGGAACGCTGCCGCATCTGTTCGTTGATACGGTCCCACAATCCGACCACCCGTATGGCCTCCATTATGATCCGATCATTGGGCCTTAGAGCCCATGATCAGATCATCCCGATATCACCCTCCTCAAGGTGGGCATATTGGGGAGAGATCCCCTCATTTGGCAACATCACCAAACGAGCGGATCCCTACATGTATGGCCGCCTTAACGCTCAGATTTTACTGAACTTTACCTCTCTCCAGGGTGAGGGAGGAGACCTGTTTGGTGCTTGTAAAACTGTTTGATTATAGTGAAAAAGGCAAAATAACACAATATGACTGACGATGTTGGTAGTGGAAGCATTTATTTTCAAAAACAAATGCATTGTAATTATGTTTTATAGATAACAGGGCAGAAATAGAAAGAGGGAGAGTGCGTCAAAAGTTGATTACCTTTTAAGCTTTAAGTCACAGTTTCCCCTAGCAACCTGCTTATCTTAAATAGTTAGAAAAATATCTTAATGCACCTGTCCTGTATGATGGGCTCTCTGCCAAAGACAATTAAGTTTTAGAAACTTTGTATATTTTTCTGGCTGTTCAGTGCATGCGATCAAAGAGAAAGTCAGGGTATTCCAGTAACAATCAGGGACTGCGGGTTGAGCTGTCAAATTTGGGGCAAAAAATGGGACAGTTCGGAGGTACTGTATGTATTTCTGCGTTCTGAAATAAGGGACAGATAACAGATTTGCTCTGTATAGGTGTAAGGTAAGGATAGGGAATGGTGTTTGCATAAAAAAGTGTGGATGTTAGTATAGATGATAGTAGAGAAGTGCATTGTATTGGCCTAGCTTTGGACCTAGTAATTAATCTAAATGAGCCCTAATGTCTCTTAATGGAAACAAATGCAACATTAACAATTCCTATCAATTTATGTTCCATAGGCAGCACACTAACAAGTAGTAAAAAATAATCTTTGGCAGAACTGGAACTGTCTCTGTAGTTTGTGTATGAGCGAATTTCCACACTAATTTCTTGTGACCTACACAAAATGTCACGGGCAGCCCAGTAGCGTAAATAATATGTAATATGCTTGAACTTTGATTGATGCATTGTTATCTCTCCTGCATTTTCCTAAAAGCTTTCTTTTTCAGGAGACTCTCAGTCTGTACCTGCACTTTTTTAGCAATGAAGTTTTATTACATTCTCTCCTGTGATGCATCATGCAGTAGGAGATTTCTCTAGTCATATTGTGTTATGTTTTGTTGTGCATCACACCATGATGACAATCTGGTCTCTTCTGGTTCATCAAAATTAGGATTTTTTTATTTTTTAGAACCTTTGTTACTTTGTCTGTGATACAAAATCTTAACTTTATGATAGTATGGAGAAGTCAACAAATAAAGCATGAACCATATAGGACCACCAAACAAATAAAGCATATGCTAAATGGATAAATATATAGATATTTTAAATCCACAAATTACATTTTCAAACTTATCTGGTCCCTTAACTATCAGATGGTATGGTGGCCTACCTGTCCTGATTGTACTCTGGTATCTCAGATAATCATGCAATGCTTGTTTCATACAAATTTATCAATGCATGTATGGCCACCATGGGTCATAAAAGGCCACTACTAGTGATGGGCAAATCTGACTCATTTCGCTTCGGAGAAAATGTGCGAAACAGCAAAAATTTTTATAAATGCATGACAATTTTCTTCACACATTGGAGTCTATGGCCATTTTGTTATGGCAAAACCTGGCAAAAAAGTTTGCTCATCACTAGCCACTAAATCATGTTCCTATTTTCCCATTTCTAGCCAAGGTCTTACTACTAGTGATGTGCAAATCTGACCTGTTTCACTTTGCCAACAATTTGCAAAATGGCAAAAATATTGAAGTCTATGGGCGAAAATATTTTTCAAGCACAAAAGTTTTTTTCACCCATTGGAGTCTATGGGTGTCTTTTTTGCGGAGAACCTGGCAAAAGATTTTGCTCATCACTGCTTAAGTCAATTTTTCATGTAGTGATGTTATCCTTTCTTAAAATGGTCAGCCAAGCAGTTATCTACAGTAGAGACTGGAATATGAATAGGAGAGTGCCTGATAGATAAGCAAAAAAATTTAAAAATAACATCAAACTTGTAGAGAAATGTCTGACTGTTCAAGTCCCATTTAAATGTGGAAAAAGGTAGATAAAAATGCCAAATCAGAACTAAAGAACAAATGAAAGGTTGCTTATATTAGGACATAAACTACTAAAAATGAAATGGTGAACTCCCCTTTAATTAATAAGTTAGCTTTTCTTCCCTGCCACATTTTGGCTTTCCAATTGGGGTTACTGATATCAGAGGAGAGAAAAACTAGAATTTCAATATTATTGTTACTTTTTTGTTCATGTTCAGACCCTCTCTATGTGTGTTGCATTAATGTTTTTGTAAAAGAGCTTCAGATTTACAAAGGGTTTGTTTTCAATAGTCTCCTATTTTGCTTCTCAAATATTTGTGAAACACATAAAAGACATTGAAATTGGTGTTTTTGTGGTTACTTTTTTTCCCCTAAAATACATACTGTAGTAAAATACAAGTCAATGGGTGTTTATTCATGGTCAATGGGCATAGCAAAAATTACAGCCTGACTTTTAAATTTCACAGCTGGAAAATTCATACCCTATGAAAAATTTGATTCATCACAAGGGTGTCGAGCATGATTATATGGTTATGTACAATAGTACTTGCATACCAGATTTGTAGCTGACGAGTAGTATTGCAGCTTTAAAGAAGATGTTCACCTTTTTGCAAAACCTACCAAAAACATGAACATCTCCTTTAAAGCTGAACCCTACATAAATTTCATATCCTTTGCAACAGTGCAGAGGCATTTACTGATACTATGGAATGGTGCAATGTCATTGTTGAGATGGGCAGGTATGTGATTTTGCAGTACACACCGTAGTGTAGCCAATACATGCTGCTACTCCCCACAATAAAATCTTCAGAGGGAGCTGGTGCACACAGCATTCCGCCCGCTACTAAAGCCACCTACCCATCCGTCCACCCTCCCCCTTCACACTCCCTAGCATTTTGAATCTTTGCATCTTTGAACACTTCTAGGTACAGGTTTTGTCTCTTCCAAAAATGCCCTTATGTGTATGATGTGATACTTAAAGGATGGGGGTTTAGTTCTTGAAGAGATTAGCATAGCATGCATAGCACAGAGGTATCAAAATTTTGTAAATACTTAAATGCAATAAAATGCACCAAGTTTTCCCAGGTGCCACAATCCAAAGTAGCCAAAAAGATATTTGACCAGATGACCAGTATACAAAGTAAATAGCTGATCCTTAAGAGGGAACAGTGCATGGGACATTTTATTTTATTCCATGTTCAAATGCAACAAAATGAAATGAGGCCCTAGGATATGATGAGGCAGTGAATATGGGGATCTGATGTTTATTTTAGCCAGGAAAACCTACTGCAATCATGGATGATTTGATCTCCCTTCCCTCATAGTGTATCCAAATGCCCACATAAACAAACCCCCTCACTTCATTGTTCATATAGTATATGGTTTAAATATAATCTAAATAACAGTCAACAATGCTCTGTAAGTGGTTATTACAATGGTACCTGCAATGTATATATCTGATATTTAAAAAAAAAAAAAAAAAACATAGTTAACATGTACTTTTATTCACATTTGAAAATCTTTAGCTGCATCTGTTTAACACTTTTGCCATCTGTTAAATATCTCTCGAGCATAACAGCCATGTTGCTTCTCACTGTGTAGATACATTCGGCATTATATGTAATAAAGTTCCAGCGTACATAAACTGGGTTATTTACAGTAAGGAACACATTGTGCAAAGTGCAAGAAAATGCCCATGATCTGTCATTTTGTTACATTTTGCATGCTGTCTTCCAGAAGTCATACATTTGTGGCTGTTTCTGTAGGCTCTATGGGCAGGGACTAGTGATGGGCGAATCTGCTGAGTTTTGCTGACATTTTTTCTCTAGAAATTTGCGTAACGGTGAAAAATTGTGAAACACAGCCACGTCTCGTTTTGGACGTGGGTGTCTGTTTCTGGATGCGTGCACACGTGGCCGGCGTCAAAAAAAGGGATGTCTGCGTACAAAAATGGATGCCCGCGTCCAAAACGAGATGCCGATGAATTTCCCATCACTAGCAGGGACCTCCTTCCCACAGCATAGCACTTAAGCTCAATGTCCTTATATAAATTCTATGTAATGTGCAGAGTTTATTTATTATGTGACTTGTCCTCCCTTTGTGTACTTTTTATATATTGTACTTTTATGCATTGTACAGCGCTGTGGTTCCTTAACAGCACTTACAAATAAAGTTATAATTACATATATGTTGGCATAGGCATATTCAAGAGTTCCCCTACCACACCTAGGGGTTATTTATTAAACCTCTATTTTTCACAAAAAAAACTTGACGTTTTAGAGAAAAAGAAATTAAGTTTTTTTGAGATTTATTATATAATCCCCCATAATCCGAAAATACTCCATCTAAAACCTGTCAAATTCATGTAAAAGTCAATGCATCTGTCCCTTTAACCATTTGAAGATATCTTTAACCTTCATGAATTTTGGAAGTTTTGCCATGATTCATTCAAGGTAGTCAGTTTTTATAAACCTATAAACTATAAAACTAGATGTGAGTTATGTATGCATAAACACTTGAAAAATGTAAGATATTAATTTTTTATGTTTAATTATTTGTAAATTAGTTTTTCAAAACACATCAGTTGATGGTGCTGCTCCAGTAGACTGCTGCACTGAAATCCAATTCTCAAAAGAGCAAAAGATTCTTTTATATCCAGTTTTGAAATCTGATATGGGTTAAGACATTTTGTCAATTTCCCAGCTGCCCCTGGTCATGTGACTTGTGCCAGCACTTTAGGGGGCAACTGCTTTCTGGAAGGTGATGTTTTACCCTTCTCAGTGTAACTGAATGGAACGCAGTGGGACATGGGTTTTTACTACTGAGTGCTGTTCTTAGATCTATCAGGGAGCTGCTATCTTGTGTTTAGGAGCTGTTATCTGGTTACCTTCCCATTGTTCTGTTGTTAGACTGCTGGGGGGGGAGGGGGTTGGGTCCCAAGGCCCTTGGGGAGAGAAGTCATCAATACTGACTTTTGGTTAATGCCAGGGTGCCTCAAAGTCACCAGAGGAGACACTGGCAGAGCTGGTTTTAAGGCTAGGCCCAGTTGCCAGGCAGTGGTACTTGCAAAATACCTTTGGGGAAAGAGGCTGATAGAGTGATGGATACCCCTCGATGGATGCTCTCAGGAAAAATGATTTGTATTGCCAGCCCCAGTTGTGGATTGAGGAGCTCGGGGAGATTTGAAGCAGGCCGGGGTCTAAGTCTCCCCTGCAATGTACTCCCAGCAGCAAATCAGTCTGTACTTGCACACTACATTTAGAACTAGCAACTGAGAGGATGTCCCACACCAGAGTCCTCAGTGTTAAGTACCACTTTCGCGGAGCCTAGGGAATGGCCCCAGAAGCATTGGGGAGAAAAGCCCACAATCCTGGCTTCTTGGTTCCTGCCAGAAGACTCACCTTTCTGGAAGTCCTCAGGGGAGTAGCTGGCTGAGGGAGCTTTTTTCGAGTATAGCGGGCAGGGCCACAGGAGCCTTACAGAGAATAGCCAGCAGCCAGATTCTCCGTTCACATCAGGGGATGCCAATCTCTGGAAATCTCAGGACAGGCCTCGCAGATGGTGAACCACCATATACCTGGGTGGGTAAGAAGAGCAAAGTTTTGGCCACGCTGGCCAGGTAGAGGTTACTTGCACAATACCCTTGGTTCACAGAAGTCCTCATGAGAACTGATTTGCATCACCAGCCCCAGTTGCTGTTCAATGAGCTCAGATAAATTCAAGGCAGGTGAGGGTCTATGCTCCCCTGCATGGCACTTCCATTCTACAACTTTCACTCATGTGTGGGCACATGAGGAGATATTAGCAACACAGCCTACTGCACGAGCCTTGGAGCAGGGGACCAGCATGCTTGAACACTGCATTTAGGACAGACAACTGAGGATATCCCATTCCAGAATTCCCCCAGGTTGAGGAACTAGTCACAAGAGCCCAAAGATGCATTGGGGACAGAAGTTAGAAGCCCAGGATTTTTTTTGTTCAGTGGACCAGTCCAGAAGTCCCCAGGATAGGGACTGTTCACATGAGCCCAGGGTTGGATTCCAGGGACCTTGGGGAGAGAAGTATCCACAGCTGTTTCCCAGAAGATCTAGGTTTCTCCAAAGGGGACACTCATCTCTACAAGTCCCCACGGGGAAGGGGCTCATAAAGGGAATCCTGGGTTGGATCCCAAGAGCCTTGAGTAGATTCCCAGAAGCCCTGTGGAAAGAAGACATCAGACCAACCTCCAAATTCCCTCCAGAATAGATCCCTCTCCAGAAATCCCTAGGAGGAGGAATCAGCCATGGGAGCCCAGTGCAGAGTCCAGGGGCCTTGTGGCTAGAGAAGCCAGAAGCCCAACCTATGTAGAGCCATGACTATCCAGTACTGTAGGTAGCTATACAAGGCTTGTCTGTAAATTAGCCTTTTTATTGAAACATTAAGAAATATTAAAAAATAATTGCTACTGTTTATGTTCCCAAGTGCACTCTCTAACATACATTCTAGGAGCTAAAAGATTGCTTTGCTTATGATATATTCCACAAAAGTTTAGAAGATGAAATACTGTCCCCCCAGCTCTCTTAGTGCCTCTCTCTGTAGCACATAAATTCACAGAATTACCAATTGCCATTTCTGTACTGCAGTGGAGCCTCTATTCCCTGGTTTGATACTGTCCTTTTTGCATGGCTGCTATTGCCTTCTTTTCATACCAGGCCTTTCAAGAACATTTGCTTGCTCACTTTTTTTTACAGTGTACCAGACACAGCTAAAATGAACAAATAGGGGAAAGTATAAAATATAGTCTGGCACTGAAAGAAGCATGTAAGCCTATAAAACAGGAATATCTTACCTTCACATTATATATACCCAACTGCTTCTTCCAGGCTCTTAGTGCAGGTTTAATCCTTCCAAACTAATTTGTGGCAGCAGAAATGAGTTTGAAATGAGTCTGCAGAGTCAGACTGAGGAAATTAGTGTTCGTTCTTACAGCACTGAATTTTGCCTCATTTAGAATGTGCCAAGATTTCTCTTTCACATTGTGAAAGTTACATTTCACATAGTGAATTGTATACATAAATATATATGTATACACACACACATATTATATGTGTGTATATATATATATATATATAAATATTTATACACAGATGAAGCCACTTTGGATTGTACATTTGACACAGAAAAACTTAACTCATCTATTCCATTTATCCCACTTAGCACAGAATATTGTGTCACAGCATCCCATCCAATTAAAGAGTTCACCATTGAAAACAATGGTGCTTTGGTATGCTAATGAAAAGGTTAAATGCATTAAATGAGTTAAGATAACTTTAGATAACACAGTTTCTTCAATTAGCCCTGAGTCACGACACATTTAACTCACCAATCCCAGTGGCTGCGTATATATATATATATATATATGATATGCCCATATGAGGGGCTCAGATATTATCCCTTGGTTATGTATGCTGCATGAAGTTACTGTTTGGTAATACATACATAGATTTTTTTCAAATATTCTTGAAATATGCACAGAAAACATTTGAAAAAGGTTTCATCAATTGTGTTAGCACTCTCTTTCTGTTATAATGCTGATTACATTTCAACCTTTGTAGTTTAAGTACAGTACTTTGGCACAATTCCTATTTCTACTCTATGCATTTTTCCAATGACCCTGCTATGACTGCCAGCAGCATAATGCACAACCGCTGCAAGCAATGGCACTAAATTAGGTTTTATAGACTTCTTGTATTGCTTTAGAAAAATTATAACTAGCCCCTATATGCAGATAATTACATACAAAGCACAATCATTCCTTCATAGAGTTGTAATGTGTATACTTTACCTTTATATATGACGCTAATGCCCAGAAGATGTACTTTTGTCTATTAGTATTCTTTTTAATAAGCTTAGGCATTCTAATTCATTCTATGTTAAAAATGCCAAGAAATACAATTCACTGGTAGCAAATAATTATCCGGTGGGACGCAGGGGACAGTACTTTCTCTTCTATCTCTTGCATCTATGGTGGGGGGTCCCCTTTACACTAACAGCCATCCCAATATAAGTTTAGTAGACCATCACATCTGGGGTGCACAACAACACACTGGTTTATATTGCTGCTTTGTTGCACTGGGATTTAGGTTGAAAATTTAGGTTTCCTTTATAGTGATGGGCGAATTTATTCGCCAGGGCCGAATTCGCGGCGAATTCCCGCGATTCGCCGCTGGCGAATAAATTTGCGAATCACCAGCGAAATTTCGCCAAAAAAGTGAGTTGCGTGTCGTTTTTGACAAAAACAACGGTACGCGCGCCGAAAATGACGTGAAGCGCGTCGAAAACGACGCAATGCGCCGAAAATGACGCGACGCGCGTCAAAAGCGTCCCGCGACTCGTTTCGCAAGTTTTTAGGCGAAGCGAATCGCGGGAGATTCGCCCATCACTATTCCTTTAATATTCCACAAACACACCGGTAGTTTGATCATCTGATAAAACTCACCGGCAGTGTTTACATGTTCATAGTAGAAAATGATCTAATTTTATCTTTCTATAACAATGTCATTGTGAAAGTGTTATTTTCCAGTGTCAGGATGGCATAGAGCAGTGATCCCCAACCAGTAGCTTGTGAACAACATGTTGCTTTCCAACCCCTTGGATGTTGCTCCCAGTGGCCCCAAGTACATTTTTCATTCTTGTGTTGCTCCCCAACGCCTTTTACTTCTGAATGTTGCTCACAGGTTCAAATGGTTGGAGTTCCCTGACATACAATTACTAACTTTAATTGTTAGTCTTAATAAACTACCAGACTGCATCATCACTTAATTTGGATTGTGTGTTTGACACGGAATAACTAAACTCAGATATCCCATTTGTCCCATTTAACACAGAAAATTGCGTCACAGCATCCCATCTAATTAAAGTGCTCATCATTGTGAACAATGGTGCTTTGGTATGCTAATGAAAAGGTTAAATGCATTATATGAGTTAAGATGACTTTAGATAATACAGTTTCTTCAATTAACTCTGAGTCATGATGCATTTAACTCACAAATCTAAGTGGCTGTATCCGTATGTAGGTACTGTAGGTCCCATTTTTCTTTTAGTAAATAAAACATTGTTTTTATTTTAGTGTATGGTTGTGATTGCATTATATATTTAGCTATTTCTGTTGTCAGTACAATAAAGGGGGAAACATTGAAATTGTATTTGACTTTTGTCTTAGTTTTTGAAAACAGAAGAGTTTGCCCATTTTATTTACATAGAACATAATACAGTGAAGCTAGTAGTGTAATTTATCTCAAGCAGGGAACAGATTGAAGCGGATGAAGAGCTCAACACAGAGAACAAATGCCATCCACGTTAACTAGAATATTTGTGCTTGATAAAACATTTCCATATGAATCAGTAAAAAAAAAACAATTTTTCTTCTAAAGACTGCAAGATATACATAAAGCAGCGAATTCCATCAAAAAGAAAGGAGGACTAACAGGAATTACAATTAAGGACTTCTACAAACCACTTTTGGTAAAGATTTCAATACAGCTAAGGATCCTGTTATCCAGAATGCTCGGGACCTGGGGTTTCCTGGATCCATAATTTGGATCTTAATACCTTAAGCCTATTAGAAAATCTGTAAACATTACATAAATTAAATCGGCTGGTTTTCCTTACAATAAGTATGAATTATATCTTACAAGATGGCCTTTCCGTAATTGGGAGTTTTTTTATAACGCCTTTCTGGATAACAGATCCCATGCCTGCACCTATAGCGATTTTTCTTTATTTAGAAATAACATAGAACATGAAAATAACAAACAGAATAACAGAGAACTAACACATCTAAACTAACAGAAAACTAATTACTGAGTCTTATCTCACAGATTCCTGAGGTCATGATGAAACCTTCACCAAACCCACCCACATTCTCCCATCAGAGGAGAGCCACTTCTCAAAGTCCATTCCTCTGTTCATAATGGCCTCCAATCCACCCCCTCCCATAGCAAACCACACAAGTCCAGGTAAATAAATATTTGCTTGGGCTGCTTGTGTTAGTGATTAAAATGCTTCTGCCAACTCCAAATCACATCCAAATCACATAAAGGGGAATCTGGGACATGCAATTAGCACTCTAAAACACATGCCGGAATGCATTTTCAATAACTAATTGTGTCAAACCACAGTGCTTCCCACTCAAGTGAATTTGCAAGCCCAGATTCATAAACAAATGTAACTAATAGTATACTTTATTTCTTTATATAGCTCAGTTTTAATTCAAAAAGTCATCTGATGTGTGAGAGTCTCTGAACCAATCCAAACATTCTGTTTAACAGTAATAACAATTGGTTCAAATACAGTTGTTACCAAAGTACATCTCCACAAGGTCTTGGGGCCATACAAGGGCCGATAAAAGATGCAGACAGACCAAGTAGGCAACTTATCGGCCCTCTGACAGGCTCCTGTGAAAATCAGCCAGATTTCAATTGTGCAAGTCTAAAAATCCCATTGGATCATGGACCGCATCTGTTCATTGTTGCAGTCCCCCGATCTGACTTCCTATACTCCTGCATTATGATCCCATCAAATTAGTCCAATATCGCCCATCTCAGGGTTGGCATATTGGGGAGATATCCGCTCATTTGGCAACATCGCTAAACAGACTGCCAAAAACACCAGAGGGGCTGCTGCAATATGCCACAGACACTGTTGGGATGGTAGTGGGCTGTTTGGGCATCTGTAGATTGAAACGTCAAGATCTACACAAGTTTCATTCCAAACCTGGTGGTGACGGAAGCCAGCAATAATATTTGTGAACGATGACTACCATTTCGCTCCGCTGAAAAATGTGCAAAACGCATTGAAGTCAGTGGTCGTCAAAATAATTTTGATGTATGACAATGTGTACACACGCAACACGTGGCAAATTTATTCAGCAGTTTCACGAAAAAATTCACTGCAACTCCATGCCTGGCGAATAAATTTGCCTATCACTAATGACTACAAATAAAATCAATTGGAATTGTTGGTTGCAACTATGTTTCAGTGTGATATAAAAATACCTATTTTATGAATTTGATTATGGTAGTAACTTAATGGTAATGTTTCTTATGATTCATTTAGACACGAGGCTCATTCATAAACACTGGACAAATCTACACCTGGCAGTAACCTATAGCAGTGACTGTTATTCTTTAGCCAACTGCAGGTTAAAGGAACAGTAACACCAAAAAATGAAAGTGTTTTAAAGTAATGAAAATATCATGTAGCGTTACCCTGCACAGTTAAAACATGATCTGTTTGCTTCAGAAACACTACTATATTTCATATAAACAAGCTTCAGTAGCAATGGTGAAAATTGAAAAACGGCTACAGTATATGGCACAGGATAAGTAATGGATGAAAGATAACATTATGTTCTACAGAGCCCATCTGCTATCTGCTGTGTAACTTGAGCCTTTTCTCCTTTGACTAGTTGCCCCAGCTTATTTATAAAAACAATAGTAGCGCTTCTGAAGCAAACACTGCACTTTTACCAGTTCAGGGCAACACTGCATTATATTTTTATTGCTTTAAAACAATTAAATTTTTTGATGTTACTGGTCCTTTAAACAATACAAGACATGGGTGCATATTTGCTCAGTGTTTATAGACGAGTTCCATGGACACATTAGTTTTGAGTTACATAGCATCGTGCACTTCTGCTCACCCCAGTAAAATTCTACCACCCTCTTTTCATTCCTTTGGGATTTTTAGAGGCATATCTAAATCATTCAAGTTCATCATTTGACAAATACAGTTTTAAAATCCCATAGTAATTAAAAGAAAGTGGTGGTATTTTACTACGGGGAACTGTAGTTTCACACTTTCAGAAATCTGCCCTATATTGCTGTTTAAAGGCAAATGCTCCAGTACTAATCAATAAAAATGACTGCAAATGAAATACAGACATGTCAGACATTGCTGTCACTGTAGTGTCCTTCTGAAAAAGGTAATGTCAAGTTTTCCTGGTTAAGTGTGTGAGAGTCGATAAAAGACCTTTTTGAAACAGGTAATTTGAACGTTTACATTGTACTTTTATATAAATGTCAAAATGTTAGGGTCAGTTACTGAAACCTCAGCTTGTCCAAAGTCAGAGTATTTGAAAATCACATGTTAAACAAAGATGCTCAAGCATTATTACTGTTTATATATATTTTTACATATAGTATGAAGCCTGACATTATTTTATATGGAGATAAATAATTATTCTTGTACATACAAAAAGGAATACAGTACTTTGATTAAATTTTTTTTTTTTAGGTATTGCATGTTTTAAATAAATCATGTTCATGTTAAGCCATTTCTTTGTATGGGTGCTGGATCCCTTATCTGGAAACTCGTTATCCAGAAAACACTGAATTATGGAATGGCAGTCTCCCATAGACTCCATTATGATGAAATACAGTAATCCAAAACGATTTGCTTTCTCTGTACTAATAAAACAGTACCTTGTACTTGATCCCAACTAAGATATAATTAATCCTTATTGTAAACAAAAGCAGCCTATTGGGTTTATTAAATTCTAAGTATAATACTTTGTCCCATAATGTTTCTGATATTATTAAAAAACATTGGAAAATGTAAAAGGAAGGTCTCCCGAATACAAGAAAAATAGAATGTTCAAAATAAGGGGTATGTGGAAGCACTCTATGCGGAGAGACTCTTTATACTATGACAAAAAGGTAAATATGTTAGGGTCTGCCATGTGGGGTTTACCTTGACGTGGTATAGCGGCTTTTCAACTTTATGATGATAACTGTGTAACTAAAAACCCATGTTTTGCAAACTTACTTTGGAGACTGGGGCACATGAATCTGACTTACCACTCAATATCAGCTGTTCCCCTATGCATATCTCTTCACTGGCTCCCAATCTCCTCTAGAATAAAATTCTAGCTACTCACACTTACATTCAAGGTCCTTAACAATGAAGCCCCTCCCTATATTTCATCTGTGATCTCAAAATACACACAACCTTCACTCTGCTTCTGACCTTTGCTTCTCTTCTCCTCTCATCACTTCAGCCCATCTTCTTTTTTGTCTGACACTCTCAGCCTTGAGCTTTCAGACTTTCTCCTTTCCAAACTTTCAAATGTTGCCTAAAGACCCAATATTTTCCCTATTATCTGTAAACTCTATTTGTTTGTTCCCTGTTCATTTGAAACTAATGTAAAGCACTGGGTAACTTATTGGTGCTATATAAATAAATGATGATGATGATGATGATCTGGACCACTGCTTTGAAATTGTCCCCTTTCAAATAAATGGGATATACTGTACTATTCTGAGAAATGGTCCATTTAGAAATGGGAGTGTCTTCAATAAAAAGATATTGATAGTTTATTATAGGTTGTGTTGTAATGTATACAATTCTGGCTTTGTTACAGCTCACCCACAAATTTGGATTAATTTCCAGTGATTTTTCTTTTTAATATCAGGACTTCGAAGTGAAGTAAAATCTTTTTCTTCTAGAAAAAAAAGATACGATTCTGAAGGCTTGGCTTTGGAAATTCTGGACTATTATGTTCTTGTAGCTGTGCTTTTGTGCATGTTTGCATGTCTATACACTTTACTGATAAATACATTTTTGTTAAACCCTGAAAGTTTATATTGTGTTCTCCTTTTGTCCAACTGGTAATTGTTTGCTGCACTTTGGTTTGGAGAAGATTGTTTTAGCCTAAGAGTTGTTACTAAACCTCCAGAACAAACCCCTTTCTCTTTGCTATGTTATTTGTTATTTATCTGCATTCTGCTCTTTGTGAAACATTTCCTTTTTCTATTGCTCCATCCACTTTATGCCTTTCCCTGAAATGTAATCCAGTTACCTTTAATTTTCAAAGCTATTTTTCCCTCATTCCCCAACTTTTTTTTAACAATGCAGGCAGCTAAGCAAATATAGTCTAGGGATTTGCAGCACTGTCTGGAGAAACATGTATTAGTACAATTTACACATTGTAGGATTAACAGACATAGTTAAGTCTTTTTTTATGTAACAATACCATCCACATTATTTTAACTTGTTGGGTGGGTGTTTAAATGCTTTGATGGGGGATTATATAATGTTCTTTTTTAAGGCCTATGTTCTTTCATTTTGCAGACACACTGTTACAAATATCACTGATTATTCTACCATTCTGGCATAGATTGAATTTTAAAGATGAACAAAGGCATTATTAAATGATTAATGCTCTAAAGAATTGTCAATTTTAAGCATTATAGTAAAGCACCTTATTAACAAGGATTCTTTCACTTTCTTTCCTACATCCTGTCTTTGTTTAAAATTGTCTAAGATGAACATTAAAAAAGCTATTATTTAACCATGTATATTATCTGAATATGTTCTGCCACACAAATGTTGGCACATCTGTAATGCTTTGGACCTTGAATTTCTGGATTAGGTTGTAATTATTCTAGTTAAGTGCAAATGCAATTAATTATTATACACCTTCATTCACTTTTAAATGTATTCACTGTTCCCATATTTCTGTAATTCCTCCTTCATTCACCAGGTGACATTTTACCCTCCGAACAATGTAGGCCTCTATAAAAAGATATTGCACAAAACAACTCATATGTAAAACCCTGCTTCATGTAAATAAACCATTTTCATAATAATATACCTTTTAGTAGCATGTGCCACTGCATAATCATAAATAGAAAATAGCCATTTAAAAAAATAAGGACAGCCTCCTGGGACCATATGATTCAATAGTGCACACAAACATACCAAACAAACTATAAAGTTAGGTCACATGAGCCAATTAACAGACAGAGGTCTGTCTTTTGCTTCAACACTTCTGTTACAGTTAGGGGCACATTTATTTGCATGCTAGCAAACAAAAATTATTATATTGTAAGTAGTATAAAGTTCATTTAGGGGTCAAATTTTGAAGTGCAAAACTTCAAAAAGACCAACCAAAATCAAAGTTTTTTTTTTTAGTTCAAATAGGTCAATTTTCAAATGAATAGGTCCGTATTAAATCGAATTTGAATTGTTTGAATTGAATTTGATACAAAGTTTTCCCCAAAAAAACTTTGAATTTTAAAAGTCCATCAGTTGACTCCAAAAACATTCTAAGTGGTCCCTCATAGTCTAAAACAGCAATTTGGCAGGTTTTAGATGGCGTATGGTTGAAGTAAAATTTTTAAAGAGACATTACATGTTAAATTTTGAAATTCTAATTTTTATTTTTTTCAAAAGTTCAAATCAAATTTGGACTAATCCCTAGTCGAAGTACACAAAAATAGCTCAAAATTTAAATTTTTAAATTTGAATTTTCACTTCGACCATTGATAAATCTGCCTCTTACAGTTTAACATAAGAAAAAAATATTTTTCATGCATTACCAGCATAACATATTGATCTATCTATCTGTCTACAGTATCTATCTGTCTGTCTGTCTGTCTCTATCAGCATTGTGTATTTTGCCACATGTACAGCACATTTATGTATATTGGTTTTATGACATGGTCAATTATGTAGAACTAATTTAACATATATATTCAGTGGGAAAAATGTCAGACCATTTATAGAAAAAGCATAAACCAGATGGATTGCATGCATAAGGCTCAAAAGAATGGATTATTTGTTTCTTTTAGAATCAGCTATAGGAATATCGGCAAGAAATTTGACATTTCTATAAGATGCATTCCGTTTTTTTGTTAATAGTTCTTTTCAATGGTTTAGATGTCTTTAGTTTTCATGAAAAAGTTACCAGTAACACACATCAACACTATGGGCATTCAAAAGTGGAAGGGAGATTCAATTATTATATGGTCCTGTAAAGCACTGCTAATTTTTACATCATTTTCACATTAATACTGTAAGTTATGTTACAGATATGGAATTGTTTTAGTTACACTTCTTTTACTTCAAATTATTGTTTTATTATTATATGCTCATTGCCGCTGGCACCTATCGAAAACACATTTTGATAAACAGACACCTGGCCTAGGGATGCAAAGTGTAAGGGGTGGCTTGCCACCCAGCAGTCTTCCAGGGAGCAGTGGGGACTCAAAGCTCAAAGTGCATACACTCATGCTGTGAGGGTACTGGGACCACGTGGGCATGCACTAGAACCTGCATGCACTAGGCCTAGCAGTGCCCAACCGTGAAATACAGCACTCATTGACACTAGTGTTCAAATTCAACAAATTAATACATTTAATTACATTGGATTCAATTGGAAGGTGTGCATATTTTTTCAGCCAAAACAATATCTTTTTCCCAGTAAAACAAAATGTATAGTAAAAGTCTAATAATGACATTCAATATTTATTAAGTGTAAAAACCATTAAAGACTGACAAAAAGCTGGTGAGGGCCAGTAGATGTCAAAAGGAGCTGTCCTTTGCAAGCTTTTAAAAGTTTTGGGGGATGTTCTTTGTTTGTAATCACATGAAAATTGTGACATTTATATTTATATGTACCTAATCAAGTTACAATCAGATAATCAAGTGAAACAATGATCAGTTAGAAGTGCTGGTTACACAAAACATGGTAAAAATAAGACAATATTTATTCCTCAGTATAAATGAACAATTCACAGAGTGCTGATTCACAAATTATCACTCACAAATCCTCTCTAATCATTGTATTTTACAGCAAATGGAGAGGATTAAACATCCATGATCATCTACTCAACACACTATCTAGGTTCTAGTTTGAAAATACAATTATTTCAGTGTTGCAGAAAATAAACTATTAAAATAAAAGATCAATATCAAGACAACATAAAACAAGACTTAACACCCTAAGAAATTATGAAAACGACTAATGCAAAAGTAACCATTCTAATAAAAGATCGATACAGTTTAAACAGGAATTGGAACAACCATACACTTAATTATTTACTGTATCAACAATGTAACATTTTAAGTTAGGTTGAAAAAAGACAAACGTCCATCAAGTTCAACTTCTTTTTTTTTCTGCTTGTTGATCCAGAGGAAGGCAAAAAAGATGGCAATCGGACTAGACCCTGGATCAACTTGTACTATGAGCTATCTTCCATAATCCTGTATTGACTCACTTGCTAAAAAGCCATCCAACCCTTTCTTAAAGCTATCTATTGTATCAGCATGTACAACTGATTAAGGGAGAGAATGCCACATCTTCACAACTCTCACTGTAAAAACCCCTTCCAAATATTTAGGTGGAAACTCTTTTCTTCTAATCGTAATGGGTGACCTCATGTCAGCTGGAAAGACCTACTGGTAATAAAGCATTACAGAAATTATTATATGATCCGCTTATATATTTATACAAAGTAATCATGTCACCCCTTAAGCTCCTCTTCTCCAGTAAGAATATCCCCAATTTGGCCAGTCTTTCTGCATAGCTAAGATTTTCCATACCTTTTACCAGCTTAGTTGCCCTTCTCTGTACCCTCTCTAATACAATAATATCCTGTTTGAGTGATGGAGACCAAAACTGTATGGCATATTCTAGATGGGGCCTTACAAGTGCTCTATAAATTGGAAGAATGACCCCCTCCTCTCATTACTCTATGCCCCTTTACATACAGCTCTTGCCCTTGATGATGCTGCCTGGCATTGCTTGCTATAGCCAAGTTTATCATCTACAAGGACTCCAAAGTCCCATTAAGGGCATAAGTGGCTTTGGTATTTTTACATTCCAGGTGCATGACTTTACATTTATCAACATTGAATCTCATTTGCCACTTAGCTGCCCAGATTTCCAGTTTGTCAACGTCCTTTTGCAAGGATGCCACAGCCTGAATGGAATTAATTGGGCTGGATACTTTTGTGTCATCTGCAAACACTGGTACATTATTTACAATACCCTCCCCTAAGGCATTAATGAACAAGTTAAATAAAAGTGAACCAGATATTTTTTTCCTATTAATAGCTTTAAAAAACATTTTAGGATTAGTTTTCACCTCCAACAAAATTAACTCTTCATTTGCTTTCTTTACATTCTGGATTGCTGATTTACACCATTTATTATATTGTTTATATTCATTAAATGCAGCTTCTGTCCCAGCAGATTTGTAGTTTTTAAATGTCTTTCTCTTTGCTCCTTTTAACTTCTTTACTTCTGTATTAAGCCATAAAGGATGATTCTTAGAGCTTCTACATTTACTCCTTAAGGGAATAAATTGAGAACAGAATGATTTAATATCATTTTAAATGACAACCATTTCTGTTCTGTATTGTAAGGAACTCATCCTGGTGTCTAGTGGGGGGACGGCAGGGACGCCTGACGCCCCCCTCAGTGGGGACGTACACCACATCTCTTCGCAGCCATTCTGCTGCCGGATCCGCTTCCTAGTGCGAGCGCACTTCCGGATTAGTTAAAGGCGCGAAATTCAAAAGTTTAAAAGGCCAGTTCAGTCTTTTACAAGCTGCCCATGATAGGTTTAATTCCTGGTGCCTAGTACTGTGCTGTAAAGCCTCTTGTCTTTTCCTGTGTCTGTATCTGTGTCTGACCCTGTCTGGCTATTTTGACTACTCTGTCTGAAAACCTGACCCTTGCCTGAAACCGACTTTGATTCTGCTTAACCCTTGATTGACTTCCTGGTTTGACTCCTGCCTGTTATTTGACTCCGATCCTGTCTCATCCCATCTGATTGATTACCTGGTTTTGATCCCTGCCTGCCTGACCATTCTGATCTGATCTCCTGTTTTGACCCTTGCCTGCTATCTGACTCTTATCCTGCCTGATCCCTCTGCTAGTTTTCCAGGTTTTGACCTGTGACCTTCTGCCCAAAGACTTTGCTATACGTTCGTGCCCCTGTGCTTGTTTGCTTTGCACCTCTTATTAAGACCTGGCGGCATCCAATTAGCCGAGGGCTCCTCCCGAGGTGAAAGGCGGCTGTTATAGGCAGAAGCAAGAGCCTAGGACAGGGTGCTTAGATTGGGTTCTGGATTAGGGTGCCGATCGTGACTTGTGTTTTTAACTGCAAACTTAATGCCCCAAACAATACTCTGAAGGGCAGCCCTCAATGCATTAAAATTAGCTTTTCCAAAATTAATGCTTTTTGTTGCCCCAGTGTATATTTGATTTTTGCACCAGACATTAAATGAAATAACTATTACTTAGGGGATTACCCAGGGGTTCAATGGCTTGCACATTTGAGATCACTAGATCCAGAATAGCATTTTTTTGGTGGTCATCTCAACAACCTGTGCCATACAATTGTCATGCAACACGTTTATAAACTTGTTCCCATTAACTGATGTGGCAGCACTGTTGCTCCAGTCAATATCTGGGTAATTAAAATCCCCCATTATCATTACCTTACCCAAACTAGCAGCCTTTTCTATTTGCATCAGGAGCTTAGCCTCCTCCTCCTCACTTACATTATGGGGTCTAGAGCATACCCCTACAATTCATTTGCTGGACTCTTTAGAATTGGCGAAGAACTCCACCCATAAGCCTTCTACCCCCTCATTTTCTAACATAACCTCCTCCTTTATATAAGCTTTTAAATATTGCCTAACAAACAGACATAGCTCTTCTCCTTTTCTATCGCCTCTGTCCATCTGAAACAAAGTATAGCCGCTTATATTAACTGCCCAGTCCTGCAACTCATTCAGCCATGGCCACACCAACCACATCATATGAGATCATGCATAATCTTATGCAAAAGGATACTCTTTGGGGTTGCCATACAATATTTGTCAGTATTACACAACACTAATAGAAGAGCAGATATGAGTTAGATGTTAAAAGTTGATTAATACCTTTGATGATAGTCAAATGAAATCAAGAACAGGCAGCCTATTGTAAATGGAGATGGCAGGATTCTCACTGAAAGATGATCTTGCTTCACTTAAGCCACTGGCCCTAGAGAAAAGGAAAACAAGCACCGAGATGAAAACCATGTATAAAGTTCACACAGAATATTTATTAGTGTAACATCCAATTTTCAGTCTAATCTAATCTAATTTATCTGTACAATTTTTTTTCATTTAAATTCTAAACAATCATCAAATCATGTTTCCTTATTCTTTCACTGATTATATATTGCGTTGTTTCCGCCTTACCACTTTCGGAAATAGACCTGACAGTAAATAAATTGTGTGGTCAGAATATAGCCGGCAGCCATGCAAGTGTCACATAAAAAAAGGAAATTAGCTGTGTGAATGTGTGTTTTTTTTCCACTGTTCCAAAACAGTGTATATTACATATACAATATACTGTATATGTAGAATACTGCATATGTATACTACACATACAGTATACTGTGTATACAGTGTATATGCATATTCAAAATAGCTATAGGCAGTAATGGGGCTGCCCACTATCAATATGTATACACATATAAAATATTTATCCTGTCAACGAACCTTTATTGAATTTTAGTCTAAAATAGGGTTAATTCTTTCCTTTTTAGTTTTTTTTTTGCTCTTACCAAGAATTGTACACATATAAAATAACATAAGATATCATAATGCATTATACTGATTGCGTTCTTTGATTATGACATGATTGAAGCTATTAGTGCCCCTCTTGTGTAAGCCAAACATAACAATGTGCAGTTTCCTTGCAGCAGCAAAAGGTATGGCAATCAATGAAATAGCATGGAAACTAGCACAAAAGTAGCTGACATGAAGAAAATGGAAAAACAAACAAACAATAAAAGAGTAAGATAATGCTTTAGGGAAAATAATATGTATGCACGGGTATCTGTACATAGAATCCTAAGTAGTTACACATGGAATAATTTATAAGAGTTGCTGATCATGGAAATAAATTGATGAGTTGTATTTCTCTTAATTTCTTGGTTTAATTGCTACCTACATAGCTCATCAACAAGATTTCAAAGAGCAGTGACAGTTTTATATTTTCACTTTGAATAGCAGTTTTTTTAATGGAATGTATTATTCCACAAAAGTAGCAGATTCAAATCATTAGTATCAGCAAATGTTATTTCTGCTATTCTTTCTAGCATATATAATTTACTGTGAGATAAACAAACCCTTCACTGATAGGTGACACAAATGTTTGTTGTTGATTACTTTCCTTATTTTCGTTGCATCCTTCTCGTCGCAGCTGTTTCCTCTGATCGCATTGGATCGGACCTGCTTGTGCCATGTGTTTCAGGCCTTATGGTTTTGTCAAAGGTTCACAAAAATATTTGTAGTTTTCAAAAATAAAATGAAATCAGTGATCAGTGTTACAGTCTAAAGCAAATTACCCAACTTGAAATGTACTTCCCTGGCTCTTCATTAGCTTATTAAAAATCTCTGTACTAATTCATCTAATTGATAACTCCATTGGTCACCAGTGGGAGAACTTTAGCATATGGGGTATTCTATTAAAATATCTATTTTTAAGAGTCAAGTATCAGTAACTAGTCAAACTTTGCTATAAGAAAAAGGTTATTATATACAGGTAAATACACATCTATAAATTGGTTAGGGCTCATCTACACATGCCCATATACAGCAGAATGCATATAAAGTCCTCTCCATCCTTATTTGCACTTAATGTACTTGTCCAATCTCTAAAACTTTTACATTTGGCTAGATTGGCATTGATGCATGTACACTAACTAGATGAACTTCATTGTTAAGTAATGCTCTGTGCATTAAACACTTGAGGACCAGACTGGTGGTCATTTATTAACACTGGAACCTGTGGCAACCATTACTTGTAGATAAAATTACATATGGGTTTTTGTCCAGGTATTACCTGTTGTTGACCAAAAAGGAGTTATTGCAATTGTGTCTTTAGAAATATCAAATACTGGATATTGTGTGTGCACTGGAATACCAATCCATGGATACTTATGCTGCATTTTAATGTGTGGAAATTCAAAGTTCATGCTGGATTTGGGCTAGAATTGCATTTCAGAAGTAGATGATTTTAGGTTTTTCAGATATAAGTAGTTGAGATTGCAACATTCTCACAATATATTCATTTGTTGTAGCAAGTTCATCTGGGACAAAGGGATTTCAACTCACCTAAAATAACATTTAGTCACTCCCCTGCATTTCTGTAAGAGATTAGTTAAAAAATGTATCCCTGTTGATGAAAACCTAAGTATTGAAGATTAAGTCAAGTAAATGCCCTCTTATAAATTAACTTAGTAATGGGTTATATTTTCCTTTAAAGCATTAATGCCCATTAAATTTGCAATCAGTGAATTATCAGCATGTAGTAAAATGCCTGGAGCTAAGCATGCAGATTAGTGGAGCTATCTCTCAAAGGGAAGGGAATGAAGACAGTTCTGGGTTTATAAGCACTTGACTGTAGTATAGACATTCACATGATGACTCTGGCCACTTATGATGCACAACCAAAAGAGTAGAGGCATCAGGAATAGCAAGATAGCCAATGAACTCAGACACTGGTGCACCTAGAGCTTACTAAAAAGCCCATCTTACAAAAAAAATAATATGTGTAAATATATTTTAACACATAGATGAAGACATAAAACTGCTAACACTTCTGTCCAAAGGCAATACTGCATCTATGGCTATTCCAGCAGTGAAATCATCTTGTGGGGAGTTTCCTTGCCTCAAGATAAATAGTAGATTTGCATGTTTTTATTCTGAATTATACAGCTATAAGCTACACATTTTCCCCAGATGAGATATACAACTACCTAGAAGAAACTGATCTTCAGTGTTAGATGGGCAGGTCTCTCACCAACTAGTCACAGACGCAACTCAAGCTGAAGTAGAAGCAGCCATGGGAACCTTCCTGGCAGGGAAACTCCAGGTGCAGATGGCATGGCAGTGGTATAAATAACATGTCAAACAACTTGCACCTCTTTTGCTAAACTTGTATGATGGTGTAGAAGAATGGAAGCATCTGTCTAGCAAAGTAAGGTAAATTCCCATAATGCTAATCACCAAGGCAGAAAAAGTTTAGTGCTCATCATATAGGCCAATTTGACTTATTAATGCAGATGCCAAAATTTTGGTGAAGGTGCTAGCAACCTGACTACTAGAACACCTCTCTGGTATAATTTCCCCTGACCAATCGGGCTTTAAGTTAAACACACAACAGACACTAACATCAAGAGGCTATTACAGTGCATGACAATCTGTCATGATAACTCGGGTAACAGACTGGTAGCCTTTTTATATAATGAGAAGGCCTTTGATTCTGTGGAGTGGGAATATCTCTGAGCCATAGAATAAACAAATTCCTTTGCATGTTTATGTGATGCTGATATACCTATAGACATAAACTCTGAGAGCATGAGGTTATATAAAATGAAGAACTCAAAAAAACCTTATCACAGTTTTATGCACAGGTGATACAGATAACAATCGGCAACATGTACAAATGATACCTCACCATGTCTGCATTTATATTTTCTGGTTTCTTAAAAAAAAAAAAAACAATTGTAAAAAAGAATCGAATCAGACTAGCTAACAGTAACACTGCATCATTGTTACACATGATAGAAACTGATTGAAATCAGTGTTCTGCCAGTGAACTCAAATGCCATGAAGGATTTCAAAGCAAATGAAAAATGTCCTTTTAACATGTGATTTTTAGAAAAGTATAAATTGTGTCCCATATTTATCAGCAGAAAAATAGAGTAGAAAATACTCTTGTTCCAGTGAATTTCACTAACAATCGCCATTTACATTACATATGGACTAAAAAGCATTGTAGAAATTTGAAACATTACACATAAGGCATCAGTCACGTCACAGTACATGACAGTACAGTTCTTTTGGCCATCGACATGCTGCTATTGGAATTTATTGAGTTGATTTATCATCACATTAGGAGATGTATGTGTATGCACACAGACCAGTCATATATTTGCAATTAATTCAGCTGCAAGCCTTTCATGCTCCATTTGGAAGGTCATAACGGATAACACCGGAAGCATGGATTCTGTTGCTATCAATGGCAGATTAATTCAGAAGAATGTATTTATCTGCTTGTATTGCAGGGCAACACCCTGATATTTCACACAAACTCATTTTGCTTGCCAATTAGTGCTGAAATAGTGAGATAATTTATCATATATAGTGCTGAAGAGCACCAGTCTGTATATTAGTTACAATATAATTTAACCACTGTCGGTCAAGAGAGTATTCATCATCATTTAATTCATCATCATTTGTTCTCTTTATAGAATTACCAGCGATAATGAGAAATCTTTCTGCAGTCTATTTTCATATACACAAGGATAGATGTATAAAGTTATGGAGACATGAAGCTAATACAGGTATGGTATCTATTATCCAGAAACCCATTATCCAGAAAGCTCTAAATTACGGAATGGCTGTCTCCCATAGACTCCGTTATATACAAATAATCCATATTTTAAAAAAATTATTTCCTTTTTCTCTGTAATAATAAAACAGTAGCTTGTACTTGATCCAAACTAAGATATAATTAATCCTTATTGGAAGCAAAACCAGCCTATTGGGTTTATTTAATATTGAAAGGATTTTCTAGTAGAATTAGAGGCAGATTTACTAAGGGTCGAATTGGTAGGTTAAAAAACCCTTGAATTCAACCATCAAATTTTATAGAATTTTAACCCTTCGATTTTGATATTGAATTCAAAGGGTTTTAACAATATTCAATTAATTGATCAATCGATTAAAAAAAATTTGATCGATCGATAAAATTGTTCAATGTAGCACATACAGTATGGTTGCACGTCTCTCCAGCTCATTTATATTCCTCTTAAGGACTGGAGTCCAAAACTGCACCATAGTATGGTGGAATGGTCGATTGATCGAATAGATTTTTATTCAATCTATTTGAATCATTCGATTTGATTGAATTTTTTAAGAACTGGAGTCCAAAACTGCACTGAATATTCCCGGTGTGGCCTTTCCAGGGACCTATAAAGTCAAAATTATGTTTTCTTAACATGAGTTTATGCCTTTTTTATGCAAGACAGAACTTTATTTACTTTAGTTGCCACAGAACGACACTTTCCAAAATTAGACAACTTGAAATCTACAAAAACTCCTAGATCCTTCACTATTAAGGAAAACCCCAATACACTGCCATTTATTTATTTATAACTTGCAGTGATTT
>CM044446.1:31381325-31397965 GCA_024363595.1 Xenopus borealis
CCTCCTGTGACTCTATGCTCCTTTTAATCTACACAAGTAAGTGAATGTTCATGTTATCTTTCAAGTAGAAATGATTATCCTAATCTTTTTAAAACTGTATACTAATATATTTGAAAACTATATGTAACATGCTATTACAAACTAGTTTCATAATGACACCAGTACAGCTACATGTGCATGACAAGGGGACTTCTCAATTTGACCCTTCACCTTGAGAAATCCTGCTGAACCCCATTATTACATACCTTTTTTCTAATCAATGTAACTGAATAGTATGCAGTGGCACATGGGTTTTTACTATTGAGTGCTGTTCTTAGATCTACCAGTCAGCTGTTATCTTGTGTTAGGGAGCTGTTATATGGTTACCTTCTCATTGTTCTGTTGTTAGGCTGCTGGTGGGGGAAAGGGAGGGGGTGATATCACTCCAATTTGCATTACAGCAGTAAAGAGTGATTGAAGCACAAGTCACATGACTTGGGGCAACTGGGAAATTGACAATATGTCTAGCCCCATGTCAGATTTCAAAATGAAATATAAAAAAATCTGTTTGCTCTTTTGAGAAATGGATTTCAATGCAGAATTCTTCTGGAACATTAATTAATACAATACAGACTCTCACTATTATAATTTTTAAAGACACAGAAACCTCAATATAACCATATTCAGTTATTAATAGACAATATGAGAACATAAAGTAGAAAACTCCTGACATTTTTCACAAAATATGCAAAAAGGAGGGTGGGTAACACAGTTACATGTGATTCTTGTAATGCCTGCTGTCAAACGTCGGCGCATAAATACTGGCGCACGTCAAGTCGGACGCCCATGCCGTAATGGACGGCCTAAGGCCCCATCACCTTGAAAATGTCTAATCTTGGAAGCTAAGCAGGGCCAGGCCTGGTTAGTACCTGGATGGAAGACCGCCTGGGAATACCAGGTGTTGTAGGTTTTTTATGCCAGTATACTTACAGTAGGTGTTATGACATCTAATTTGGGCGCCTAGCTTCCTATTGGTTCCTGATGTGTCTGTCCGTCCTCAGCCTCCTGATTGGCTCCTGGTCCCTTAAATAGCTTCCTCTTCCTCCTCCCATTGCCCAACCTGGCTTCTGTTTCCACAGTTCCTGCTCAAGCCTTGCCTGACATCTGATTCCTGGTTTTTGACTCCTGGCCTGTTTATTGACCTCTGATCCTCTGCCGCCTGCACCGACTCTTTTGCCTGTTTTGACTTTGCTTCTGTTTCAATCCTTGACGGTACCTTGATCTCGGCTATTCCCTGCTCCTTTGCCTTCTCCGCCGCAGAAAGGTCAGGGCCCCAAAAGGGCGTTGGTGAAGACCGGAGCCGTAAAGGAGTATCCGTGTCCACCAGTCTTCCTTGCACCAGTGGCTCTCCTTTGGGATCCAAGCTATCCATTGGATTCAAGGTAACAGATTGTTACAATTCTGCCCATCTCTGACCTAGACCAGTATAAATTGACTGCTGGTCATTTGGATCCCTTGTTATGCAGCTCCTGCACTGCTCCAGGGCTTTTCTGAATCAGTGTATATGTTGCAATTATTGGTTATAGATCCATAATGCAGCAGAAATATTTACTGTTTTATAAAAGCCAAACTATGTTATATTCATAGAATTATTATCTGTTTTATAAGATGTATTGCCAGAATAGTATTATCAGTACAACATTATGTTATGTTACCTTTATATTGAATGACTATAATGTTAAATTATGTTTTTCCAGTAGTTTAGAAACTTTTACACAATGCACCACTTCCCATGTGCATGACTAAATGAATGTTCTTGTCATCTGTAATAAATAGAATTACTTCTTTCTTACCTTCCCCTCACACTCTGGATTGATTTTTCATAAACGCAACAGTGGGTACTATGATTTGATCCTCTACCTGGCTTCCTTGCCCCTTTTCTTCCAGTCCTTCCTTCCTCTGAATGGAATTGTAGTTTTTTATCTTTACATCTGCTGGGAGGGGGGGGTCATCAACTCTGTAAACTGTTCTAAATTGATACATTAGTTGATACATTTCTTCTCTTTGGCCGTGCTGAGCAAAAGCATGAAAGGCAGCTGCTATGATTGATACAATAGTTTATAATATTCCGCTTGTGCTACTGAGAAATCGATCAACTAATGTAGCAAATCGTAACAGTTCAGAATCTGCAGCTGGTTCACTGCGTGGTCTAACTGGAACACAAGAGACAGAAACATTAATCTTTAAACTTCAAATGGTAAAAAAAGTAAAACATTTAAAGCAACTGAAAAAGTATTTATTTCTGGTAAACAATTTAAAAACAATTAAACTGAAAACTTTTTGATGAACAACCCTTTACTTAATATCCATTTTGGTATCTATATTTGCATTGTAATGCTTCCAAATTAATCAATTAAATAGCAGATATTTTACTATTTCCTGCATAAACAACATTTTTTTTAATTATTTCAGCAAAAGACAATACATGCTGTCTGCTGATTGATTGCCATGGGTCAATAGAACTGGAACAAATGTTGCTCGTTAAATATCATTTAGTTATTACATCTGTTTCTACTCCCTGTATAGGGTATATTTTTAAATGTTTAAATTTTTTGGTCAGTTCCCCAATTTTTCAAAAGATAAGTAGAGAAGTAGTAGAGCAGTTATCCCACAATATTTCATATGTATTTTGTAAACTTTGGGGCAGATTTACTAAGGGTCGAATTTTGAATTGTTAAGAATTCGAAATTCGACCATCCGATTTTTATAATGGCTTTTTCTATTGAAAATGGATCGAATACGTCTGTCCTTGGTCAATCAAAAATCGTTCAAATGCATCGTTCAATTTCGAACGAATTTTGCAAAAAAATCCTTAGAGGTTCTAGGAGGTCCCCCATAGGCTAAAATAGCAATTCAGCAGATTTAAGGTTGTGAAGTGGTGAATTTTTTTTGAAGAGACAGTACTTTAAAATTCAAAAATACAAAGTTTTGAAATTTTTCAATTAGAAAAGTCGAAGTGGCCAAAAATGACTTTGAAATTTGAATTTTTTTTATTTGAATTTTCACTTTGACCCTTAGTAAATGTGCCCCATAGT
The DNA here is from genome assembly GCA_024363595.1 of Xenopus borealis. Classification (NCBI taxonomy): domain Eukaryota; kingdom Metazoa; phylum Chordata; class Amphibia; order Anura; family Pipidae; genus Xenopus; species Xenopus borealis. The sequence continues at coordinate 31,384,400 of CM044446.1, forward strand.
GTACTTAGTCCCTTTGTAAAATGTATAATGAAGCAATAGAATTCTTAATGAATCAGATGAAAATTCAGCGTAGGACTGGCCAGATATGGGATGACTTTGACGTAGTTGGCCAGCTTAAATATATTGCAATATATGGACAAACAATCCCTGTTGTTTAAAGGGTAAGGCATTTTTTAGTAGCTGTATGCACAGAATGTCTCAATGTCTTAAATATATTGATAATGGGTTGAGTGCATAGGACCTATATTGTTTGTACAGAACCGCACTCCAGGCGTCTTTGTATCGTGAATAAAATCACTTTTATTAGCATGTGTAAAAAGTGATTTGATTCACGATACAAAGACGTCTGGAGTGCGGTTCTGTACAAACAATAGATTACTTTTAACCTGCACCCACAAATAAAACATAAATCCGGATTGGAGTGCGGCTGCTTGTGGAAACATACATACATATATATATATATATATATATATATATATATATACACATATATATAATCTTTTTACTGTGCACCCCATTACAAGTTATATATATATATAACTCTACGAACAGTTCTCATTGATCATATTTCCCCTCCACATGGGTAGTGACAGATCTAAGTTTTTACTGCAGTATGATTCCCTTGCCAGCTACATATGTATAAGTGAATATTAATGAAGAAGTTGATTGTTAAGCCATGTTGATCTTGAAATATAACTTTTCATAATGGGTATTGACATGAGAACACCCTATGATCGGTTCTGTTTGTATTCCTTCTCCATTTAGAGGTGGCAACAGATTTAACTTTGTATTTCAGCATGAAACAATGTGTATGTGGATTTTGGACATAATAGCCCCTAAAGGGCTGAATAAAACACATCCCTATTGCCAGCTATCTATAATTGGCTAGTAATGATGAGACTGAGTGTTAAGTCTTGTCGATTTTGATATATACAGTAAATACTGTTTAATGGGCATTGATAGATGGATATAATTAATAGAAACATAATTTGATCATGGATATGAGTTAAATGGAATTAAACATAGCCTTGAAACTGTAACTACACTGATACACAGATTTCCTTACATGATGATTTTAGATATTTATATGATAATATTGTTTGTATAAGAATGTTACACTTGGTTATACTTCTATTTTTTTCTACACAAATATTTTAAAGGATCACTATAAATGCCTGGCACAAATTTTAGATACACTTAAATTGATATATTTAAACGTCGAATTTTAAATGGGCACACAAAAAATTCGCGAAATGACGCCCATCTCGTTTTTGATGCCCGCCGCATCATTTTCGGTGCACGTCGCGTCATTTTCGGCACGCATCTGTTGGTTTTTTTTTATCTTTTTCATCGGGTGAATTTTTGGCAGGCAAATTTTTGTAGGTGTTTCGCGAATTTATTCGCTGGCGGCGGCTGGTGAATAAATTCGCCCATCCCTAACCATAACTTTTGCTGTATATATATAGGTTCAGAAACCCAAATTCTCTGCTCTTACTGATCACCCAGATGTATTTAAATTCTGCATTGCCAACCAGAGATTAACAGGCTAATTTATCAAAGATCAAGTTTTTTTTACCTTGAATGAACTCCAATGACCTTGAAACTCGCATTGTATCTTATTTAAGAAAAAACTGGAACGTCTAAAACTTGAACAAATATTACCAACTTGAATCAAATTTGAATCATATTCTATTATACTCGAATTTATTTTTTTTCTTAGATAAAAACTTGAATGTCAGGAAAGCTATTAACATCTTCAAATGGGTCACTGGACCACTGCTACTGACTTCTATATGAACTCAACAGGCTTTAGGTGGCGAATAGTTAAATTTGAATTGTTCCAAGCGTGAAGTTATGATAAATCTCGAATTCAAATTCAAGTTTGGATTATTCCCAACTCAAATTTGTGAGTTTTGACCAAAAAGCTAACTCAAAAATTAAAATTCAAATTTGAACCTCAATGCCTGATACCATTAAATTCTGTATACTTGATATTGTCACATTTGGTAACTTTATACTTATATTTGGCTGTCTATTATGTTATGTAGCTACATGTCAACTTAAAAAATAGTTATACATTTTAGCATGCCCTTGGAATAAGTATTTTTTGTATTGCATGTTTTTGATAATGTTACTGAAATAAAAGACTTTATAGCCATAGTATTTAGCCTGGTAAAATCCACGTGAGCTTGAATCTTCTCTTATTTTGGAACATTCAAAGAAAGGTAGTGATAGAAATTACATAAAGGCAACCTTTGAAAGATGCAATCAGCATGCTTTTTTACAATTGGTATTTAAGTTCTTTCAGTGAGAATTGTGATATTAATTCAATGGTTATCTATTTTGCTTTTCAAATGCAGTATTTACCTTTGTGTTGAAAGTCAGCTAAGGATAAATTGCCTAATACTTATTGACATTGTGGTTAAAGCTAAGATGAATGGTACCAGCAACTCAAAAGTGCTGATCTGAATAAGCATTTGAAAGACCTTTTGTATTATTAATAATACTAATTATTCAATCAATTTCTCTTATGTCTGGTCTATGGAAGACAATTAAGATAAACCATAATTTTCAAAGGTTTACACACTGTATTGGAATGTATGTTTTAAGTACAACTATAAAAAGAAAAGGATATAGTCATTTTATGAGTTGAGAAAAGGATTTTCAGACCAGATAATACATGGACTTACTGGAAACTTCACAGAAATAGTAATACATGATTATGTTATGGTAGAAATATCAATCAAAAACAAGTTTTCCACAAAGCCATTTAATAACCATGCATGATTAGTACTGTATGTATTTTTGGAAATCATTTCCAAGTAATTGTGTAATGTGTGCTTGTATATGCATAAACATTTTATTCAACACTTCAACTGAAAACACTAAGGAAAATATGCCAGCCTATGTGTTATCGTTTCTCAGTCCGAAATTCTTCCATTTGTTTCTTAATGAAAGTTGGTTAGTCACAGACTGAAGATTTCAGGCCTATGACTTTCAAAAATATATTTAAAAGTAATTTTATTTTTACTATGGAATGAATGTACAAATTTTGAGGGTTTTTTTTGAGTTTCACTTGTCTTTCTTTAAAGGAAAACTATACCCCCGAGAACATAAAAAAAACCCATTATTGTAATAAAATACTTTTTTAGTAGTATGTGCTATTTGGTAATCATAAAGAGAAACTTGCAAATTTAAAAATAAGGGCTACCCACTGGGATCTCTTATTCACAGTGCACACAACAAACTGAACAAACAGGCTCGGATTTGTGGAGAGGCCCTAGGGTGACAGGATTTTAGGGGGCAGCAAATAACAGACATGATAGGTCACATGAGCGAATTAACAGACAGAGTTATGTCTTTTGCTTCCACACTTCTTCTTCTTACAGTTACAGTTGTAGTATTTCTGTCCAAGTGATCTCTGAGGATGCAAAATTTTACAAGTCAGCCCCTTCTGAAACAGAAGGCATTTTCAGGCATTGTAGAACAAGTTGGCACTTCATAAATCAGATAAGCCTGCAAATAGGTCACCTTGAATCTTTATGAAATCTTTTGATTATGGGCAAGCTATCTTGGGCGTGTGCTCGATTTATCAAAATGCAAGTTTGTATTTTTCAGGATTCTAGAAAAAAATGCATTGAAAAACATGAATGCAAATATACTTGAGAATAAAAGTAAAGCAAGCAAAAGCTAGCAAGGTTCAGTGGGAATTGTCTACTCCTAAGCAACTTTATTTATATATTTTCCCAGCTCATTAATATGTAATACAGGTATGGGATCTATTATCCAGAAACCCATTATGCAAAAAACTCAGAATTACAGAAAGCCCATCTCCTATAATGATTTCCTTTTTCTCTGTAATAATGAAGCAGTACCTTTTAAGACACAAATAATCCTTATTGGAAGCAAAACAAGGCTATTGGGTTTATTTAATTTTTACATGTTTTTCTTGTAACCTTAAGGTAAGAAGATCCAAATTTCGGAAAACATTATCTGGAAAACCCCAGGTCCCGATCATTCTGGAAAACAGGTCCCCATGTCTGTAATATTTTTTTTCGCCTCATTGAAATGTGATTCTTCCTGCATGCAACTTTTTATCTTCAAAAAAACAAACTAGTGTTCAAGAAAAAAAGATGCCCAAGTTTTGTCTGGATTTTATGTTGGTGATTGGCACTTTTTTCCTCAACCTTGAAAATTAGTTATTAAACTTTCATGTGTTTAGTAGCACCTTCTTCTCCCCCACAGATTTCTATATCTTATTTAAATGGGTTCTAAACTGTCCCACTGTACTGTATAGACTGTATAGGCGGGGGAAGACGGGGGAAGTGGTTTGGAGAGATTAGTCTCCCCAAGGAAGAGGTGATTAGTCACCTGGTGACTAATCTCCTAGAATCGCCAGGTGAGCCCTTACCCTTAGAATGATACACTACAATTCCCTGCATTCTTTAACTATGGATAATAGGCTGAAATTTGCTGGAAAATGATCGCTGTATGTTAGATAACAGCAGGATTACTGAGTATATGCTGGTAAACAGGATTCTCATCTGTGAATATTCTTGCATCTATACTTAAGTTGGGGTTATATATTTTATAGAGCTCTGTAAACAACATCATTTAGATGTATTTTTCTGTTACATATCCAGACATTAGGTAAAACTCATTATAAGCAAAAAAAAATCCTGAACAAAATATTTTCAGGTAGCTCTTTTAGCCCCAAGTTCTTTATTGCACTTAACCTTCTTGGGCCCACCAGTGAGCTTTACATCAAGAGTTCACTCTCAAAGCAATGTTATAGGTATTATATATACCTAGGGTGAACAGAAAAGGGCTGATGGAAATTGTTTTGTCTGGGGCCCATATCGGTTGGGAGTTGGGACCCACAAAGAAATCCTTTAGATACAGTATCAGGCCAGCCAGAGCCTATCCATGTGGCATCTGAAGTAACAGCAGACAGAGTTGCAACATGACCCATTCTGCTATATGTGGCGTGACCTATCCTTTTATGCAGAATTCACCATTTATTTCTAATTAAAGGGATACTGTCATGTTTTTTGTGCAAAATGCATCAGTTAAAGAGATACTGACACCTGAAATTAAACTCTTTTTAACATCTATTATAATATTGACTTTGAAAGCTACTTCTAACTTTGCCATAAAGAATTTGCATGATGCTTTTACATTACCTGTCTGTTTCCCCATGAGGGGGCTGCCATATTTGTGCAGTAGGAGTCTTTTAGCTTTAGAAAACAAAACTAACAGGCTGAGATGGGACAACAAGAGTGTCAGAGAGTCAGGTTTGGGAACTTCAGCTAACAATTATATACAAAAACAAATCTCTTAGCAAAAAATTATCAACATGTTCGATAGGTAACAGTTAGGGGCAAATTTACAATTTTTCACCTAAAATCCCTCAAATTCCTTCGAAATTCGATAAGCATTCGACTATCGAATGCTTATCGAATAGTTTTGGGCAATTTTTTTCCTCGATATTCGATTTCTCAATTTCTCAATCGAATACCGATCGTTCGATTTCACAAAAAAATCATACTTTTTCCTTCGAGCGCTCAAAAAATTCGTATGATTCGCACGATTGAGGCGTTCGATCGTACGAATGGTATTCGAGCAGGTGCTTGTAAAAGAAGCCTATGGTGGGATTCTCATAGGCTTCTATTGGTATTCGGTAGGTTCAATCTAGCGAAGTAGGCATTTGAATAACTTTTAAAGTCAAAATCCTTTGATCATCGAATGGTCGAATGATCGAATATCCAATCATTTGATCTATTCGATCATTCGAATTTTCAGTATTCGATGATCGAAGTGGCCAAATTTGCATATTCGATCCTCAGAAAAAATCGTACAATCGGAATTCAATCGAATTCAATCAAACTTCGATCTCTTCACGTGAATTGTGTAAATTTGCCCCTTTATGTATATTCATATTTTAAAATTAATTTTTTAGTGTCAGTATCACTTTAATAGTGCTGTGCCAGCAGAATTCTGCATTGAAACCCATTTCTCAAAAGAGCAGATTTGTTTATATTTCATTTTGAAATCTGATATGAGGCAAGACATATTGTCAATTTCCCAGCTGCCCCAAGTCACTTGTGCGCTGATAAACTTCAATCACTCTTTAATGCTGTATTGCAAGTTGGAGTGATATCACCCCTCCCTTCCCCCCCAGCAGCTTAACAACAGAACAATGGGAATGCAACCAGATAACAGCTCCCTAACACAAGCTAACAGCTGCCTGGTAGATCTAAGAACAGCACTTGGTAGTAAAAACCCATGTCCAGCTGCATTCCATTCAGTTACATTGAGAAGAAAAAGCAACAGCCTACCAGAAAGCAGTTCCCTCCAAAATGCTGGCACAAGTCACCTGACTAGAAGCAGCTGGGAAATTGACAAAATGTCTAGCCCCATGTCAGATTTCAAAACAGAATATAAAAAATGTTGTTTGCTCTTTTGAGAAATGGATTTCAGTGCAGAAGTCTACTGGAGCAGCACTATTAACTGATGCATTTTGAAAAAAAGCATGTTTTCCCATGACAGTATCCCTTTGAGATCCATGCATGAACTGTCATATATATTGTGTGTGACAAAGCAAATCGAGCAGTAGCTGTAGCATAATATTTCATAATGCTATTAGCATGAAATGTTTAAATCTCATTAAGATCCTAATTCGAACTGTTATGCATATTGTAGTGGGCAAAGCCAATAGAGCAATCGCTGAGGGTAACTAACTTTTGTCACGTGTTTGTAGGTAACTAAGGGTTTTAATTTTAGACACCTCTGCTACGAAACCTCTCTAGTCTACATGATATATCTTTTTTTATATGGAAGTAAAATTACAATGCAAGTGTAACTTCAGCATGTAGTATACCCTAAATCGAATCCTCAATATTTGGTTCACTAAAATCTAAAGACATCATTCAACATTAACATTTAATAGATGACCATGAAACACTTTGTGGAAAGGAATCATCACTGGAACAAGAATTTTAAGTACAAAGCATCTGAAGAGTAAAATTACAGATAATCTCTTATAGTTTATTCTTGCAACATTAATATACATCTAAAGTAAGATTATTATTTATGGACGAGTCCTGACAACTATTAAAAACAAATCTATCTGACTTTCTAATGTATCTTTTTCTTTTACCCAACATTAGATGACTGGATGCTGCAATGGATGGTCATAAAAATAATTTGGTAAAGTGATAGCCTGAGCTTATTGCCTTAGATCCAGCCGCATCTTTATCTCTGTATCTTAGTCTGCTTTAGAGGAACTATATCTGTACATTTAATTTAGTACATAACAGTGTGACAAAAAAAAATAAAAATAAACATCTATGCGTATCTCCAAAGAGGTCTTACAATTGTAGATCTAATTAGCAATAATGATGTGTTTATGCCCTAAATAATTATGCGTCTACACCCCAAAACCTGGTTGCATTGTGTTTGCTATGTTAAAAGTGATTACAAATGTATACATAAGAATCACTTTCTAATAGAATTCAAACTGTGTGAAGAGCAACAAATTGGATTAATTCACTGTATTTTCTCTGCAGCATATCAGTGGTTAGAAATTTACTAGGAGTGCCCATTCTTTACTAATGTAAGGTCTACTTTTAGTGATGTTGCCCCATTATGATCTACATCCATAAATGTTAGAATTCTGTTCCATGGAAAATATTATTTTAATTTTGATTTATGAGAAATTCGCGAATTTTTCGGCGAAGCGAATCTCGGGAGATTCGCCCATCACTAATCTTGAGATCTACTGGTAGATCCCAATCTACTTTTTTTGATACCACGGATTTAGGTGTAGTGGAGATGTTATTAAACTGAGCTTAAATAAGTAGAACTTGTGTATGAGAGGGTGGGTTGACACACAGGAACAGGTGGGACATGGAATTGCATCTTCTACTAATTACATGGCTCACCAGGTTTGCATATGCAGTGGTTTACTCAACTAGAAAATTAGCATAGAGTTGTCATATAGTGCCATGTATTGCAAGCTCTGTGTACGCATTTAAGTAGACAGATAATTTTGTCTACAAATAAGCCCTATGGTCTTTCCATTATGTCATATCATTTTCTATTCTGCATTTTGGTTTTCCACTGCTTAGTAAACTGGTTGTGCCTGCATTTTCATAAATATGGGCTGTCTACCTCAACAGCAGGGTCCTGTCCTGTAATATTAGAAATCCTAATTACATTCATTCCTCCATATTTTATTCCAGAAGCAAAAAAGCTGGTAATTTAAGATGAAGCTGTTAATTTGAATGTTATGAATAATTATTGTCTAAGCTTTACCTTTTGACTTGGATATCATTTGTCTGTAGTTTTTTTTTTATTTTGTGTGTTGTTATATAATACATATTCTTACAGAGCACTAAAGGACATCTCTTGAGATTTTTCAGTGGCATTCTCTACCTGGTAGATACATTATATAGTCTGAAAAATGTACTGAATGTCTTCTTAACAAGAAAATAAATACTGTTACTGAAATAAATATGCTCTTTAAGATAAAAGGTGGCATTCCTTCTCCCTCCTCAACTATGTAAACTGGAGACAGGTTTCACTATTTTATATTTGTTTTTATATCTTCTATTTGAATCATCTGCAACAGATAGGAGGTTGATGGGTCTGTGTGTGTCTTCCAGTCTCATCTATCCACTATCAACCAAATAACTAGTTTTATTGTATATATAATAGTTTATTGTAATAAACTTTTGCTCTAAAAAGTTTATCTTTGCACAGTGTTTGAACAGACTCCTGTCCTGTTTATACTGCCTGTGCCTAGAGTTGCTTAGATGTGCCACACTGGGATCAAGTCAATCCCTCTAGGGGGTGGAGGAACATTAAGTTTGCATTATTGATATTGATTCAGTATCCCATCCTTTGTTAAAAACAGTATTCCTCATTGACTATGAAGATTTTCATTCATCCAGGTCATGGTAAACACAATAGACGTTAATCTAAAACAACTGGGCTTGCTGAGTAATCATTGAAGACATTTTGCTGCTCATCTGAGCAGCTTCTTCAGTTCAACTGACTGGTGTGGGAAGTTCTCAGGATATCAACTCTTCTACTCATCCAATCACAATGGCATATTGTAACTCTTCAAAGGACTGAAACCGAGTTTGGCAAAACAACTACATGGAAAGAGTGTTTTTTTTGTTGAGCATGCACATATGGCCCAACACATTATGAGAAAGGAGAGACAAATAAGCAAATTCACCACTTTACTGTCATGAAACATGATTTGGAAAAGGACAGAAGAACTAACCTGGAGGCAGAAAGATGAGACACCAAAGAACACCAAAGACATGGGTTAATAACCAGAATCAAATAGGGTACTAACTCAGTCAGCCAATGGGTTAAACTATGTAGTGACACCACAACCCATTCCATTAGTTGAACTCATCATAGCCACAGAATTTTCCATCAATAGTAATCACATAAAAAAGGAAGAAGTTGAACAACTCTGGCTAAAAGTGTTAGCTGCCTTGTCAAGTGCCAGAACACCTCCGTCTAACCTTACTGCACAAGAGAGGAGAACTCTCAGTTCTCTGATTAAGGACCCAAACATCACTATCTTGCCAGCAGATAAAGGGTGATGCACAGTTGTGCTCAACACAACTGACTATCATTGCAAGTTAACCACACTACTCAATGATAGCAATACATATGGACCCTTAAGGAAAGACCCAACCAGCTGTTACAAGAAAAAGGTGATAGGTTCCCTATAACAACTTGAAAATGAGAAAGCCATAGATCAAGTTTTATACCGCTGCCTGTACCCCAGAGAAGCCACACCATGCTTATATGGATTCCAAAAATAGACAAAGAAGGAGCCCCACTAAGGCCCATTGTCAGCAGCTTAAATTGGTCACCAAGAGAATGGCTCAGCAAAGGAGGGCAAACACAACAGAGCAAGACTCAGCTGTCTTTCTACACCTAAATGAAAAGGGACACCCCTTGAAGATAGCAATGTCCAAACCTTGAATAAAGAAGATTGGTTTGAAAGCTGGTTTGAACGAGGCTTGATTCATGTCAAGGTGGAGAAACCATCCCTGAACAGATTTGGGAACCTTCAACACCACCTGTCTGCTACATACAATGCTGTTCTCCCATCTATACCTGGCAGTTTCAGAACACTTCACACATCCATTCATACAACTCTCACAAGTTCTAGGAGTTGCATGACACATTGGTAATCCTACCACAATAACTACACAGAATCAACAACTCTGTAAATTTCAGATGTCACCTCTTTGAAGAGCTACAACGTGCCATTGTGATTGGATTGTTGGAAGAGTTTATATGCTGAAACTTCCACACCAGTCAGTTGGACTGAAGAAGCTGCTCGAATGAGTAGTGAAAAGTCTTAAATGATTACTCAGCAAGTCCAGTTGTCTTCCTTTTGGGAAATATGAAAAATCTAATGGCAATGGAATTGTCTCCCAGTTCTGTCTGCCAAAATGCCATATCCGTATAGGACAGGTTACTTTCTTACTATACAAATGTGTTAAAGATAGCACATTTGTTCTTCACTTTTCATTTCAGTGTGTATGAGGAAGAGGCAGATTTAGTTGAAGCTTTCTCTGCAGTATAATGAGGACTATAGCACAGAACCACATTTGTAAATGGTTTTGACATGATGATTGACAAACTAAATCATGAGGAAAAATTCTGTATTATGTTTTGAAAGCACACTGTACATTTCACAATTATATTTCATTGCAGCATTCATGACTATCAATTCATGAGTTATATCATGGCTTTATAAACTTCTCCTCATTGCAGGATAACCCAGTTTTTCTAGTTAACTCAATCAGCTCTTATCGACATTATCAGAAACTTCTCAAACATTTGTTCTTTTCTTGAGTTTTTAATTAGGCAACCATACCAAAGAAAGAAAACTAGTATAAAAGTTTTTTTTTTTATATTCCAATATTTTTTATTGAGTTTTCATTGCAAGAAAAAAAAAAAAACATTGTTACATAAGTATAAACATATGTTTCCTCTTTTACCTTTTACATATTATGTGATAAGATATGTTAACAATTCTTTAAACTGTTTAAACTGTTTAACTTGCAGACATGTCTAAGAAAGCTTGACCACATTCCATTGTAAATATGAAGGAGAAGGAACAAGAGGAACCAGCAGCGGGTCAAATGCTCAGGAAGGTGGTTGGACAGTTTGTGCCATATCTATATTCCAACCAAGGGGTCCAAATTTGAAGATATTTATGGTGGGTGTCAAGTAAGAGGCTAGACATTTTTTCCTGAACCATAATCCAATCTATTTTGCTTTTGGTGATGTCAATAGAAATATGTTTCGATTTCCAAGCTTTCGCTATTGTTTGTTTCGCTGCTGCCATTATTAAAAGAAATAATTGGAATTGAATTGGTGTCAGTGCCTCTGGTTTTTTACATAACAAAGCTGTGCTTGGGTGTTTAGGGATAGTAACATTAAAGACAGAATAAATCATATTATATATTCTTATCCAATACCTTTGAACAAGTGGACATTGCCACCAAGTGTGATACATGGTACCCTTATGATTGCAACCTCTAAAACATCTGTCATCTGCTGAAGGGATGATCTGTGCTATTCGTGCTGGGACCAGGTACCACCGAAACATCACTTTATAGTTTGTTTCTATAAGTGAAACATTTCTAGAGGATTTCTTAACATTCAACCATATTGATTCCCATTCCTCTATCCCTATTTGGAGGTCCATTTCCTCTTGCCATATTTTGGCATAAGGCATTAGTTTGGGGTCTTTCGGGTTATAAAAGTTGTTATATAATATGGAGATAACCTTGAGGGCTTTAGGTTGTTTATTACACCAATATTCAAAAAATGTCTGAGAGCTATTAACAGCACCTGTGGAATTCCACACCGAGTGGGCGTAGTGTAGGGCTTGGGTGATTCTGAAGCTTTCAGATTGTGGAGCACCGAATTTCTCCTTGAAGTTCAGAGGGGAATAAGGTCCCGTGGGGGAAAATAGTTGTCCTAGGTATAAAATATTCTGATCTAGCCACCACTTTGGGGTTATGGTTTGAATTCCCGGAGGAAATAGAGGGTTATTTGGACCCAATGTGGACTATCAGAATTTGTATGCAAAGTTAGTATTTGTGCTAATTGGGCAGCTTTATAATATAATGTAATATTGGGGAGCCCTAATCCTCCCTTATCCTTAGGTAACATCAAGATTGATTTCTTTATCCATGAGAATTTCCCAGCCCACACAAATTTTATTAGTCTGGAGCCAAATTTATTTAGATCTGCTGTTGGGACCGGGATGGGGAGAGTTCGAAATAGGTATAAAAGCTTAGGAAGTATAGACATCTTTATAGAGTTAATGCGCCCTATCCAAGAAATATGATGGTGTTCCCATCTTGTTAACAGGGATCCCAAGGTTTTATACATTGGTGGATAATTATACTGATAAAGTGATTCATATGATTTAGTAAGTTTGACTCCTAATATAGATATATATTGACTTTGCCAGGCCAGGTCAAAGTTTAACTGAATTAGTTTTTCATCTGAATGAGATAGGGATAAATTCAAAGCTTCTGTTTTATGGTGGTTGATTTTGAGCCCTGATAAGGTTCCAAAATTCTCCATCAGTTTGTATAAGTTTGGGAGGGATGTCAGGGGTCTAGATAGTATTAATGTTATATCGTCAGCAAAAAGGCTTACTTTATGGTGGGTCCCGGCTGCTTCAATACCATAGATATCAGGGTTGTTGCGGATTGATAATGCTAAAGGTTCAATAGCTAAGTTAAATAATATGGGGGAAAGTGGGCACCCCTGTCTGGTCCCTCTGTATATAGTGAAAGTGTGAGAGAAGAATCCCATTATATTAACTGCTGCTGTTGGGTCAAGATAGAGCGCATTAACCCATTGTAGAAATCCCCTTCCGAATCCCCATTTTTCTAAAGTGTAATGGAGGTATTTCCAATTTAGAGAATCAAACGCTTTACATATATCCAGTTTCAGGATCATGGATTTGAGGTTGGATTTTTTAGCTATTTGCATTAAAAGTATAAGCCGTCTGATTGCGTCAGACGCTTGGCGTCTGGGAACGAATCCAACCTGGTCCTTGTTTATTAGTTGGGGGAAGAAGGAGTTGATTCTAGCAGCAAGAATTTTCCCCAGCAGCTTAACATCCGTATTTAATACAGAGATTGGTCTATAGTTCTTACATTCCGTTAAGTCGGTATTGGGTTTGGGGATTGCGGAAATTTTGGCCTTAAGGGATTCAGGATGTAGCTTACCTCCTTCCTTTAATACATTTAACATAGACGTTAGATGAGGGCATAATTGCTCTGTAAATTTCTTATAATATATGTTTGGTAAGCCGTCCAGGCCCGGGGATTCTCATAAAACTGTGCAAATTGTTTAGTTATTTTGGATGGATTACCAGATAAGGAACTTTGGGATGTTCTAATTCTATGTATTGTGGGGGGTTGATCACGTTGGTTTAACTTACGGGCCAGCATTTTCCCGGGTTTGTCTAAGTTACTATAAAATTTATGTTTAGCCCAT
>CM044446.1:31433633-31444153 GCA_024363595.1 Xenopus borealis
AAAGGCTATTTTGATACTAAACTCTACAGTTAGTATAGCTATGGGCATATATGGTTTGATGGTGAACGAATTGTTAACTAATGACAGTTACCTTTACCCAGTCAAATAATGTGCCAAACAATTATTATATGATGCAATCTGCACTAGCAACCAGTCAGGACAACTCTCAATCCCAACCAAATAGTGCATCAGATTTTATAATAAAATACAAATGTACTGTATATAATCTAAAAGTAAATTTAACTGCAGCTTCTTGCATAAACTCAAAAGAAAGTCTTAAAGGTAGCACATCTAGCCTCTAAATGTAATTCTAGCGACAGTGTAAAAAGGGATGGACAGCGACAAAATTTTGAGGGCAGAATAAACTCTTTTCAGAAAAAAAGCCTTACAATGTATTCCATATTGTAGCATAGGGACAATTATAAACTAACCAGTTCCTGGAAGAACACCCACACAAATTTAGTGTAAATCCTCCTTTTCTGGACCACACCTCTTTATCACTGTAGTTTATGCCCTTTTTTCCCTATGCCTTTAGAGAGTCATCTGTTAACTTCTATATGGTTGGCTCAAATATGTCCAGAGTGCTCCAGTTAGAAATGTTCCATTCTGTATTAAAAATGGCAGTGCCCAAGGCTGCCACAATACAGTGACACTGGCTTGCAGAGTGATCTCATCGAGCTTGGCATGGAATTAAAAGTTAAAAAGATACCAGTAACCTGTGTGCTTCTAAATTGCTATCTTATCTAGATTAACTGGTTCCTGACCCCAAGCATGTATTTTGATTCTGCTAATTGCTGCCTGTCCTGATCTTTGCCTGGAAAGGACTACAAAGCCTGATCTTTGCCTGGAAAGGACTACAAAGTTTTGTTTAGCCCTTCAAATACTGCATACTTGACTTTTGTATACAGCTTGCTCCTAGTGACTGGCGAATCTAGCCCGTTTCACTACACCGAAAAATTAGCAAATTTCCTGCGAAATTTGCGAATTGGCGAAAAATTCGCGAAACGAGTTGTGTCGTTTTTGATGCCAGCAAATTTTCGACAGGTGAATTTTCGCTGGTGTTTCGCAAATTTATTTGCCGGCGGCGAATCGCGGGAATTTGCCATGAATTCACGTCTGGTGAATAAATTCGCCCATCACTACCTGCTCCATGTTCTATGACTCCAACCTCACTAAGGCATCTAAGCCCCAACAAAATGTATGCTGTTTAACCATCAACTTTTATGTAAATGGACAATGTACATCCCTATGTTGTAAATTGTTAATTTTTATGAATAAAAAAAGTTAGAAAAATAAAAGAAATGCTGATATAAAATATAATTACAAAAAACATGAAAAATTAAACATTGTTGGAAACAATGATAAAAAGTGCAGTAAGCCTTGTCTGTTTTCATGACCGTTTAAATGTGCACTCTACTTTGTTAATAAGTAGTGTTATTTTTTTGTAAACATCAGTACTAATCTATAAGTCAAACCACAGCCATAAAAATGTATCTCACTGTTCTACAAGAGATTTTTTTTTCTTAGAAACCAACTTTAATTTACTTTTTCAACTCACAATCTTATATATTGATCTAATATTCTGTATATTTTTATCTGCAGCCTGGTTTAATAAAAACCAATATGATTGGAAGTAGGTACAATATTTTTCTGCAACATGTTATCTTCTCTATTATGGCACATTTCATGTATTTAATCAAAGTCAGATAAGGGGCTATTTCAATGTAAAGGCAACTATTTTTAGAGCACAAATTTCACATTTCAATTTGTAGATCATAATCTCTATTTAAAAAAAGTCAGCCTGTCAAGCTACATGTTCTGACAAAGTATCAATCCCAACATTCCCAGCCTGTCAGTGGGTTGACCAAAGCTGTTGACTTGTAATGATGATGTGAATGTTCCAAAGAAAGAAAATATAGAGAATAGTTTAATTAGGACAGTTTGTGCTACAGCTAAGATTAATTGTGTGCAAATCAATAGATTCTGTACTGACAGACAATCTAAATCTCAATACTGTTAATAGGCATGCCGATGTCAAAAACTTGCAGCATCATTTTTTATAGCTTTTTCATATGATGTAACTAGAAATAATACAGAGGCCCTTTAGACTGGAAAAACACTTCCTTCAGAATGAAAACATTTATCTTATTATTTTATATAAAAGAGTATTTTATAACATGCACTTACATGAATACACATATGCTCTTTACTGACATTAAAATCTCCATCCAGTCTTGCTGCTTGAACTCAAATTCCTTCCATATTCTCTACACACTGAATCAGCTTCAATAAAGACAGTTTGTTCCTGCAGGCAGCCATTGACTGATGTGGCTCTTTAAAATTATTCATGCCATCAACTGCCACACTATGACTTGGTGAATGTTTTATTTCACAACTGAGCTAGTCCTTAGAGACACCTCCTCATGCACTGAACTTACCAACACAAAAATGTATAAATTATCATGCATCCTTTACTGTTAAATGTATAGGAAAACATCCAAAACTGTTTTTAAAGGGAGTCTGTCATGATTTTTTTGGTGTAGTTTTTATTTCAAAATGACACTGTTTATACTGCAAGTAATGCACTCAACCATGTAAAATTTCATTCCTGAACCAACAAGTGTATTTTTAGTGTATTTGTTTTTTATTTATAATATAGGTATAGAGGCAGCCATCTCAGGTAATTTTGCCTGGTCATGTGATTTCAGAAAGAGCCAGAACTTAATGATAGAACTGCTTTCTGGCAGACTGTTGTTTCCCCAACTCAATGTAACTGAATTTGTCTCAGTGTCAGATTTCAAAATTAAATATAATTCTGCTGGAGCAGCACTATTAACTGATACGTTTTGAAAAAAAAAACACGTTTTCCCATGACAGTATGCTCCATTGTTTTTCAGAAATTACATTGCAGTAACTTATGCATTCTTTGTCCTTTAAATAATTTTATATGATATATAGGGATGGGTGAAATTGTTTTCGCCTAGTTTCACTGCGAAAATGACACCCATGACACCCAAAAATTAACGGAGCGTCAAAAAAGAAATATTTTTTTGGCCCCCATAGTCTTTAATGGGTGTCTTCGACATTTCGCCTGCGACAATATTTTGGTGAAGCGAAACGGGTCAAATTTGTCCAACCCTAATGATATATTTTAGCAATACTCTAATTTTAATATCTTTCCTAGTGATGCCTAAACAGTGAAAAAGCTGAATTTATAAGTACAGGTTCAAGCAAATTGGCACCATCAGTGATTCAAGCTTTCTTTGTTCTTTAATTTGATCATTTGCAAGCATCATTTTTTATAGCTTTTTCATATTATGAAACTAGAAATAATACAGAGACCCTTTGGCATTTTCTTGTTCAACAAAGTATACTTGTATTTAATAATATCTTGAGTTTGTTTCCATTGTTACAAGAAAATGTATAAAACATTGTAAGGAAAAGTGTTGTTTATCATTTAATAGATGTACAGTCAGCTTGGCAAATTCATGCTCTGGCCTTTGAAAAATATGTCATGTGGACTTATAGTCCTGTTATGTGTGCGTCTTGTTAACTTCTTATGGAATATATGTATGCTTACCTTAACAATAACAGCATTAAATGCTAAAATTCTTCATGCATTTCTGTAAATTGAATGATACTGTATATATTGTATTGCTATGTGCCAGCTTCTTACTGAAGATGTAAATTATTAAATTCTGTCTCGTGCTCTATGGGAATAATGCTGTGAATCTGCAGGGAGGTAAAAATAAATTCCAGATTTCATTACATTAATAATGAATAAGGAAAATTTAAATGCCAAAGGTTAAAATGCTATAATAGATTAGCCCAAGAATGCATATCTGATGATCTGCTTAGAGAGAGAAACATAAATAATGATTTAACATGTAGAAATATACAGAACCACCCCCCATTTTGCCTGTATGGTGCAAGAGGACTGCCATTTTACCATTGTATAGGGGGAACAGCAGCTCACTGACATACATACATAAGCGCTTCTCAGCATCAACTATCACTTATCAGAAATTTATCACTATCACTGACAATTACTAACACTTCCACTGTGGTTCAGCCTTGGCAGATTAAATCAGAATCTATTTTTAACCCTCTTATGTGGTAGCTTTGGAAATGGAGATCTCTTAGGCTGAGCTATATAACTGTCAGAATTAGTCAAGTTTCTAACAATACAGTTTTCTGTCCAATTATACTTTAAGATAGATGCTACGGTGCTATAAATTCTGAAATAAGGGGAATATTTACTAAGGGTCAAAGTAAAATTTCAAATAAAATTAGAATTTTTACTATTCAAATTTCAAAGTAATTTTGGGCTACTTTGACTATCGAATAGCCCAAAATATGATTTGAATTGAAAAAATTCAACAATTCAAATTTTGAAGTACTGTCTCTTTAAAAACATTTGAATTTGACTATTCGCCACCTTAAAGCTGCTGAATTGTCATTGTAGCCTATGGGAGACCTCCTGGAAGCTTAATTGAAAAATTTTCCTGGAAAATCGGAGAAAACTAAAAAAAAAACTGCTCGATTCAAAGAATTTGGATTCGATCGAAAATGACCCCACACGTACAATCACATTTGACAATGAGTGCATATTATTAAAAAAAAAGAAAAATACGCACCGCTATCACACCACCCCTGTGCATGCTTGTAGTGGGAGAAAGGAGCAATAGTGATGGGCGAATCTATTCTGTTTTGCTTCGCCGAAATTCGAGTCGCATCATTTTTGCTGCGCGTCTTGGTTTTTTTTACGTCAAAAAATTTTCGTCAGGTGAATTTTTGCTGGTCTTTGGTGCAATTATTCGCCGGCGGCGAATCACGGGAATTCACCATGAATAAATTCGCCCATCATTAATGAACAACAGTGCTTGTAGAACTATACAGCAAATTAGATAAGCATCCAGGCCTTCCTTATCCTCCCTATGGGTGCAGGGTCTGCATTATGGTAGCTATGCCCCTGGTTTTGAATGTCCAAAGATCTTTAATATATATTAAACAAGCAGTGCTTGCAAATATGTAAACAAAACAAAATCTCTCTCTCTCTATTATTATATTATAAATTATATAAATTATAATTTATAATAATAAGTATGCCTAACGGGTTTATTTACAAACAATTGAATTTCCTAAATCTCAAAAAATTCATGGTTTTTCAGAATTTTTTAAAAACGCTAAATATTCAAATTTTACAACATTTAAAAATTATGGAAAATTCATTAATCAATTCAGAATTTTTTTCAGCTTTTTTCTGTAGTGATTGTATGAAAAACTAAAATTTTTTTAGTATACCTTAGGGGCAGATTTACTAAATTCCCATGAATGATTCGAAATTCGATCGAATTCCAATTTTTGAATGTTTTTAAAGACCAATGCGACCAGCAAATTTTGAAAATTAGATCGAATGATTTGAATAATTCGAATAAAAATCAATTTGAATATTCGACAATTCGACAGTCGAATACTTCCCCTTTAAATTTTTATTCAACTGCCTAGTTCGCCAGATTCAACCTACCGAAGTGGTTTTAGTGAGTTTAGACTGAATAAAAAAAAATTGATGGTTAAAATCGATCGAATTTTCATTATTCGATCATTAGACCAATCGAATAGTGGTAAAATCCTTCAAATTTGAAGGATATTAATTCCCATGCTATTCCCATGGTTGTGTTTAAGGGTTTTTTAACTCTAGAATTCGACCCTTAGTAAATATGCCCCTTAGTGTATCATCCAGTGTTTTTTTTCCATTGATAGTCATCAATGTCTTACTTACTGTATGTGTGCTCCAAATTATGCCACTTTAAAAAAAAAAAAATGTGCAATTATAGTTATTGATACAAGAAGGATACTGTGAGATCCAAAATATTTATGCAATTTTTATTTTGCATGTGATATTTGATTTTTATTAACAACCTGTCCATGTATCTGTATTATAGTATATATTTATTTCCTTTTTTGAACATTTTTTAGAATAGAAACTATAGTTTCATAACTTTTTTAACATTCTCAACAATAGATGAAGTCCACAAGTGTTTAAGGTGCTTTCTTAGAGGCACAGCCTTAACATGATATTTATGGCAGCATTATTACACTTTGAATGCAAGATTATTTTTAAATTGCAAAGTGTTCTTGTCTGGAAGTAACACATTTATCAGATATGAAGCCCGACAGCGTTTAGTGGTAATTTTTTTCACAAATTTCAAGTAATAGCTGACACGTAAATTACATTTCTTGTTCTTAGGAGGAAAAAAATCATTTTCCATGATAGGTGAATTGAAGTAGTCACAGATCTAGAAGACAGCAAGTGCAGGTGAAGAGAGTTCAATTATGTGAAGACGTTAAACTTTGCCATAGAACTGTCACAGAGTATCATTTACACTGATAAGATAGAAATGTTCAAATTATTCTAAATAATGCTGATGTCTTTTACCAGACCTTTGTCATAGGTTAAATATTCACGAATATTTCTGAAGTAGAGTGTTAAAATATCTAGTCTATTCAAGTATGGGATGGGGTCTCTTATCTAAAAACCCAATATCCCAAAAGCTCTACTATGGGAAGGCTATTTGTCACAGAGTCCATTTTAAGCAAATAATTCTTATTTCTCTGTAATAATAAAACATTATCTTGTACTTGATAGCTCAGCTGCATTAATCTATATTGGTGGCAAAACATATTGATTTTATTTGGGGGTTATTTACTAAAATCCAAAATTTTCTCACAATTTTTTTAAAACCACTTTTACTAATTTTAGCTCTCTCTTTATTGTCCAATCTGTCTTTCAAACAATCAAGTGTTTATTAGTTTGCTTACCATTATACTAAAATAGGTGGTCTAAACATATGTACAGATGGAAGAATATTTACCTTTGTGTTATCTAACATATAGAGATAGCTGTGCAAATGTTGGCTTTCCATTATCACAGCAATAAAATGTGTAGTTGTTTTGTGATAGAAAACTTGTGTTTAATGCTCCCAACTACAGTTGCAGGACCAAAAATGTGGGGACAGGTTTACACAGATGAGGTGAAAATAATTGCATAATTCTCTTGTGATAATTTTTTCCTGGTCTGGAGAATATAATTAATTCAAGCAATTAATTTGAGTTTGGTTTTGCTAGTAATACAATCCTAATGCTGCTTTCATATTATGTTGAACTTGAATTTGTAGTTTTGATAAAAAAATTTTTTTGAGTAAAATGTTGTTGAGCTTCAGAAGTTTTATAAGTGGTGCTCCACCTGGATTTTACTGAAGTATTAAAATAAATAACAATAAATGTACAGAGATTTAGTTTCATGTGGTACAAGTATGGGATCCATTATTCAGAAGCCTTTTATCCAGAAAGTTACGAATTTCTGCAAAACCATCTCTCCAATTTAATCAAATCCTCTGGAATAATAAAACAGTACTTTATACTTGATTGTATGAATCCATATTTGTGGCAAAACAACTCTGTTGGATTTAATTCATGTTTAAATGATTATTTAGTCAATTGAAATTGCTGATGTCCAAATCATGGAAATACCCCTTTATCCGGAACCCCCAGGACCTGAGCATTCTGAATAACAGGCCCTGTACCTGTATGAGACACAGAAGAAAGGAGGCCCTTGACTTATAGAGCTTACAATCTAAGTAAGTAAGTTTTTCAGTTCTACTTGGCCAGTTGTCAACCTCTTGCAAAATGATCTTTCAGAGAAATGCTACCTGAAGTCTTTACATTTGACCAACTGTTCTTGGTTTCACCAGCAAAGAAATTTAAAAAAAATGTAGCTTTGATCCCCTATTGTTCATTACATAATACATTCACAAGCAAACATTTCAAATGAATCTTAATATATTAGATCACATCATGAAGCATGACGAAGAGCAGGCTGAGATGTTTCTCCCTACAGAATCTTTTGCTTCTTTAATAAACTTTGAAATTCCTTCAGACTAGAAGAAAAGAACTTTCATTTGAATGCACTGCCGGTTGATGTTGTGATGGCTGATTCTGGTGATGCTTTCAAAAGGGGTTTGGATGATTTTTTGGACAGACATAATATCAAAAGCTATTTTGATACTTAACTTTACAGTTAGTATAGCTATGGGCATATATGGTGTGTGTGTATGCTGAGTTTTAATTTGGAGGGGTTGAACTTGATGGACTTTGTCTTTTTTCAACCCAATTTAACTACTGCGGCCTTCCAACAATTTGTATTAGAGTGCTGCAATGGGTCATGTACCAGTAGACTACATAAAATGTGGACAGGATCCAGCTGGAAAAACATATTAAAATTTTTTAATTTACAATCTTTGAGTGCTGTCCCATCACTTCCAGATGTGGTGGGTGTAGGTTAAGTCTGTGAGATTGACTGTTCATGTGAACTTGGGAGGAACTTAGGGTCCATGTTGGCTTGGAGGTAAGCAGGTTGGGTTTGGTACAGGTCTACCAAAACAGATCAGTTCTTTTGCTACTATTCTTTTTCATTTTGGACATCTAAACAAGGGACATTGCTCAGCTACATTTCACCCATTTAATTAACATTTTGGACAAATCCACATATAAAGAAATATAAATTAACATTTTTAGTGAAGAAAAAGGACATTTTATATAAAGATTATGTTGATTCAAAATATATCTGATATCTGAGTTTTTCAGTCAGTTACTATTTTTATTAAACCCAGTGTTTACTTAGGGCAGATTTATCAAGGGTTGAATTTCCAAGTGACAAAACTTGGATCGGATTTTTTTTCCCGATCGAATAGGTCCATTTTTAATCCAATTAAAGTCATTTGAATTGTTTGATTGAATTGCTCGATTCAAACTATTTATTCCAAAAAATTTAGATTTTTCAAAAAATGTAAAAACACAAGGCTAAAAAGGTTAATACAGCAATTAGACAAGTTTAAAATGGTGAAGGGTCGAATTTTAATTTTTTAAAGAGACAATACTTCAATTTTAGAATGGTCAAAATTACTTCAAAATTCAAATTAATGTCCAGAATAGGCCAAAATTTGTTTAAAATTGAAAAAAATACTATTCGAATTTAAAAATTTCAACCATTCAAAAATCTAAGTACCTTTCGTCACCTTAAAGCTGTCAAATTGCTTTTAGCCTATGGGGGACCTCCTATAACCTTTAAGCAGTGTTTTTGACATTTTTGAAAAATAAAACATTTTTTGGAGGAAATCGTTTCAATCATTGAATCAAACGTTTCAATTAAATTATTCAAACTATTTTAATTCAATTGAAAATGGACCTATTATGGACCGTTTTTGATCAAAAATACACTTCTAAAAATTTTTGGGTTTTAAAAGTTTTTTCACTTCGAAATTCGACCCTTGATATTAATGCCTGCCATATGATAATTTTAAATACCAAGCAATTTGAAGGAATGAAGAGTGACACATCACAATCATTTCTATATCATGATTATTTCTATTGTGTGGCCTCATCAATTCAAATATTTAAAAGAAATGTTCACTCATTTGGCATATTCTCCAGAACAATTATTCTTCAACTGATTTAGTACAGTTGTTACAGAAGCAATACTTTAACAAAAGAATACTATTTAGTTCAGCGTTTGGTAAGCTGAACAATTGGATCCGCATGTGTCTGAATGCTTTCAATGTTTTAAAATTCTCCAAACAATTCCTGCCTCAATAATGGATGTATTTTCAGCCCTAGGTGCTAAAATCTTCTTAGACTTCCACATCTTTTATCTACTTTAGTGACACATTACTAACAATGGTAGGATCTTTGCAGGTGCTATAAAAAGAGAGTAAAGGTTTTTTTTTACAAAATGGTAAAGCGTTTGAGTTAAATGACAAGCAAAGAACACAAACATTTACATTTCTTATCCTGCAGGAAAAAGAGTAATGGAATTTCATCTTTTATTTGTTGTACTGAACAAGGGGGAGCTTACATAATACATTGCCAGTGACTTAATTATTTTTTTAATAATTAAAAGACAACTTGATTGTTACAATTCCAAATTGTTATATGACTAGTGTTAGTTTGGGTACCAAAAATTTTTCTGGTGATCTTTAAATTCCTTTTCCAACAACTTAAACTTTATGCTGTAGAGCAGGAGAGCATTAAAGGAACAGTAACAACACCAAATAAAAGTGTTTTAAAGGCAATATGACAATATAATGTAATGTTGTTCTGCACTGGTAAGTCTGGGGTGTTTGCTTCAGAAACACTACTGCAGCCATGGGGCAGCCATTCAAGCACAGGAGACATGGAAGATATCAGATACAGTACATTGTAAAGAATGCCATTGTATGCTATATAGCGTATTGTTATCTGCTGCGTATCCTGTGCCTTTTCTCCTTTTTCTGCCCCCAAATCTACAAAACAGCTTGTTTATATAAACTTGTATATAGTTTCTGGAGCAAGCACACCAGTAGTGCCAGTGCAAGGCAATAGAATGTTACATTTATTTTCATTACTTTAAAACACCTTAATGTTTTGGTGTTATTGTTCCTTTAAGGAGATTCAATCCTTCTGTACTATTGTTGCAAGAGTAA
>CM044446.1:31449193-31465125 GCA_024363595.1 Xenopus borealis
GGTCATGCCCAGCCCCACCCAGTAATTTGTCTACCCGATCAACCACATGCCGAACCCTGGTACCAGGTAGACCGCAAACTGTTGGGTTGTAGCGATCTGGATGACAGATTACCCTATCAACTTTCCTAATAATTGAATCCCCTACAACCACAATCTGCTTAGGCCTGACTCTGCTCTCCTCCCCACCACTACTAGAGAAACTGGTCTCCCCATCTAGAATTGCCAATCCAGAGTTCACACTCCTATCATCTTCACACAATCTGGCAAAGCTGTTGGGATGTATAAACCCAGGATCAGTCTCCCTTTTCCTTTTGCCCATCTTAGATTTTCTAACTGTCACCCAGCTAGCTGCCTCAACATCCTGCTGCTGTTCAGGCTGAGATCATAATCCCTTTTTAAATATTGGGTTGACACCAGCTTTCCTCCAAACCATAGGCACCATACCAAATCTGAATCTGAGAAAATCAGAAATAGGGGATGGTCTAAAACTGAACTAAGCTCTCTTAAAACCCTTGGGTGTATACCATCAGGCCCTGGCACCTTGTTTACATAAATTTTTATTAAAGCTTTATGAATCATATCTAGTGATGGGCGAAACGGGCGCGTTTCGCTTCGCCGAAAAATTCGCGAATTTCCAGAGAAATTCGCGAATTTTTCGACGATTCGCGAAACGAGTCGCGCGTCGTTTTTGACGCGCGCCGCGTCAAACGTGATGCGTTGCGTCGTTTTTGATGCGCGTCGTGTCAAACGTGACGCGTCGTTTCCGACGCGTCACGTCATTTACGACGTGCGACTCGTTTTTGCGCGGCGAATTTTTTTTTTGAGAATTTTTTTGCCAGTTTCGCGAATAAATTCGCCCATCACTAATCATATCCTGAGTCAGCCACTGACTAGATTGAGCTGAGTCTGGGCATCTATGAAGTGAGCCTGGGAACTCAGACTCTTTTGTATACACTGAAGAAAAAAAACTGATTTAATGTAGCACATTTGCCTTTTCTGTATCGGTTACAACCATACCGGTACCATTATTTAATGGAGCAACACTCTTAACCTGCATCTATTTACTATTAATATATTTTAAAAACTTTTTAGGGTTACTTTTCACCTGTGCCACAATTAATTCTTCATTTCCCTTCTTTGCCTTCCCAATTGCTGTTTTACAACATTTATTACAGTGTTTATATTCATTAAATGCAGCTTCTGTCCCAACAGATTTGTAGTTTATAATTGCATTTCTCTTCTTTCCTATGAAATTCTTTACATCTGTATTAAGCCACATAGGATGATTCTTAGAGCTTCTACATTTACTCCTTAAGGGAATAAATTGAGAACAGTCATTAAATGATATAATATTATGGTCACTATTACCCAGGGGTTCAATGACTTTCACATTTGCTATAAGTTATGGATAATTTGAGATCACTAGATCCAGAATAGCATTTTTTTCTAGTAGGCTCCTCAACAACCTGTGCCATAAAATTGTCATGTAACAAGTTTATAAACTTATTCCCATTAATTGATCTGGCAGTACTGTTTCTCCAGTCAATATCTGGGTAATTAAAATCCCCCATTATCAATACTTTACCCAAACTAGCAGCTTTTTCTATTTGCGTCCTCGCTTACATTAGGGGGTCTATAGCATACCCCTACAATTAATTTGTTGGACTCTTTACAATTGGTGAAGAATTCTACCCATAAGAGTTCTGCCTCCTCATTCTATAACATAACCTCCTCCTTTATATAAGCTTTTAAATCCTGCCTAACATACAGACATACCCCTCCTCCTTTTCTATTGCCTCTGTCCCTCCGAAACAAGTATAGCCGCTGATATTAACTGCCCAGTCATGTGACTCATTCAGCCGTGTTTCGGCCACACCAATCACATTATATTTTCCCTCCAGCACCTCCAGCTCTCCCATTTTAGCAGTCAGACTCCTTGCATTTGTAAAAATACATTTAATACTGATACCATGTTGAACATATGATATGTGGTCCTGCCTATCCTTAAAAGTACCCCCATCCAAATCTCCTCCCCCATTTTCACTTCCTTTGCCCACTATCTCATCTAACCTATTGTCACGAACGCCGCCCGGAGCAGTTCATCGCGCTGCGCCAGGCGCGTTCCGGCGCCAAATTCAAAGATAAAAGAACGCCGGAGACCCAGGTTCAATGCCCGAGTATAGCTCATTATAGCTATTGTGTTCCTGGGTCTCCTGTATTGCCTGACTTCTTGTTATTGATCCCTGCCTGTTTTTTGGACTTGAACCTTGCTGCCTGCCTGTTTGAACTCTTGCCTGGACTTGACCATTCTACTGGATTTCCCCTGAATTGTACTTCGCCAAGACTCGCTGGATAAAGACTTCCTCCTTGATCCTCACTATACCCCCCGTGGGTGCCGCAGGCCCCCGCTGACACCTATCTTCCCCTGAATCTATTACTGAACCCTTCCCTAGTTTAAAATCTCCTCCAACTGTCTAGCCATCTTCTCTCCCAAAAACAGCGGCGCCATCATCATCGAGGTGCAGCCCATGCCTAGCAAAAAGCCTGTAGCCGACTGAGAAATCATCCCATTTCTCCAAAAACCCAAAACCCTCCTCCCTACACCAATCTCTCAGCCACGCATTAATCTCCCTAAGCTCCCACTGCCTTCTTAGCATTGCTCGTGGCACAGGTAATATATCTGAGAAAATTACCTTGGGTATGCTTTATTTGAAAGTAATTAGTAGGGCCAAATAATACCAGATTCAGTTCAATGGGAAAAACACAATTCAACATTTCCTTATGAGTGTTTACCAAAAAAAAAACCCTGCAATTAAAATTATAACCACTTTCATATTCTTTATGACCATTTCACTGGTTTTTGTATACATACCTGGTGCTACACAGAGTCCAATTCTAATTAATCTTGCCTACTGTTATTTCCCTCTGAAAATGTCATAATATAGCTAACAAAAAAATGTATAGACCAAAAAATATCTCTTCTGATGTAGCCACCTGATAATGAGCAGAAATGTCTTTGATGCATGTAGAAACATCACTCATATCCCAGTGCACATGGTAGGGGTTCTTTGTGAAACTCAGCACTACCTTCTTATCCTGCATTTCACACACTATGGTCAATTTTATGGAGAGTCAATTAACCTTCCTGTATGTTTTTGAAGGGCGGAATCTAGTTGAAGTCAAAACTTGTACCCTAGTGATGGTAGCAACAGTATCCATTCAATCCTGCTAATTTCCAGACATTACTAATTAATTCTAAAACAATAATTTATTCTGATTTGACAACTTTAGTAATGGCTACAGCTGATAAGTGTTAGATAAAATGACAGCGGTCCTAGAAATTGTTCATCCATTTGTGTTAATGTGAAGAATGCCTACTATTTTAATACATGCTTTGGCTGATCTATGTTTCAGTAAAAATCTGTTGTAAGTCTTAGGAAGATTCAATAAAGTAAACCTATTTCATGAATCATAAGGTAGAACATGGTGGGTATATATTTCTAACCTTTATTCGCTTTCCCTTGAACATGTTATGTGTACCAAACACTGGTCAGAACACTAGTGGAAGTAATTCAAAATATCATGCCGCGGGACTGTGACCATAACAGACTTCAGTGCAAGTTAGAACATTCTACACTGCTTGTTTTCTTGGAATTTCTTCCTTTTGTCCGAGGGATTTTTCTTTTCTGTGAATGTAACACTGGAAACTTATGGGTCAATAGCTATGAGCTATATCTTTTTCCCTTCTAAATTACTACATTCTTAAAGGCAGCCATATACTGCAGGCAGTTTAGATTACTGGCCCCAACACAAAATTAGTCAGCCCAAACCAATGTCCAATATAGAAATAATACAACTAATAGATTCATGACATGAATAAAAATGAGCAAATAAATATGAGCAATACATATTTTAAAACACACTGTGGAGGGAATTAGCAGGCCAAACTTGTAAACATAATTAATCTTTGTTTAATATAGTTCTCTTGATTTGGAAACAATAAGCCAAGAGGATACAGAGATTGAAAAACCAAAAGGGGTTGATTATATCCAAACACAATCCAAGGTTACCTGGTGTGTTCTAGTTAGTCTGTATAAAACACAAATCTGCAAAGATAAAACAACAAAAACATTTTTTAGAATAAAAAATACTTGGGATATAAAAAGTTATTCATGTGCAAAACATGATATAATGGGTGCAAACATGGGCCCTTGACGATGTTTTTCAGACATGTATTTTGAAACATGTGGATAATGATAATATTCCTGTTCCTTTTGCATGCAATAGAACCCTTGGATTAACTAGGAGAGGCCCTGAATAGAAAGATGAGCAATACAAAGTGCCAATAAAATGAGAATTTTACTTACCTACTTGACATAAGGTCAAGTAGGTAAGCAAAATTCTCATTTTCTTCTGCTCCCCTCCATGTCAGTACACATGGGATGGAATAACCAACATAAGGCAATAACCAAACTGATGCTAAGGAGGCCCTGAGTAATAGACTAGCATCACATCCATCCAACAGGGGAGCTAATAAAATGTAAAGCCCCTGAAAAAGTAGATAAAAGGCACAAGACCATGAACAACATGTCCAAGGACATGGTAAGTGATTGACAACAAGAGCTACAAAAACTAACCACTAAATTACAGAGACCGGCATTTGAGGATCAAGCATTGTAGATCAAGAATAGCCATTTATATGGTTCCCTCAGCGACTAGTGTTATACCTGCAATATGGCTGACATAAAACACCCACCTGGGGAAGAACTAAAATACTGCAAATGTTAAAACAAAAGGCCCCCTAGGACATAACTAGAATTATGGCACTGGCCATCTCAGAACTAAACCACATAGAAACAACCAGGAAACCAGTATAACCAGATCAGAAACTAACCCCAATTTGGATACATCTAACACCAGTGCTGGAGAAATACATGATCCTCAGCACTAGCGGGTGGCCTTAAAAAGACTTGGCCCACACTAGCCGAGTCCTGCAGCTTAATAGAAGCAGTTCACACCAGTGCTATACGCGACTTATGCTCAAAGTAGAATGTGAGTGTAATTTGTTTCTAATTAAATGTTATTTTATTGAAATAGTATTACACTATCCTTGGATTTTTGTTTCCATCTGGGAGCAATAAGGTTGCTGCCTGTCAGAAGGGGAAGCCAGCGTGAGGACACCTGTTAAACGCTTTACAAATGCCTCTGGTCTGTAAGTAGGCACTCTGGCCATCTGGTGGAGGTGTTTTGGAATCAAATACAATAATCGTTTATTTCAGCATAATTGCAGAACTCTGAATACAAATTTCTTTGGGATCTCCAAAGGTTAAACGTGGGCACATTTAAAATAATCCACTTGAACACTGGGTGGTGCTAACAAAGCCAAAATGTACTGCACCATATTAGTTTCCAATGTCTGTTGCCACAGGCACTGGTCTTTATATTTTGGATGCTTTGGACAGTAGAGAGACTATAAGAAGATTGGCAGGAAATAAGTACCTAACTGAGCCAAGGACCAAAACATGGGCCCTAACACAAGCCAAGGGTCATCATGAAAGCCAGGCCAAACTCCATGGCCAGAGGCTAAACTCCATGGCAAGAGGCCAGAGGCCACACAAAGGGCTGTAGACTACAAGCTGGCTTCAAGCCTTTTAAGGTGCCAGGAGACATAAAAGTAAGTGCCAAGGGAAACATATAGCCACCAAAACTCAATAGATGTAATTGAACTACAGCTGAGCTCCCAACTAAAACCACCAAATGGGAATATAATATCTAAGCGAAAGACTACAGCACACAAAAAGGCACCATATCAATAGGAAAACTGCCTCTTAAGTGAAGAAACATTATAGGACAAAATGGGCACAATGCTGCTACAGCAGAACAAACCCATAGCCAGTCCTGGAAATACAGGTGTAATAAGATCACACTTATCTACTGTGTATGCACAGAGAAATCAGGCTCACAAACCTAAGACCTCAGATGACATCAATACAAGAAGCCAGAGGAACACTGGCACCCAACCCGATGACATGAGTTAGTCAGTAGTAACACCCCAGTCAGAGCCCTGGTGGCAGGCTGCTTGTTAGAAGCAGACTCATTGTAAGGAATAGGGTACCATACTGCTTCAGCAGTACAAACCTCCAGCCAACCCTGCAAGCACCCTGTGAAATAAAAGGCACATAGAACCTCTGTGTCTGCACAGAGGACAATAGAAACAGCAATAGCAAAGAGACCCAAAGGAGTATCTGCACCTAACCTGATAGCATTGACTAGTCAGCAGGATGGAAATTCCAGCCAGAGCCCTGATAGCTTTCAGCTGAGGGACATAATTAGCTTATTAACATGCAGACTTCCCAGTGTATTGAATGTTTCAAACAAACAGTGGATACTGAGAAATCATACTCGCCGGATTCAGGTACCACACTGCTTCAGCAGAGATATTCACCAGCCAGTAGTGAAAGTACCTTGTGTAACAAGAGCCAATATAGCCAATTTTACGTAGAGCTCACAGGCACATAGCATAAGACTTCAGATAATATATATATAGTCAGAGAAACACAGGCACCTTATCAGATAGCTCAGGCTTGTCAGCAGGAATACTCCAATCAGGTGGAAAACTGCTTCAGCAGTGAAAACCTCTAGCCAGTCCTGGAAGTGCCTTGTAACATGGGCCAATATAACCTCTGTGTCTGCACAGAGGACCCAGATTCATCCATACAAAACTTAAAATATTAAACAACAATAGCAAAGGGACCGAAAGGATCATTTGCACCTTTCCAGATAGTGACTAGTTAGTGGGATGGAAACTGCAACCAAAGCCCTGATAGCATTCAGCTGAGGAACATTATTAGCTATTTAGCATGCAGACTTCCCAGTGCACTGAGCATTTTAAACACGCAGTGGATACTGAATAATAATACTCACCAGCTTCAGGCTGTTATAACTAGCACATATCCATACCCATGGTCCTTTTGCAGAAGTTCTGTAAAGCCTCAGGTAACTCAAAAGAAAAGGGGAGGCCAAAGAGCTCTCAGGTAACAATATGGGAATCACCTGTGTATCTTCCCAAAAAGCACTATATTGAATCTTGTGCCTCGCTGGGCATATAGCAGGAGGGCTATTTTAGCACAAGGCTAGGACCATGGGTATGCCAACACCTGCATTTCTTCCCAATAGGGGCATCAGGTAAATTCTTCTCCATTACCTGGTAATCCTCCCTTTGTGTCTACACAGAGGTAAAGAATAAACAAAAAATACAAATTAAAAAAACAAAAACTATGTTTGACTTCTATGGGTCAAGCAGATTCGGGGAGATTAGTTGGCCCAGCGACAAATCGCCACTTCTTCTGGGCGACAATCTCCCCGAACTGCCTTTGGCATTTTGTTTTCTGAAGTTACCCGAAGCTTTGGGTGACTTCAGAAAATGAAGTGCCACCTGTGAATTACTGCAATTACTGAGAAGGCAGTTCGGGGAGATTGTCGCCCCAATGGGGACCGAAACGTCGGTTGGATATACTATGCTTTAATACAATATATTTTTTCTACAGAAAGTCCCATGGTGCTGTTTTCTTTATCTTTTGATGTACATATGTATCACCAATTAGGTGCACATGGGAAGTAGCTAATTGGGAAGTGGTGCTGTCCTAGCAGGAAATTATATATATATATATATATATATATATATATATATATATATATATATATATAACTAGATAGGTGCACTCAGAGAGCCATGGTGATGCCTAAGTGCTGGAACATAAATTCATATCTAAAAAGCAAAAAAAAATATTTTTTAGTTTATATATAAATGGAGGATTAGCACTATTAGCAATATGGTGAAAAAAGTGTAGATTTTTTTTCTTACAGTTTTACATCTCATCCAAAGTTTTGGTCCCACATGAGAAACTTTCTCATCCTTGAGAAACCGAAATGTCGGATAAGATGTAAAATTGTGAAAAATAAATTAACAATTTTTTCACCATATTACAGTGAGTGATATTCATATACTACTCCATAATTTGATCGTGTACCTCTAGCTTCAGCTTTGGTTTGAGTGCGGGCACTGTGGGACAGATGATAGATGGCCTGGGTGCAGAGTCAACAAATAGTCTCTATTTACTGCAAAAAAGATTCTGCACTCTTATTTAAAAATTATTTTATTGCAAAGGACTGATGTAACGGCCTGTCTCCAGGCCTTTCTCAAATAGGTTTATTTATTTATATAGTGATAATGTACCCCGCTGTCAAATAATAAGGGTCAACTTCAGTGTTGGACTGGATTTATTAACCACTTGGACAGGGCTGTGAAGTGTACCCTATTATTTAAAAAGAGAGAAAGCATAAGGTTCTGTCTCTTTGGACTCTGCTGTCACCCAATTTTTTGAATGATTGATGAAGTGGATATGTGAAGTTGGTGTGCAAAACCTAACCTGTGAGAGTATTGTGTAAGGCAGGGGTCCCCAACCTTTTTTGCTCAGAGCCACATTTAAATTTAAAAAAGAGTTGGAGAGCAATACAAGCATGAAAAAGTCCATGGGGATATCAAATAAGAGCTCTTATTGGCTGTTTGGTAGCCCCTATATGGACTGGTAGCCTACAGAAGAGAATGTTTGGCAGGACATCTGTTTTTTATGCAACCAAAACTTGCCTCTAAGCCAGTAATTCAAAAATAAGCACCTGCTTTGAGGCCACTGGGAGCAACATCCATGAGGTTGGAGAGCAACATGTTGCTCACGAGCTACTGGTTGGGGATCACTGGTGTAAGGCATACTTTCATTAGAAAACTAATCCAGTCTCTAAAAAGCAGTACATTAATCTACCTGGGGAGAAGGAACCAACAGAAAGTGCAAGGGCAGCTATGTCACACAAGCTTTAGTCCTTAGTCAATAAATGATATTTACCAATGACTGGAGTGCAGAGGGCAGCCAGATATTGGGAACTGTCCAAAATGAATAACAGAGTCCAAACTATAACAGCTTAGATAGAGTGGACAGTGATGTGAATAGGTATATACAGTAGGAGAGGACTGATTTACAGTGACTTCCATCGTGATTATCCTGGTTATCCTAATCATCAAATGCGACCATCTAGTGATGGGCAATTAAATTAGGCAAAATGAAACAGCCTTGCTTCTTTAATTTTCATTTATTTCAATTAAATTAGGCAGGCATGGATTCATGCCAAGGTTCCACTAGTGTTTTTGCGAAACTGCAGTTGAAAATTTGCTGGCAAAAAATTTGCCATGACAAAAAATATTGTTGTGCGCATAAAAATTGTTAAAAATCAAAATCATTCAAACACTCATTGACTTTCATACATTTGGAAAAAATTGTTGTGTGTTTAAAATTGGCACTAGCGTCAATATTATTTTTTACTTCAATTTCACAAAATATCTTTCACCATTTTCGAGAATTATTCGGCAAGCAAAATGCGACAGATTCGCACATCACTATAAACATCAAATAAGCAGCCAAGAATGGGATTTTATAATTAAGGTGACATCTTTTACATATTTTGTTATATGATAGTTGAGCTTATGAAAAGATGGATGTCCATCAAGTGGAAAGTACATAAAACCCCACATAAAATTGTCTAAAGTGCAAGTGGACCTTTCATGTTACTGACATATTGCTAAGAGCATTAATATCAGCAACCTTGCACTTTTCCTATTGGTAAAAATTATCTATCCTCGTCTTATTATGGGCATAAGCAACAGGCATTTTTATAAACCCTAAATATTTTCAGAAGGTTGAAGGTCACCCCATGTGCTTTTTATCAGATGTGCTTAGATCATGTAAGGAATTCCATGCATGTTTTTGTACATATTTGTCACTTTTCCTCATTCTTTTTAAGAACAGTTCTATGATGTTCAGGTCTTTTTATTGGTAAGTAAGCTTAAATGCTATGCTGAGATCTTTTATAGATGTAATGTTATGTCCTACTTTGCTTCACAATTGTTTTTTTCATGAAGATTTATTTAGAAATGAGAAAGCTGGAATGATCTCCTTACTTTTTATCCTGATGTGACATTTTACATTTTATGTCATCAACAACGTCGCTACAGGAAGCCTGCCAAATATAAAGTCATTATTAATGTTCCGCTGATTCTTCGAGGTTAGTCAGTGTGCTCATACACCCCATATTGAGGCAATAGCTCATAGAAAAGACCGTTCCTTTCATAGCAAATGAGTAAAATGCACCATAACTATGTAATTACCTTTTACTCTTCAATTTAAATTATTCACCAGTTGAAATGTGCACTAACCCATAGAAGTCTTATTTAAAAATCAAATTAAAACTGGCATGGGTAAAAACGCACTGCACAGACTTGTCAATTTACCCTGGGTTAAATTTTCCCTGGAGGCAGTGGTTTTTTTTTTGCCTTGAAAAATGCAGACAGAAGTCACAAGTATTTTCATATGTTGCATGAATGTCTGTGATAATAAATTAAATCACACTCATGTGCCATTATAAAATAAATTAAATCACACTCATGTGCCATTGTGTTCATTCAATCTGTTTTACTTTCTTGTTTAGCCTGAATTCACTTACTCTGAGGTTAGGTAGTTGGTATTGCTCTCTTCCTGAAAAATAACATCTGTCTTTAGGGGACAATTCTTGTATATTTTTATGACATACTTTCAGGTTCTGTTGGGATTCTAGCAAGGGACCTCTGGCTTTTTGCCTTGTCCATTAGGCCAGGAGAGCAGCCTGTAGGGTTTCTCAATATGTTTCCTGGCCTCTGAAGCCCCAGCTCAGCACCAGCCTGATTGGCTGCAGTCAGCCAATCAGGGCTGACGCTGCCCTATTTAAGGCCAGCCCTCCAAGCACTCCTTGCTGGAGAATTATTTGGGGCCTTCCTAGTACTGTGGCAGGGCCCCAGCTAGGTTGTTCCTGCATTTGCCCTTTTTCCCTGTGATTCTTCCTTGAACCATCTTGCCTGAACCTTCTCTGTCTTGTCCTGCCTTGTCCTGAACTTTGTCTTGTTTACCTTTCCTTCTCCTTCTAGTTCTGCTCCAGTCCTACGCTTAACCTTGTCTCGACCTTGCCATGCCTTGCTTTCCTTTCTATTCTGTATCTTGCTCTACTCCCCACTCCAAACCTTTCCTGCCTTGTCTTGCTTAACTAACTTGTACCTTTCCCTGACTGACCAGGCCTTGATTTACCTGTTCCTGATTTTGGTTTCCTGTTCTGCCTTTACCTCTCGCGCAGCTGCTCTCCAGTCCTCTCACTCTCCTGCTCTCCAGTCCTCTTACTCTCCTCCTCTCTAGTCCTCTCCACTCCTCTCGCTCTCCTGTTCCCTTGTTTCTCTATCCCACTATCTATGCCAGCACCGTCCTGTCTCATCCTGTCTGTTCGTTATTTACACCTGTTCCATCCCACTCTTACCCAGTCTGCTCCTGTCCCTACTCATCACCCTCTTCATCCTGCCCAAGCCTGATCTTCACCCTCTCCGACCTGTTCTGCACCTGTTCACTCTCACTGACTACGCCCTCTTCACCTTGTTCCTGCATTTCCCTTTATGTTCTGTGGGCACATCCAGTACCTGCCTAAAGGAATTACTTTCCCTTTTCAGCCTCCACTGTTCCTCTTACCTAATCCTTGACACATACAAGAAAAATGCACACCATTGCATGTCCCTTACTGCCTATCTGATGCTTATACTTTACACATCCCTTGCCATCACTACTGTAAGGATTGCCCAATAGCACTCCATTCCACTGTGGTGCTTTGTCTAAGATTGTGGTACCCATAGCCATGGGTGTGGTGCTCATGTTTGTATGGAATTGTGCTAATTGGCTCCAAAGTTTAATTTCCTGATTATAGGTCCTGCTTCAGTAAGTTCCTGTGTGTATTTTTATTTGACTATTTGCTGGTTCTTGACCCTTCTGTTTGTTCTTGAATTGATGATTGCCACCTGCCCCTGATTATTTGACTGGATTATGACCTTGATTATGACTTACCCCCTTGTGAACCACACTCGAACTGTTCCTGCATTGCTACTTCTTCCTTGGTCCTGATATCAGCTCCTGCAAGAGTCCTCTGGCCCTGACAACTACATACAGAGGCAGGCCCAATTGTTTGTTCTTCATCTGTGCACAACCAAGAATTTGCCTTTTTGTTTTGCACCTTGCTTCCAGTAGTGAATGAGCCCTATGATCTCACAGTTGCTGATGCCAATCAGAAATGAGGGTGATAAGGTGGGGTTAGTTGTTATTGTAAAACCTCTTATGTTATAATTTTGGCAAATAATTGCAGCTGATATTGGTGCTATGCCTTCATGGTGCATATAATGATTAGTGATGTTTTCATCTGAAAAGGTTTTACAGAATATTATACCAAATTGGTTTATTTTTTGCCTCATTTTCCATTTTTAATGAACTTTAAAATGAAATTATAGAAACATGAAATCTGCATCATTGATCCTTCTTCACAAGTACAATTAACCTAAGCCCTGCTATGCAATTCCAGCCTTGGTCATTGTTATTTTTATCCTCAATAATTAACCTGGCATTTCAGAAAAATATTATTCTGTAGAAAATTACCTACTGTAGTAACTTCTGCTTTAAAAATTGTTTCAGTATTTTTTCTTGCAGCATGACTGTCTATAAGCAAATCTTATTTGTTCATTATGTTTATGTGCATAAACATATAACTGGAAATGTACAAACACAAAGTACAATGTCACAGTTATGTATACAAATTTAATGTTAACACAGAAACTTAATTTTAAGAATTTAAAATTAGCCTTTAAGAATCCACTAAACCAATCAGAGAGCAGATGCTCTGTAACACAATGCAATATTATGATTACAATAAAATAGATGTCTTCATGAGCCTCCTGGGACTTGTTAAGCTACCATTTCCCCATCACTGATAGTTGTACAGGTGTCCAATGAGCTCCGTGATAAAGCAGATTCAGCTGTAGTGCCCCAAGGCTTGTATAACTTCCAGAGAAATTAAACTGCTACAAAATACTCTACTATTGCACACCAAAAGATTTTTCTGAAGCTTTGCTGGTAGATGATTAGCCCATAGAGGCTTCTTCTAGGCATATGGGACCGCAAGGAAAATATTACATATTTTTTGACGACAGCATTGAATAAATTTGAACGTGAATATACAGTAATTGTTCTCATCTGTGTAAGGAGGATTTTACAGATGTAAGCTACTTAAAAAAAGCTTTTCTAGCTTCATTAAGGCTACAATTTATTCCAGCAGAAGCCCTATTGCAGTATGGGGTCACAACAGTCTGATCACAAGGGCTGTTTCCTCCCACAGAGGAGATGCACAGGATACAAAGCATACAGTCAGTGTGATAGGATTTGCATGGTTACACTTACTGTAATGTGGTCAAAACTAATGTATACTGCTATAAATGGTTTGTTATTCATCCTATTCAACCTGAATAAAACTTTTTCCCTTTTTTGACACCTTTTGTCTATTATTGCTCAAATCATGTGGCCAACACAGTCACAAACAGGTGCACTCAAAACGTAAATATCAACCACCCGGGTGCTGGAAACACTTATTTTATGTACAGTACCACCTGCAAAAATAACCGCACTCCAGGAAACTTTCTCAAGTGAAAATATATATAAAGAAGTTGCTTCAACGTTTCGGCACTTAAACTCGTGCCATCCTCAGGAAAGTGAATCCCATACAGCAGTGCTCATGTTAAATACAATATTTGGCACCAAATACAAAAGGTATGACGTCATCAAGCTGTGTCGAGCACATTGATAGTGTAAACACGCAAACAAATGAACGATCGGAAGTGTCAGTTAAAATAAAAAAATCAAGTGCAGTGGTAATAATATATCCATCATTGCGACCATTCATAAGGTGATTATACATATTATACATATATATATATATATAATACATATATGTAGGCACATACATATTCGTGTTATATCAAAATAGTGTGACATTGGACGTGCCCCCCCCGGTTGTTCCTCTCTCCTTGTGAATGTAATAAAAGCATATTTGGTCTCCGTCAGCAGGCCGACCTAAACCTGACCGTAATCAGGACATGCAAATTAAAAACACTTACCCCAGAGATAAATCGTGGGAAGATTGTCATGGGAACCGGACGCTCCTTCGGTGAGGCGCAATACGAGGATTAAATGTCTCCAGTGTCCACAATAGCCGCACGCAAAACCCTTTGCACTCCGTGGAGTCCTATCAGGAAGCTGGTCATTTCCATAGAATGCGACTCCCATTATTCACGGCTCGGGAATTAGAACAATATGCCCCTCTGCACCATGTGCATTTTAGCATTACCTGTAATCAATGTTTGAACAGGTGCCTATATATATATATATATATAATTGGATCGACGTTTCGGTCCAAACAGGGACCTTTATCAAGATACTTCAAACATGTGAATAACAGAGTTATATAGACTCACCCACCAGTGAACCATCACCAAGCCACACCCACTTAGTCACTTGTGTAGATTAACCCTTAGTGAGCTTCATGTTGTAGAAGTGTGAATGTGTATTAATATCTGAAAAGACAAGATTAGAACAGTTTAAAATTACTTTAAATATGGTGATAAAAAATAGTGTATATAAAATGTTACAATAATTGTATAAAAATATGAAATTATATAATTTATATAATTTAAGTAAAAACACATTGTCAGAATCATATCCTTATATAGCCAGAGACATCATACATTGGATTAATTATCCCCTTGATTAGACCACTTAGTGCAAAAAAGGACTAAAAGAGCAGTATTCATTGAGGCCACGGGGAGCTACTGTATTTAAAGTCCTGATCCATAAAACCTCTCGTTGTGAGAGCATACGGTCCCAGTCTCCTCCCCTGTTCGGTTCCGGTACTAAATCAATGCCAATGAACTTAAGTGTGGGCAGTCTGTGCCCCATTTTTAAATAGTGTTGTGGTAAAGGTAAATCCGTTTTCCCATTCTCAAAGGCTCGTTTGATGGAAGATCTATGATTGCCCATTCTCTCACGTAGAGTATTCTGTGTTTTTCCAATATAAGACAATCCACAAGGGTAGGTAATCATGTAAATAGGTAAAGCTTGTACACTATAATTCCCCACTCACAGGGGGTTGAAGCAGTACACTGGGCACTACAAAATTCCACACATTACGAAGGCCCTCCCATTGAATTCATTTGCCAACTTCTCGATCTGGCTTTGAAACACAATTATTTTCGCTTTGAAAAACATTACTTTCTACAAAAAGAGGGAACGTCAATGGGTGCTGCCATGGCTCCGGCATATGCCAATTGTTACATGGCCTTCTATGAGCAGAATAACATAATACCGATATACGGTGACTCACTGTTACTGTATTTACGTTATATTGACAATATTCTAATTATTTGGCGTGGTTCTGAAACAGGGCTGTCCAAAATGGTAGAAAA
Source organism: Xenopus borealis (assembly GCA_024363595.1). Classification (NCBI taxonomy): domain Eukaryota; kingdom Metazoa; phylum Chordata; class Amphibia; order Anura; family Pipidae; genus Xenopus; species Xenopus borealis. Next base: position 31,464,594 of record CM044446.1, read on the forward strand.
CATAAATTCTCTGGAATTGCCAGTAAAATTTTCAAGCACCCAGGATTCACAATGTATCCAATCTTTGGACATAGAAATATTCAAGCAAGGTAATAAACTTGGTCATAGGTTATACCATAAGCCAACGGACAGAAATACCCTTCTGTATGCTACCAGCTTCCACCCACCAAATTCCAAGAAGGCAGTCCCTTATTCACAATTCTTGCGTACCTTGAGAAATAATTCAGATAAGGCTACTTGTGAAAAACAACTTCTTGAAACTTCTGATCGTTTTAAGCAAAGAGGTTACAAACAGAACATAATTGAGATAGCGTTGAATAAAGCCAAAAAACAGTCAGAGGTTCCGCAGGAGATAAAACAAAATTTGGCTTCAAAAAACCAAGAACGTTTCATCATAACAAGTAACTACACCACAGGTTCCCAAAAAATCCGTAAGGTTGTAGAAAACAGTTGGCCCATTGTATTGAGTGATAAAAAATTATCACAAACTGTAACACAAAAACCTCTGTGGGGCTACAAACGAGGTAGGAAT
>CM044446.1:31467858-31484951 GCA_024363595.1 Xenopus borealis
CATTTCTGTACAATTTGACTGCTGAATTGGTCACAGGAGGGGTAAAAGTACTTTTCAGTTTCAAAGAATACTCAGCCGAATTCCTATTAACTTCATTTTTAAAATAATCTTTAAGGGATAACAGCCGACTGAACTGAAAGCAGTCTATCTCCCACTCAAATCTCTTAAATGTACATGTAGGTACAAATGACAAACCTTTCTGTAGTAGGGAGAGCTCGGCTGGTGTCAAAGAATGTTGCGATAGATTGAAGATCGGGAGTATCATTCCCTGCGTGGCCGTCCTCTTCTTGCCCCTCCTCGTGTGTTTCCTTTTGCCTGGCTTAACCCCAATGGCGGTCGATCGCTTGTCGGTGGGAGTATTTCTAAAAAAGAAGAAGAAGCAGCAGAGGGCACTGGCGCCGATCGTTCCTGATTGCCTGTTACTGTGTTCTCCGGCTGCGTACTGCTCCGTGGAATGTCATCCCCCTCTGAGTCGCCGGAGCTGGTGTCAATTGTGTTAAGCGGTTTCCTGGGTTTGCGGTAAGGTTCTTTCCTCTGGCGGTTATACGGATATGCAGATTGCCGATCGCCGCTCAGCCACCTGTATACTCTATGGCTCGTGTAATCTTCATTGACCCTCCGCAGCTTCTCCCGTTTAAAGCGTAGCAAATCCTGTTTATATATTGTCATTGAAACAGTTTGTACTTTGACAACTTGTTAATAGCTTTATTATCTAGTATTTTTTCAATTAATCTGATATTGTACAACTACTTTAATTTGATATTTACTTTATTTAAGGTATTTACATTGTATATACAATGTATTGGTATAGGATCCCCTATACATATAATTCTGTTTCTCTTTATTAATGAAACAGCACCTTGTACTTCATGGTAACTAAGCCATATTTGTGGCAAAGCAATCCTATTGGCTTATTAAATGTTTAAATGATTTTTAGCAGACCTTTAGAAGGCATGATGATCAAAATTACAGAAAGATTCCTTATCTCGAAAACCCATGCTCCCAAGCATTCCAGATCTTAGATTCTGTACAAATATTTAAAAACATGTAAGTGTCAATTAATGTTAAAGGAGAGCTAAACTTCTTGTAAAACTTTTCCATTGTATCCCTAGCTATACAAAGTAGCTTGCCCAAACACAACGATGGATGCAAAAATATCTTCCAAAAAGAATCATATATAATCTCAGAACATAGAGAAGATTTACGCAAATACAATTCTTACTGGTTTTATTGCATTCATGCATTCTTTTCTTGCATTCTCTGACTTTGTAGAGCTGGAGAAAAAACTTTTGATATTGAGTATTAAATATACAGCCTACAACTCCCAGCATATTTTAAACCTTGATTATACATCAGAGTAAAGAAAAAAATTACTGCCTAACAGTCTTTATATCCTATTTAAATCAGAAATATTGTGGATTAGTTGTGGAGAATTTCTACTAGCACACTACTAGCACATTGAAAACCTGGGACCAAATGAGCCAGAGGGAAGGGGATGGAAGCAGGCCATCACTAGTTGAAAAGGGGCAGTTTGTAAGCTAAGGCAGTAACTTGGTAGGCCTGGGGTCCTGTGGATGGTAGATAACTTTGAATGTAGACATGGACAGGAGGCTCAGGGTCAGTCCTATTCAAGGATGTGTGTATTGTTTTTACTGCTGTTTAGTGTTTGTAGTACAAACGTTCTGTTATAATAATCATTGGTTGTTTATATATTTAAATTTATGTTAAATATCATTCTAATAAACATTGGTGGCCATTTTTTCCCAGATTTGGCGTCCAGTGCTCAGTTTTTGGGTGGGGTTATAAATAAAGGGAGGGGACTGCAAATCTTGACACTGCACTTGTCATGGTAAAAGTAAAAATATGTACATGCATAAAAACAATAGGGGGCATAACTATTTACTTAATGGCACACATTGGTTAGCATAGGGTACATGGTGTTGCTGTACTGCAGTCTAACCTAGTAGCACAATGTAACTCCAAAAATATCTTGTAAGACAGGGATGGAAAAAGCAATAGTTTAGTAGGTGCTGAGCCTTTTTATGGTGCCCAGCAGCAAAGCACAGTCAATAAAGGCCATCCTATGCATGTACGTGACTGGCATGAAATATAGCCTTTGTGTTCAAAGATACTTAAAGTGATTCAAACATTCAGGTGAATCTTGAGTAATCACTAAATATATTGGCCAGTTTTTCTTTTTACCCCCATAGTTAATAAAAGGCATAACATTTTTTCTGATATTTGCTTTTAAACAGCTGATCAGTACCAAATGACTTGCAAATGGTTCAAATAAAATATTTTTTTTTTGTTTTGTGTGGCTTCCAGCTAAATCATCAATCAAAATTTATAATGGAGTTGGGGGACCTCATCCTCCAACTTGTAGGCAATATTTTTTCTTTTTAAAAAATTTAAATTGACTTGTTTTATAATGAATTCCCTTACCGCAATTGCTACAAATATCAGGAGACTATAGCATTATGTTTTTAAGAATAATTGTGTTTTGCCTTCCTGAGTTACATCTGTTGCAATATTTTCTGCTGATTTCAACACTTTTCTAGACAGAAAACAATTATCTGGCTCACGAGTCTGCTTCATAGGTTGAAAATGTTTTAAGTCAGAAAATGACCAATGGATATTATATGCACATTATTTTTTATGGACTGCTTTACAAATGCCAAGAAAGTAAATTCAATTGCTGGGCATGAAAAGTTTGTGTTAACTTGGAGGTATACACATCCGGTGATTTGCTTCATTTATACACTGCTGGACATCATCACTTGTCCATGTGGTTTCTTATACTGTGGTAAAACCATCAGACAGTTGAAGGAACGCATCGGCATGCACTCAACTCAACTCAAAATAAAAAACAGGATATAGCCCAGAAAGTTGTTGCTAAGCACTGGGCAGAAGCAAAAAATAACCCTGTGACATTTCAGTGTATGCCAATCAAACATGTACCAAAACCAGCCAGATGGGATGACTACAATAAAACGTTATTACAAAGGGAGGCATACTGGATATACGAATTGGGCTGCGTAGCCCCTAGAGGGCTAAATGAACAACTTGTTTTGAATTGCTTTCTGGGATAGTTAACTGTGTAGCAATGCAGTATTGAGGTAAAACCTACAAAGAGATATTAAAGGAAATAAGAGACAGAATTATTATTATTTTTTTTAAATGCTTTAATTGTTTTATCAAACTATGTAGTTTGAGCACTACACTTCAAGATCTGAGGTGGACTGAAACATTATGTTTTATTTTGTAAGTACCCTGCACGAATGATTGAAATGAACACACACACCTTTGAATTTAAAAACAAAACAATTTCTTTATTGAACTTTTTTCACAATTAGGAGACATGAAGTCTTCACATTAGAACAACACTCACTTATATGCACAGAAAGATAAATTAAGAAAATGTTTAATTAGACACAGTAATGTGATTGGTGAATCAATGTACGCAAATGATGATGTATGTTAAGTATTTAAACCTGTATGTAACACTTGCACAAAATCCTTAATAAAGATCCCAATGCGGATTGAAATGTTGGAATGCACAGTGAAATAAATTCACATTAAAAATAAAATACTGGTGTGCGGATCTCCCTGAGATTTAAGATCCAGCACCCAACATATATCGATTGGATTAGAGTGCGGATACACACTTGTGTATATAGTACACAAAAGCCATGAATATTTTGTAAATTGATGATGTCATCAGTTATCAGAGATGAGTAGTGATGCCATTTTTATCACGACTCACTGTCCTTATCATTTACAAAAGGGGTACTTTATATATATATATATATATATATATATATATATATATATATATATATACACTATATATATACAGTATACACACACACACACAGTTAGCAATGAACTTATTCTAGTGTTACCTGTGAATTCTGTCCATAGTGACCAAGTTGTCTTCATGTATTGCAGCATGTACCATTGGTTCACATCAGTGTCTCAATGCTTGGTACAAAGGCTGTTTTATAGTGCATTGTTAAAAATGTCCTCCTGCTTATAAAAATATGCTTACTACAATCCATGCTATTTGAACTCCCCGTGAATAAGTGGCTAACATTGCATAGTATAGAATGCAGTCCAATTTTAGAGCTGTAACTTGACTAAGGTCAGATATTTCAGCCAGTGCAGTCTGCCTTTTGGGCATTGCCACCATACAGATGAAGCTACTTGGATTTGTGTGTTAAATGTGTCATGACTCGGGAATAATTGAAGAAACTGTGTTATCTAAAGTCATCTTAACCCTTTCATTAGCATACCAAAGCACCATTGTTCATAATGGTGAACACTTTAATTAGATGGGATGCTGTGACACAATTTTCTGTGTTAAACAGGAAAAGTGGGATATCTGAGTTTAGTTGTTCTGTGTCAAACACACAAACCAAAATGGCTTCATCTGTACATGAAATGAGGTGCCTATGTGTCTGCACTCTCTAACAGTGGAGATTAGCAGTAGTATATATTGAGAAACTAAGAGGGATGCACACTATCCTGTTTTTCTTAAGCCCACTATCCTTTTTTTTAAGCCTATGATTTTGGGGTGTGTCTGAAACGCATGAGGCATGTGTTTTTTATTTCATGAGATAGTGTGCCTATAAACTTTTCATTTTTTTTCATTGTGTCAAAGTAATTTCATACTCAGTGAATTCCTGTGATTTGCTGCAGGTGAATAAATTCACAAAACTCAGGCTAAATTTCACCCTAATGAAAATTCACCGGTGTCTCGTTTTGGGTGTGCGCGTCCGTGGCGAGGCCACAAAGGCCATGCCTAGGGTGGCAAAAATGTAACAAAAATGTAGGTGCGGCATGCCGCCCAGCTGCATATTGAGCTGCACTAGGGATGCACAGGTCCACGGAGCTCCAGCAAATGCATATGTGGGGCGAGGACGTGAGCAAGATGCAGCCGTCGGGCACTCAGACCGAGCATCCTCGGGGATCTCCAAAGAAAGCCCGCACCTGGATGAACAGTCAGGATTGTCACGCATTCACAGACACAGAGTATGTCCACCTTTTGGTAAAATATCTTCAGTAAATCTTTATTGGCAAAATAAGTACATCAGGGACTTGTTAACAAAAATCATTAGTGTCTTTTAATTTTTTTTATTCCAAATTAAAGCATTACATAATATGGTAGATATATTACATTCAATGTATCTACAGTATGTATAGCCACAATTAATTTGCAGTCTTAGGTCCTGTGCTTTCTCTGGGCAGATTACCAACTCCTGCCTTTATGTTATGCTAATGAGTAATGTGAAGGTGTGACTGGCCCTGCGTGAAGCTTCTGGAAGTGGAACCACTGATAAACTTTAAGGTAAGATTTCATTACGGAATTTAAAATAAACAAAAAAAAACCTAACTTTTTTTGCTAACAAGGACTTGTTGAAGACATCTCAACAGTAAAGCGGCTGCCCCTATACTATTTTTTTCTTTTCTAAATGCACATTTTTTTTTACCTCTGTGATGTGATATATCGTATTGTATGTGTGACATTGGAGACCAAAAACAGAAACTTCCTAAAGATAAATTAAAAAAAATCTTTAATCACTATAAGCAACCAGTGATGTATTTTTTTCAGCCTTACATAACATCCTAGTGGAACATGTTATTAATCTATATAGCTACTTGGTACTGGGTGTAAAGAGAAAAAGGGTAAATTAATGTAATTTGTAATAGAAAAGAAATAGCAAAGCCATGCTTTTTCACATTTTATCTTCTTTCATTATCATTCATAGTTTGTTACACTTGCTCTCCTAGCCTTCTTCTTACTGCAATATTCAAGCACTTCAACAAAGTGAAAAACACAAAGCGTAAAACAGCCTCCCCAAGTAATGTGAGAAAGGGGAAGTAACTAGGGGGATTCTAATTGATGCATAAAAATCTTTAATCGTGTAAATATTGCCAGACCAAAAAACAACAGATGATGGAACCTGAAGGCATACACAAAAATGAAAAGCAAACAAATTTCTCACTTTCCTCACCCAAACTACTATAAATAAGTGTAATGGCCTAGCAATCAAATTAAATTGTTGAGGCATAAATGTTGAATAAATGTTGAATCGTTAAAGTTGCAATCAAGTGCCTTTTAGGGGACAATAGAGCTTTTTAAGGAATGAATGAGCCTCCTTAGACAACTTGTTATGGTTTTAAGGTAATTATTTCAATTTGTTCAGAAAGAAGAAAAAGCAAGTTGAACAACTTTTTTTTCTACTTGCTTTGAGCTCTGGAACATGAAGAGCACCTTTCTAAAACCAAGATGGGGATGCCTGTAATGTAATGTAATGTAAATAATATGGATATGACTATGACAGTTCTGTATTACTAATAAAAAAGATATCTAGAGTGCAGATGCAGCATATGATAGTCAGAAATAATTTCTTGCAGTTGTAGCATCCCAAGAGTCTGCAATTGCACTAGAATTATAGGAAAAATGTACTGTTGTATTAAAACAATTGTAATATGCACCCAAAATTGCACACTGCACTTTTCTAAGTAAATGGGACCAAAAGCACTGGTGAATGGCTCCTGGGACATCTCTTCACTTGAACAGGAAACTATATCAATATGTTATGAATATTGTTTGGGGATTGGGCATCCCAAAACATTTTATCTTCTGTTGTGCCATGTCAGTGTAGGATAAACTAATCAATGAGGAATTGGAGCATAGACATAGCTGCAAATTTTTGGAGCTCTAGCCATCTGTTCAGCCAGTGGGTTGGTTAGTTGGACAGCATATACAGTCTGACAGTATACAGTTTCCTTAAGAAATAAATCATTTTTGCTGTGCAAAAGCATGCAGTGTAGTCAAAACTTTTGGTAAAACCAGAGGTGCAGTCAATATATGGCCCTGCCTGAAAGGCAATTATGGGGATCCAAATGAAGGCCCTAAGCCAAATGCTAGCCTTCAAAAGATGTCTGAATATTGTATATGTTAAACTATAAAAATACAGGTATGGAATCTAATATGGGACCAGATGATGGATCTTTCCATTAGATAAGTTACAGTATAACCATACCGTATGCTTAAAAAATATTTAAACATTAAATAAAAGTAATAGGATTGTTTTGCCTCCAAATGGACTCATGCAGCTTAGTTACCATCACATACCAGGTACCTGTTTTAATATTACTGAAAAAGAGGACATTATATTTAAAAATTACAATTGTTTACTTGAAATGAAATACTGTATAGGAGATGGCCATCCCATAATTTGTAACTGCAAATAACGTTTCTGGGATTCCATACCTGTACAGTATTTCTATAAGCTATAAAAAATAGTATCTTAGCCATCTAAGAAATGAAAATATAATGTTTCTGCTTCACAGCCCTAAGCAAAACAGCTATTATCCCAATCATATTATATTTAGCTTGAAACAAGTAGAAATAGAGATGTCATAGTAACATAGCATCATTTGATTCATTCTATATAAAGCTGATATTTTCTGGTGATTTCATGATTATCCAAACGCCTGTGGATTTTGTTTTGTTTCAAACTGCATAAGGCAAAAAGATGCACATCACACAAGTATTTCTGCTAGCTCAGATCTCAGCAAGCCATCAGCATTATGCAGCTGCATGATTGGGTTTTGCAAATTTGCAAAGTACATTGTAAATGCCAACATCTATCTGAACTGTTGAGATTACAGAGCAAAGATTCCAGAATTCAGATAAAAATCATTTTGTCTGATAGCAGACTTATGCATTGCTCAGGCATTTTTGCTAGCTGTGGTGAATTTAAAAGGCAATTACAAAAGTATGTATTGCTGTGTTTTATACACAAGATGTAGATGTTTGCTTAAAGAATAAAAAATTAATGCAATGCATCTGCAAGTCAATTATATGACATTCACCCATGAATATGTTACAGTATAGGAAGCGACAAAAAATAAAGCACACAAAAAAGTAATTGAAATATATTAAGGGGATTAGTGGATAATTTACTTTATACAAGTGCAGTTGCAATCATGCAAGATTTGTGAAAAACACCATTCAATAAAGGTATTTTAATCCATAGCTGCACTTCCAAGAAGCAGCTATGCCACTGCTGGACGCCACCGCCATCATTTTTGTAAAGTTTACACAAGTGAGTCCATTGACTCAGGACATCCATGGAGCTGCTGACAATTTCTGAAATAGGTGCTAGCACCAGGGTTCCAACAGCAGCCTGCAACAACTTGTGCAGGGCACTTGCACCTAAAAAAATTGCGGCACGTCACTTTGATGCTGAGCACTGGAAGTGATACCCAGAGCAATTGTGTTTTGGCGCATCTTGCCCTCATGGATGCAATGATGCTGGCTGTATGGGGAAAATTTGTAATTGTTTAAAAAAGAAAAAAAAAAGTAAGGTAAGTAAATTACTCCTATGTATTATAAATACATTTTGTTCTACATCCTGCTAATATTTGATTTAAATTCCATCTCATTTGTGCTTTTTAACTCTTTTTAGTACTATTTACAAGTAGGTCTTTCCATCTGACACAAGCTCACCCATTCTGTTTAGATGAAAGGGAGTTTTGTATAAATAGTGCAATGGAAGATAGCTCATAGTACAAGTTGATCCAAAGATTAGTCCAGTTGCCATATTGTCAGGAAGGAATTTCTCCCCTGAGGAAAATTGGAAAGGCTTCAAATTATAGATAGACTTAAAAGGTTGAACTTGATGTAAGTCTGTCTTTTTTCAACCTAACGTACTATGTTTTTATAAGTTATTATCAGAGGGATCTGCAGAGTATATCCTCTGTTCAGGCATGCTTTTCCACTTTGTCATAGCCGCTTTCACACCTCTTTCAAACCATCTGTCCTCTCTATACAAAATGTGCACATAGATATCCTCAACCCCAAGACCCAACACTAAAGCACACAAAGAGCAATGTGGTCTGTGCTGCCCAGTGTAGTGAAGAGTGCACAGATATAGACACATATATATTACATTGGAGAGACAAAAAACCTGCTTTATAAGAGAATGGCCCAACATAGAAGGGCTAGCTCATGAGGGCTAGACTCAGCAGTTTATCTACATCTCAAAGACTAAGGACACTCATATGTGGACAACAATGTGCACATTTTGGATAGAGTAGACTGATGGTTTAAAGGATGTGTGAAATAAGCCATTTTGTCAAATAAGAAAAACCTGAACAGAGGAGGGGGGCCTGCGACACCGCACAATGCACAATGCACAATGCACAATGACACTTCAAAATCTTTACCTGGCAGCTTCACAACAATTTATACTTCTTTCTTTTAAATTATGGTACCATTGTGACTGGATCACATTTTCACCCATCTATGAGTTTCAGTCAACACCTTACTGAAGTTCAGTGGAACCATTGTGATTGGATATCGGTGACTTTACTACCCTTAAGGGTTTAAATGCTGGGGAATTCCCTGCCATTTCAGTTGAACTAAAGAAGCCATTGATGAGTGGTGAAACATTTTCAAGAAAACCCTGAATGTCCAGTTACCTTTGAATCAATTCTACTAGATACCGTGTATCATGACCTGAATGAATGAGAATCTTTATAGACACTTATAATGAGTGGTTGGTAGTGATGAGCAAATCTGTGAAAGAAATTACAAAACTGCAAAAAAATTTGAGAAACGACAAAAAAAAAACGGAAGTCAATAGGCGTCAAAATTATTTTATGAGAGACACTTTTTTCCTCACTCATGCATTAAAGTCAATGGGAGGATTTCTTGCGCCGGTCTTTTTTCCTCTACAACAATTTTGTCTTGGCCAACTTTTGTCAGATTTTGCCACAGTTTCTCCAAAAAAAATATGCAGATGGTGAAGTACAGACTTCGCTGTGAATACTGGTGAAAAAATTGATTCTTCACTAGTATACTTATGTTCGGCGTGCCATTTTCTTGTATCCCATTGGCCTTTTCCTACTCCAGTCTAGTCCCTATCAAACAGGACATGTAACATACCGGAAACTCATAAGCTGTAGGTCATTGATAACCATGGAAAAATATGCAGCTGGTTAAACCTAATACTGTTAAAAAAAGAAGCACATCACACACACAATGTTTTGTATATTTGTATAACTATATAGTCTGTCATATTAAGTTTTCAAGTTTTCCACAGAGAGAAAAGCAGTTAGAGAATTATGTCTTTCTATGAAAGCTGATGTAGACAGAAGCAAGGACCAACATCATAAAACTAAATCTTCTGAAGATTATAATAATGTAAATTTGCATAATGGTTACTATGCATTCATTCCAAAATCATAATGACTAGAAGCCAAGCATTTCTCATTTCTAGGTGGTGGTATAATAAAGGAATAGTGTGGTTATTTGGGAGCCAAGAAGCAAAAGGTTCATTTGAGCCTGTTGTGAAAAGAATATGTTGCGGTAGTATTTTATTATTTACATATATTAACAATGAGCTTGTTTTAATTTAATGCAATTGAGTTTGTCACTATTTATTAACTATAAAATATTAAGCAATTACTATTTTGACTTAAATTATTTTGCTAAATGCATTGCTTCTCTACATAAGGTATTTTTAAACAGAGATATCCGGTGGATTCATTAGTCAGCTTTCATTCCAGGAAAATTAATGAACTGATTAAAGCTACAAAAAGAATGCTGACCAATTACTGTATAGTTTACGCAAAGAAATTTGGCAAAAACATATTTATGTAAATTATCAATGCGTGAATGAATTGTGCAATGAAAAATTGCTATTTTTAGTTTTCAGTTTTATTTAAAATGCTAATATTTTGTGTTTTTAAAAATGTTTTGGCTCATTTACTCTGAAATAAGATTTCAAACAAACTTTGTAAACATAAAGGAAATATTAATTATGCCAACGTTTCTAAAAAGGAGTGAAACGGACTTTATAAATTACAGACAAGTCATTATGTTTGTGTTGACGTACTGTAAATTTTCTAAAGCTTTATAAAGCTATAACAAATAAGTTACAGATACATCAAAATTCACTACAGAACATTTTGCATGCATTGCAGGAGATGTGAGTATATAAATCAAGCAGGATGAATTTCTGACCATCACCAAAAGGAGGTTGGCAGGGGGAACACATCTATTTGCACCACATCTGCACTGTTAAAATATTCTAAGAAATGTATAGTGCCGCATATAAAAATAAGGCTTTATCGGGAAAACTATACATACATATTTTGATACATATATAAATGTTTGAAAGGACAATTCATATTACAAAATTAAATATCCAAATGCTGTTTTTCTTGAGTCCCCCTTTTTATGCTGGCAATGATGGTGGCTTGCTTCTTTATACAGTATGCAAGCATATGTACTTTATATTATTTTTCAGAAATTGTGTCTGAAATGTGAAACTTTAAAAGCATTTCTTTTCAGTCTTAACAAAATTCCCAGATTTGTCAATAGCTGTGCAGATACAACTCTCATGTGGCATCCATTCAAATATACAATGAATATCATACAGTACATTTAAACTGTTTTTGCAAGCTTGATTGTAGCAGGTTGACTGAATACCTCAATCAAATTAAGCTAAGTCTTCATTGGCTCAACATTTACAAGAGCTCAGGCAGAGGTAACAGCTACCCTGTGTCTTAAAGATTGCCCACATGCTGATAATAAATCAGTGTCAGGCCTTCTTACATTTTCTTAGTGAATTTGGCTTTGGTTTGGTACTGATTTTGCTTTAGAAAGAAATAAAGAAAAACTTGGATAAGTGAAAAAAAACCATATAAAATGCTTCTTTGAAATGCTGGTTCATCAGTTTTTGTTGTTTTACAACTACATACTGTTGTATAAAACCAAGTTGATTCATATCCATATAAATTTTGAAGTACTTCATTAAGTGTAATTTTAAATAGATTCATTTATCACTTTATGAGTAGCTGGCATGTGGGACAATGGGGCGGAAATGTGTGCAAGGCATGAAGCACAAAACAGATGCTGGTGCTAATTATGGCCATAACATTTTGTCATGTCCTCAAATTTGCAAAGCATCTGTACACCGATCAAGCTATTGGCACAGTGGAATGCAGTGCTGCTAAAAGTTTGTAATGCACATATCACTAGCAAAAGAATATTCCAACAGCAATGAACTTAATAAGCCAAAAACTAAATAAATAACACTAATGAAAATATAATATTTGTATACAAGTATTCACTATACAGTGCAACACATTTATGCTTTACATTTCTGGTGTCAGATAGTGACATATATACAGATGAAGCCACTTTGAATTGTGCATTTGACACACAATAACTTAACTCAGGCATCCCATTTAACTCACTTATCACAGAATATTGTGTCACAGCATCCCATCCAATTAAAGAGTTCACCATTGAAAATGGTGCTTTGGTATGCTAATAAAAAGTTAAATGCATTAAATGAGTTAAGATGACTTTAGATGACACAGTTTCTTCAATTAACCCTGAGTCACGACGCATTTAACACACAAATCCAAGTGGCTGCATCTGTAAGTATATACTCTATTTAACTGGTGATATGATGTCCCTGTAAAAAGTAAGTTTATCTATCCATCTGGTAGTTCACTGATGTCCACATCATCCACATGTGACTTCTCCAAAAAAGTCTCTGTGAACTATTTTTTAAAAACCTTGTGATTTGGCCATTCTATTTTCTATTCATCAATGAATGTCTATATATGCTCCAAAATGAAACATACTGCCTACTGTTAAATATAGTACTTGGATAGTGTTGGATACATAGATTTTCTTCAATGTAAACTAAACAATGTTTAGTGACTTGCTGTGCATTACTCTTCATCAGTTGCAGAAGAAAAGATACTGTATGTAGGGGAATGTAAAATATGTCAGTAACGCAAACAACTATTCACAATGCGAAAAGTTAAGCCTTTGCACTAACAAATTCTGCTTTGCGCGAATGCAATATGCCTTTTGCGAACCTGGAAACTGTTTAGCGACCACTTCCGCTAGCGGAAGGACGTTTGCAAGTTTTATACTTTGTGATAATGCGCTGTCAATGTAATAAAACTTTTTACTGAAATAGTCGCAATATTTGCTCCAAAAGAATATGAAACCTTCAAGCTTTTCTTAAGAGTGCGCAATTACAATTCACACTGCGCAATAACGATTCGCAATGCAATAACCGTTTAAGGAACATTGATTTTTGCTCTTATTGGTGCGCAATGTTTAGCTCTTAGCGACTTTAATTACATTCTCCTGTTAGATTTTATTTTTGTTTATGAACAAACATACACACAAACTAAAGAGATAGGAAGGTAGAAAAGAAAGGTATCAAGGTAGGGTTGAGTGACTCGCATTACCAAACTTTTTGGTACAGCCTCTAGCTATAATGTTAAATTCTATTTTGAAAGGGAATTATTAATTTACTTTTTTTTTTTAAATAAGAGAGGGGTTATCATAGATAAAAAAGGTATTATAGATGTTTTCATAATACAGTAGTTGCAACTAACAAGTCTCATATTGGAGCCTCACAATACCAAGAAGACGGGGGGGGGGGGCATGTATCAGGCAGATTAAGCTCTTCAGCCATGTAGTATGTCATGTTTTGACAACATTTAAAAACATGTAAGAATGCCCCTGTTGAGGATCTTCATTTAGGGCAGGCATCAGAGGCTGTGGGATACATCTTAGCTAGCCTGTATGGAGTGTGGTAAACTCTTTTAAGAAATGCAATTTGTATGAACCAGTCCTTTGTGAATATAGTCAACTTGAATACTTTTTACACATACCGTTTGGGGATAGAACTTATGCACTTGTTTAGAGTTATCCAACTAATTGTGACCTGCCCTCAATAAAGTCATATAGCTTAATGATAGTGGTATATGCAGGCTTGGTTGCATATAAATATTTTTCTAGTCAGTTTTCACTGCAAAAAAAAGCCCAAAGTCTCCAATGGGTGAAAAAATTGTTGTGTGTAAAAAAAAAAATGCTAACCATGGACTTCTGTGCATTTGGTGGATTTTTCACCATTTTGTGAATTTTAGGTGAAGTGAAATGGGTCAGATTCACACATCAAGGTGTTGTTTCTTTAGTCTATATCATCCTAATGGGCAAGTATCACTAAGGCATGTGTAAGCTGGAGATAGCAAAATAACATGTTTTATGGTCAGAAACATTTTAATTTCACCACCCTCAGCGATATATTTTACAGTTTTGATGCCATGATTAGCCCAGCAGCTTGTCTTGAGGTTAAATTCATATTGTATATGAGTGGGCTTGCTTTGGCTGAAAACAAAATATTCTTAATTTAAATCCTCTGAAAAATTAGATTTTTTTGAAATCAATACAGGATACTCTGCTGAAACTTCTTCACTACTAATGTATCTCCTGAGACAATGGTGCATTCCTTGAAATTCAAGAAAAAGGAGGTTTTTGTTAAAGTGTAGAATGTGTTTTTGTATTGTAAGAACAATAATGATGCATATTTATACCCTTGAAGACATTGTATCAGCAGGTAAATTACAAAACAGTACACTGGCTTTAATGCATATTGTACAACCCTGACTCCTGGGAATGCTCCAGTTGTTACATGCAAACATTCCTTTTTGCGAAAAACTGGAGACACTTTCAAATGTGTTTTTGTCTGAGTAGGCCAAAAGGCAAGCAGGTATTGAATGGATAAAGGGATACATAAGATGGACACAAGTCTTCAAAAATGTAAGAGAAGAGAACATTTTACCCATATAGCATTTAAAATGTTTTTGAAAGCAGTGCAAATCAGAATTAAAAAATAATCTAGCTTCAGTTTAGTAGAGTTATTGGATCTACCAGTCCTGGTGCAACCACTAGATTTTTCACACACCCTTTTATTTCTCATCTTTGAGGCTTCTTGAACAAATTTATTAATTCCTGTAGCTTCTAGAACCTTTGAAGATCCATCTCTGGACTACATAAATATGTATTATCCATATATGGCAGAACTAGCAGCAAGTAAAACTTTCAATAATATTTTAATTAGTTAATATGCTTGCTGTAAATAATATGTAATTTATAAAGTGCAGTTAAAATTTTATTTATGTTCCAGTGAGTCTGAAATTACAATATTTACTGAATTCAAAAGAGTAATGAAAACATGTAGAACCTTTTAATATTAGATTTAAGACTTGGACAGTGATAACTGTCACATGATTTGATTCTGGCATGTTGTGCATTAAGGCATTTTAGTGTAAATCTTAGAAACTGTAGATTAAAGCTTTGAACCAGTCACAATTGCCTAAGTACATTTATATATCTTGTTTGATATTCAGGAGACAATAGCCTCATCAGTTCTCCACTGTCCATGACACAATCATAGATGCACTTAAGCATTCATTACCTAGCATCTAGCCCAGCCATTATTCTCCCATTGTAAGGAAATTGGCATTGATTTATTCTACTTTATGATGCTTTACACATCAGTACAAAGTGCATAACCTATAAACTGATTCTTAAATATTTGCAAACATGACACATGCACCCCCACAATGATGTTGTCCCCAAGCTACATAGCAACCAACAATAAAGCAGTCAATGACAACAGCCACATAACTCAGAAGAGCATTTATATGAGATAGATTGCTTCTTCTGCTGCACAATGGACTTCTCTCAATGAGTTTGACATATGAGATTCAGGGTTGATTCAATTTGTACCACATGTGCATTTGAAAGAATTGAACATTATGATTGCTGAATATGATCTATTTCAAATGCTAGCACGTGAAACACATAGGACAAGTTAATATTCATTTACTGAGTGTCAAGTCCCAGGATGATAGTTGGAAGATCAAATGGTAAATAAATCATATTAACAATAACTCTAACTGAAATACATGTACTAAAATTTAGGAAACCCTATTTATGCTATACAGACATATTCTGAAAATGTAAGATATTTCAAACTGCTTCTGTAGCTATCACCATGAATTATAAATTACTATAAACTGGAAATGCATCATTAGGATTGCATTATAAACCTCCTATATCTGAACTTTGGTTTCCATAGATGGTTCCAAATTACATTTACAGTTTGTCATTGACCTCTGAAAATCTATCTATAGAAAAAAGTGCTTTAGATTTTATACTTCTTTTGACAATTAACAACATTCTCGTGCTGCCATCACATTTAAGCTTAAAGGGATACTGTCATGGGAATTTTGTTTTTTCAAAATGCATCAGTTAATAGTGCTGTTCAAGAAGAATTCTGCATTGAAATCCATTTCTCAAAAGAGCAAACATATTTTTTATATTTCGTTTTGAAATCTGACATGGGGCTAGATATTTTGTCAATTTCCCACCTGCCCCAAGTCATGTGACTTGTGCTCTGATAAACTTCAATCACTCTTTACTGCTGTACTGCAAGTTGGAGTGATATCACACCTCCCTTTCCCCCACCGAGCAGCCTAAAAAGAGAACAATGGGAAGGTAACCAGATAACAGCTCCCTAACACAAGATAACAGCTGCCTGGTAGATCTAAGAACAGCACTCAGTAGTAAAAACCCATGTCCCACTGCGTACTATTAAGTTACATTGAGAAGAAAAAACAACAGCCTGCCAGAAAGCAGTTCCCTCCTGAAGTGCTGGCACAAGTCACATGACCGGGCAGCTGGGAAATTGACAATATGGCTAGCCCCATGTCAGATTTCAAAACTGAATATAAAAAAATCTGTTTGCTCTTTTGAGAAATGGATTTAATTGCAGAAGTCTACTGGAGCAGTACTATTAACTGATGCATGTTAAAAAAATATGTTTTCCCATGACAGAATCCCTTTAACTTATGGATAGCTGCTATCCACTGTCTGGTAACAATATTCAATACTGATCAATATGATTATTCAAATGTGAAAAAAGAACCCACCAAATACACTACAGTCTATTAAAAGTCTAGATATGTAATCTTAATATATCTCTGGAATGCAATAAAGCACACATAGATGCACAAGCATTAGGGAGGGGCGAAAAAATTCGCCTATGGTGAATTCGCGGCGAATTTGCACGTTTCGCCATAGGCGAAATTTTTTGCGAAACTGTAATAGAAGTTCGCCACGCGTCTCGTTTTGCCGCGCGACAAACGGACAAGCAGCCAATCAGATTTGAGCCGTCCCACTGTCTATATAAGGA
>CM044446.1:31509856-31552143 GCA_024363595.1 Xenopus borealis
TGTGCAGTAGCAAATTCCACGGACACAGGGACTGGACGCAGAGACACTTGAACCTTATTAAATAGGATATAAACAATGTTTCCCTTGTGCATAATAAGCATAAACACACAAGTCTTACTGAAATGTCTTCCTGAAAAAAAAAAGAGGAATCTTGCCTCCTATAAAATTACATGCTATGTGCTATTGGAGTTTGCAATGTAGTGAACATAGTTAATTGCATCAATTCAGTGTTTTTTTCTTATTCTTGTAAAATTGTATTCTCTTAATGTCTATCATTACATGCCACCCAGTTCTAAAGTTTATTCCAGTCTTTTGTTGAAGCACAGCTCACTCATTGTCAGGATCGCGCCGCCCGGAGGCTTAACTCAGCTCCGGACGTCGCGTCCTATCTCTCCGGTGTCACTCCCACTATGTGATGACGTCATGGCGCCCGGTTTTGGCGCCAAATTTAAATATTTAAAGGGCTATTGAACGCCATTATGGCCCCCAATTATAGGACTTGTTGCTATTGTTCCTGGGTGTTATTTTTGATCCTGTTACTTGTATTTTGACCTTGTCTGGACTTTGTTTTTGCCTTTTGCCTGCCAATACAATCCTTGCCTGGACTTTGACCTTGTTTCCTGACTGATCCTTGCCTGCACCACATTATTGGACCTTTAACCCCTAAGCTTCCTCCTTGGTCCCTACTACTCCCCTAGGGTGCCTACTAGGCCTACCCTGACACTCATGCAGCTATAACTATGAAGGTGCCTGCTACTTAATGAAAGGGTCACACTTTGTCAGATTTATCAAGCTGCATCTGGTTGGCTTGCCTTAAAAATGTAAGGGGGGTCAGCTATATAGTTCAAAATAATGTACTGCTCAAAAGTGTGGAAAGGAAACCATTCTTCACAAGAAGCAAAACATAAGGGGAAATGTACCATGGATGTGGATGCCATTCCTAAAGCAAAATCTTTCCGCTTAATCCTCATTTAAAAAGCACTTGCATCTGGGTCATGCTGTGTCCTGAAACATATAGAATATGGGATTCGGAGCAAAGTTGTAGCAGGTCCAAGGCAACTCTTTTCTTACCACTTATCATAGGTAAGGCAGTAGGGTCTCTTTTCATCTTGCATTTGCCAGTGCTTTTTAACTTGTGTGTCACATCACCACCACGCAACCAAAATTACAATGGTATTATGGGGAAATGATGCAAAAAACGGCAAATTGTGCCTAAAATTGCAACTTGCACACATGAGCCCTATGGTGCTGTACACCTAAATTAACTCTAGAATGTTTAAGCCATCTTCTCTCTGGTAAAATAATGCAAAACGTGGTTGAAAATGCTAAGAATTAACACATTATTTTTTACTTCTGCATACTGTATAGAGTTCTTTCGAAATTGAACATACATAATAGACATTGTTAAATCAAAGTGCTGAAAATTCTGTTTTTCTGAATCTGTTGTAGCAGTTTAAGTGGAATCACTTTTCATAAGCTTCATAAAATATCTGTAGACAATGATATTACTTTTGTTATTTTCAGTGTACAATATGGTTCTCAGCTTGTAAAACTTGAGATGTATTCCTCTGGTTTCCTTTCGTATCATATGAGATACTGTATGAGATACAAGTCTAGCAGTAGACATTTGCTTTATCCATGCAAATGCAGATGCTAAAAAGATTATTGCATTGTATAGCTAGACACATCACTATTTTACAAACAAAACTTGAATAGAAAGAATCAAAGTTAAAAACAAAAAGCAAACAAAAAAATTATTTTATGTAGAGACATAAAGGAACTGAAATGTATTGTTAAAACCAAGGGTCAGAGAAGCAGGCATCAACAGCAGATAGTTAAAATGTTTTTAAATATAACCTTAGTTTTATGATGATATCTAGATTTATTGTGTGCGCAGATGAACAAATAACAAACTATTTCTGCTTGGCCTGCGGAAAAATAATTGGGTATATGTTCTCACAAATTAATTCAGTATTATCAGATCATAGAAACATTTAGGGCATTGGGTATGTTTATACAAACAAGAAAAATTCTACCAGCTATTTTGGGAAAAATTGAATTGGCTTTATTTATTTATATTTTATGCATTTCCTTATTTCTTAAGGCCAAGGGTGAAGCAAATAATTAAATTCTACCATATTAAAAAGACAATCATATTTTAATGTTTGTGCACCTTAAAAAGAGAATCGCTAGATCTATTGTGGGAATAATTTTGTCCAGGGTCAAAAAAAAGGATAAAATACTTTCCAGGAATTAAAAATATTGGTTTAAAGTGTCTAGTATATGGTAAACCCACAAAATAGTAATTCCAGGTCTCATGGATTTACATAAACCTAGAGTTTTTGGTGGTCTTTACGATAGCCATTAGAAGAACCAATTTATGTAGTAGTAGCACATGCTTTATCAATGAGATATAGAAGTTTTAAGGACTTACATAATAACAGACACCTTGAGGCAGATTTATCAGGGTTTGCATTTGATTTTGATTGCATCTGATTTTGTCCCACAACAAATTCAATTTTCCGAAACTAAAATTCTCTTTGAGATTTATTAAGAGCAAAAACTCAAAAAGATAAATATGACATCTCAAAGCTGGAGAATTTATCTAGAAGTCAAAGGGAGTTTTATTTTCAAATTTCAAGCTATTTATCTATTTAAAGACTATTTTGTTATTTAGCAAAATCATTGAAAATGTAGTGCATTTACCAGTGGCATAACAATGACACGCTGGGCCCCTCCACAGGAGAAATGCAGCCTTCTCTGCATCTCCAACCTGCCCATATCCCCACATAAAGCAGGTAAGAGAGTGGGTGATTTCTTAAAAGGATTTTTTTAAATATTTCTTATAGTCCACATTCACTTTGTTCTACGTTTATTAGCTTTTCATAAAAATTATGAAGTTAATACAGTCATACATTGAATATATAACTAAAAGGAGTTATTCAGGGAACCTCAGTTTACATGTCTCTAATTGCATGGTTTCCCACTAGCAAATTATCATATTTGGGTTCAAACATTGCTTCATTCTAAAATTAATTGGATTTTATATACAATGATGACCATTTAACCATCCGAGTTGTGCAATAGCATTGCAACTCTGGTTAATAAAGCATTAGCACATTTCAGTTACATTTTTTACCTATCTTTTTTTTTCAAAAATCCTATTGCCTGTACCCAAACAGCAACTAAAATGGCACAAAAAAACTTTTAATTTCTGACTTTTGATTTCTATGTAGCATTTATGATTTAAAAATGTATAAGAAAAGGGAAAGTAAATTGAAATGCATAATGAATAGTCTTCTTGATAAATACAACCATACAAGCAGAAATTCTAAAACAACTAGGCAGAAGTATTGTTAATATATTAATATTAATATATAGTATAGCAGCATATTTATGTTGTACAATTACTGTAACATCCATCCTAGAGTTTCATAGAAAATCATATATATGAGATATAGATAAACAATAGATAAACAATAATGTGAAATTAATGAGAGGATAGCCGTATCTTTAAAGGAAAAGTAAATGTTTTTCTTTTTCTTTCTGTAAATTTGCTCTAAACAGCCCCCCAGATTAATGTACCTTAGTCCCTGCTGCAAGTCTGCTCTGGTTTCTGTGTTATCAGCAGCTTCTTTCCCTTCTTCCTGGTGCAGAGTGAAGCCCAGCCCCTTAGTTTACTGAGCAGTCCATTTGCTGCTGTTCCACAATAGAGAGTAAGAGGGAGCCAGTGTTTCATTAGTAAGCTAGTTTCCCCAAGCAAAAGCTGCTACACACACTGCTCTCTGCTATGTCATAGTATGCAAATGATCTCCTGGACTAGTCCAAGATATAAAGTCAGCTCAGAAAGCTAAGGGGCGGGGCTTCACTCTGCACCAGGAAGAAGGGGAAACAAGCTGCTGATAATACAGAAACCAGAGCAGACTTGCAGCAGGGACTAAGGTACATTAATCTGGGGGGCTGTTTAGAGCAAATTTACAGATAGAAAAAAAAAAGGTTTACTTGTTCTTTAAGAAAATTATTTTTACAAACTAGTGCTACCTAATGGGACATAAATTATAGTTAGTCAGTTGCAGAAAAATGCATACTAGAATGCAAATAAAAAAGTGTCATCTGTGCAATACATCGCATTAATTGCTTTTCAACTTCCTTTTCATTATTTTCATGAAATACACCTCAATTAAACTATATCACAAATAGCAACAAAAAAAAATGAATCCAAGTTTGCTTGAATTTTTTACAATTTTAAGCTTTAGAGTTCATTGTTATAGTTAATTTATTTCTCTAACTGAAGAATATTGGGGGCAAAAAGCCCTGGATTAAAAGCAAACATGTGATTTAAAGTTGAAAGAAGGAGGCTTTGGAGTTCCTCATCCAGAAAACAACTATAAAACTACAATTATGGAGCAGATTACAATGTGGAAACTTCCAGTAAGTCACAAACATTGGCTATACATAGAACAGCAAGCAATCACTCCTTTAACACTTCATCAACTCATGTGGTCAGAGCGTCCGTATCAGCACAATTACCTGATATGTACCATACCACCATTACAGCAGAATCAAATTAAAACTAAAAAACATATCCATGTCTTTCCAGCTAAGGATACTCCCATTAAAATTCTTGAAACAATAATCCCAGCCTTAAAAACTGGGAGGCCAAACATCTGCTGAGCATGGCACAACTATTGGATCATAATCTTTTGAAATCCTTTGAGGGCCTACAAATGGAATACCAACTACCAAAACATGATCTGTATAAATATCTCCAAATCCGACATCTCCTACTTCCATACATTAAAGGTCTGCCCAAACAGCAAACAGCTTTTGAAACCTTGTGCTTTAAAGCAAATGGACAACGGAAAGATCTTTCAAAAATGTACAAGATACTTTCTGATAATCAAGGATAGATAAACTAAATCATATTCAGAGATGGGAAGAAGATTTGAGCACAACTTTCAGAATGGAAAACTGGATCCAAGCAGCAAACTCATCCCTCAAATATTCCAAATGTACAAATCATGTGGAAAACAAAAGAAAAGTACTTTGCAGATTGTACAATACACAGACAGTTCTTCAACGCATGTTTCCCTTAATATTTATATCATGATGGAGATGTGGTAAAGCAGAAGTTTCATTACTCCACATTTGGTGGGTATGTCCCAAGTTGACCTCCTTTTGGGTAGAAGTTTCACAATTACTTAATCAGGTCACTGGGATAACTACTAGGCTGACACCATCTCTACCTTTGCTAAATCTGGGTTTACAAAATTATTTGCCTCAACTACGGAAAGTAGTGTTTCATATACTTACCGCAGCTAGGCTTCTTATTCCTAGAAGGTGGAAATCCATTAACTCTCCAAGTTAAGAAGAATTAGTTAATTTAACAGATCAAAACTTATCTTATGAAAATACAGTATTCCAATATTCAGTTTCAACAAAATTACAGAAAATTACCTACCAAATATGGTAGACTTGGAAAAGCAAATTGGCTCATTATTTAAGTACAGATGCAGTCACTTGGATTTGTGTGTTAAATGTGTTGTGACTTAACTCATCTATCCCATTTATCCCACTTAGCATGAATGCATCTGTATATAATTATCCTTAAATGAAAAAGTCAGCTGACTAATATAGCAGGAAAGTTAATAAAGACTTTTCAAATAACTAATACCCTGAAATGAATGGTCTGTTCCCCTCCCCTACAGTCAACTTATTCACTCTAATTCTATTTTTTCTTATTTCCTTTTCCTTACTACGACTTTTCTTTTTCTTAAGCTCTTCTGATGGAAACCCTAATGTTGTTTTCTACATGGGGCGATTGTAATTTTTGAAAAAAGAAAAAAAACATAAGTCCAAATACTGTAATTTGTTATAGCTTATAACAATATTCATTGTTCATCATTTTCCATGATGTTTTGGAGAAATCACCCCAAATATAACAAAATTCCAAATCTGATCAACAACCAATGGGATTGTTTGGGTGTCCATATTCTGTAAGTATATAATTGTAAAGTTTGGCCAAATAATCTAAAAAGTTAATGTATGGCTAGCACACAATGACTTGCTTAATAGAAGTATACATGTTGAAGCTACTTATATGATTAAATGATTTCATTTTCAGGACATTTTACAAAAAGCCTATGCCCATGTATCACATAAAAAAACAAACACTTTGATTCAAACTCACTTACTGACAACCCACAGTGAAAGGTCTAAGAGTGCTTATGGTTTGTTCAGGTAAAAAATTGTGGGTAAAAATATAATCCGATTTTGCAAAAATTGGCTTGTATGGTATGGATTTAAATAATAATACAGTAGAAGGTGTTGCAAGTGCTTAAAAAAAAAATATTTTTTTTTTGTGGACTTTTAAATGTATTGAAGTAGAATGATATGGAGTAGGCGGAGAGTAACAACCTAAATAGAAATTTTATGATATTACTGAAAGAACACTTTGTTAGTTGTTAGGGTCATTATCCCCCCTGTAGTGTGTAGATTTAGGCCATTTATTTCTATTTTATACACAAAAAATACCCAAGAGAAAAATGATAGGGCTGGTTAAGAGGTATGTGTTTTATGATTTCTGACAAAAAGATGACGCCCTTTCAAACAGTCAGTAATAATTGAGAACTACATTTTACAATGTAAATTTAACATTACCAACACAATACAGTGGCCTTGGGATGAGAGGTATGACATGCATATGATGTGCTAAATGTTTTTAGTTATCTTGAAATGAGGATGACAGAATTAACAGAAAAAAACAGCATGAATTTTACTTTAGACTTCCTTATGCAATGTAAATTACAACCCTACCATGGCTAATATTGTTCCATACTCCTTGTCACTATACAAAAAACTTTCATTCTATAGTGCCAGTGGCATAGAGACCAGCAGGGGACAAACAACCGGAATTCATCAAGCTTTCTCTTCTTATATTTTCCACCATATGGTTGGTGTCTAGTTTTCATTTCATTAAGTCAACATTTTGGGGTACATTTACTAATGGTCAAATTGATTTGAAGTGAAAGTTTTTTTGATCAAATAAAAATTTTTTTTGATCAATTGCTTAAAATCATTGGAATCAATCCATTCGTACAATTTTATCAATCAATCAAATTTTTTTATATTCGCTTGATCGAAAAATCGAATTGCGTTGAAACTGTAGTTCAATATTGTTGCTTAATAAGGAATTCCTCTTATACAGTACCTACTTATCAGAAAAGCATCTCATCACAATATAAAAAGAAATATTTTCCATTAACTTACTTTTCTTTGCCCTGCTGCACTGTTCCTGCTAGATATTTTTGAATCTGCTACATATTTTTGAATCTGCTACATATCTGTTTCTCAATAGCAAAGTCTGTATGAGTCAGCACTAGAGAGCTAGGAGAAAGAAGAATGCAGCATAAAGGGAATCTAAGGGGCAGATTTACTAATGGTCGAATTTCGAATAAAAAAAATTGAAATTCGACCATGGGAATAGTGGGGAAGTATATAAAAAATGTGATCGATCGAATATTCGAATCGAAGCGAATTCAATTTTAATCAATCAAATTTTTATATTCGATCAAAGATAATGATACCCAATTCGGTAGCTTTGAACTGGCGAAGTAGGTTGTCGAATATAAATTTAAAGGGGAAGTTATTTGACCATTGAATATTCGAATATTCAAATACATTTTATTCGAATCATTCGAATTGGAATATTCAATGGTTGAATTTGCCTAATTTGCATATTCGAAGATTCGAATTAGAATTTAATACAAACTCGATCGAACTTCAAATTCTTTATGTGAATTTAGTAAATCTGTCCCTAAGTGTATTGGGTTGTTGGTTTTTCTAGTTCCACACTCTCCCAAAACTCACTAGAAGGTGTTAAATTACTTCTTACATCCACCACATATTTTACTTATAGTTGGGTACTTACAAACGTTTAAATTTTAAAACTCATTCATCAGAAAGGTAAGGATGAGGTACTCAATGATTACTCCATGCTGCCAGAAGATGTAGAGTGCAAATAATAGTATACAACATTTTTATTACATGTATATATAAAAACAACAATTTCACTCACATTTGAGAAGTTTTAAAAAGGCACATCAGATCTCCTCTTTCCCTTCAAAGTCTGTGTTACTGTGCAAGCTGATGTTTAGGTTTTCGTCTCAGACCTGTGGTACTTCTACCAGAGCTATGACCAGGATTATGTTGCAACCACCGTATCTGCAAAAAAACACACTATACCTTTGGTAACTGGAAAACCTTAGACTGTGATATATTACTATGTTAGGTCTGTAAACTTCCCCAATTCTTTCAGATTTAAACATTTATTTCCTGTGCAAATATCCACACAAGTGATATGTATGAGAGAACAATGCTTTGGAAAAGAAAGAATGTTTAGGACTCCATTCTGATATGGGTATCACATTTTAAAAATGTGTCAATTCATTAAAATCCTGACAATATTTTTTTTTTTTAAATAGGAAAATATAAAACTATTGGGTGGCCATGCATTGATCATTATTTCTGGCTAGTTGGGTACATTTTCTCCTTCAGCCATTGCTGTACATATGGGTCCCCATGGGATTTTAACAGATCATCCTCTTATCCCACTCAGTCACAGACAGAAAAAATGTGTACTGCTGATAGCTATGAGTTGTTGTGGAGTGCATCACCTCTATTCAACTGTTGAATAGGAGTTGTTTAACTTACACCATATTAAAAATTCTTTGTTAAGCAGTTTTTCCATATTCAGATAATTATACAATACATACAGTACATACCTGATATAAGCTGAGAAAGAATAATAAAAAAAAAAATATATATATATATATATATATATATATATATATACAGATGCAGTCACTTTGGATTGTGAGTTAAATGCGTCGTGACTTAACTCATCTATCTCATTTATCCCACTTAGCACAGAATATTGTGTCACAGCATCCCATCCAATTAAAGAGTTCACCATTGAAAACAATGGAGCTTTGGTATGCTAATGAAAAGGTTAAATGCATTAAATGAGTTAAGATAACTTTAGATAACACAGTTTCTCCAATTAGCCCTGAGTCACGATGCATTTAACTTACAAATCCAAGTGACTGCATCTGTATATATATATATATATATCCAAAAGAGAAGGTCCGCACTCTCAGGTCTTATATAAAATAAAAATATGTTTATTATAAAAGACTAACGTTTCGGCCTCCTCCGAGGCCTTTCTCAAAGTACTGAATGGTACAATCTCAATGCATTAAATACTTTAGATGGCGGGAAAGTTAGTCAGCTGACGTAGCAATTGTGTCATCAAAGTGCATCAAAACAATTCAATATTGTATAAATATGCACATATCAGTAAAATACAACACATTTGAAAAAACAAACACACACATATAGGTGTAAAAACTTCTATAGTATAACACCCCTGAAATACAGTAACTACTTAAAATCATGTTAAAAACAAATACTATGTAACAAGTGTATTCGTTCCATTGTGGATTACCCATTGATACAAACTATCACTGCATAAACATACACTGTTACTAGAATATCGCTTGAGTGAAGTTGGAAGGTCTGATCTAGGGCTTATATCCATTATAAGAGAGTTATATAAATTGTGACCAATTGAAATTAAGTATATCTAGAGTTGGTAATATATATACACGTCATTGACCGTATGTGTAAGGAGGTGGGCATTCTAAGTTAATTTAATACTACGAGCTAATCACTTAATGCTTTATTGTCTAGTAATGGCCCTTTATTAATCAGTTAATGTGCTTAACTGGAAACATCTTTGGGACTTAGTTCTGACCATGTGTAAGTACTAACCCATATTGTGAAGTGTTTAACCGAAGTGTATCCACACCCTAAAACCTACCGCATAATCGCTAATACCCTTTGACGTGTGAGTGTGTTGTATACAACCTCAGCATATGTGATTAATAAAGGGCCATTACTAGACAATAAAGCATTAAGTGATTAGCTCGTAGTATTAAATTAAAAGTTTTTTTATTTTTGCACCAGAATGAAAAGCCTGTGAGTGTCGCTATTCCATGCTGCTATATATATATATATATATATATATATATATATATATATATATATATATATATAGTCCACATTGAAGCCAGCACTCCGGTACATAAAATATCTTAAAGTTGAGCAAGTTTGACAGATCTGTAAGGAGAAAAGCCTAGCCGATCATTGGAACTGCTTATTTTAGCATTTAGGGAGCTCCCCCTTTGTTAAGGGGCTAATGGCCATTACAATAAATTATCCCATTCAAATGTCAGGCAAACCGCAGCTATTCAAGTTAATATAACTATACTGGGCTCCATCCTCCCAAACAATGGCCATTCATCATATATATCGGTATCGTACTTGACACTTATAGCACTACAGTTATTCAAGTTATGTGCATGTTCTTATTATTTGGGCATGCACTGTATGTACTCACTTTAACGAACAGTTCTTGGGATCATAGGTTATCACTAAACATATATACCACACGCATCGTGCAATCACCAATATCGTGACGCTTTATCTTACGTAGCTCAAGTGTCAAATTTCATTCTCCTGTGTATAATTGTGTTAATTAGTGTCTTAGTGCATTGGTTTATGTGAAGATCACAACAATATATATATATATATATATATCTCAGCATATCTCTATATTTATATTGCTGTGCCAATCTCAGGCTATTGCTTGCAATTGCCTTTAGTTTGATTAAACCTCAGTGACAAATATTCAGTACAGCCTCTGATTTGATCTGTACTGGGCATTTAATTTCATTTACGTGCAAAAACTTGCACTTCTCTTTACATGCAGCGCTGTCTACATACTCATTATTATGCATGTACTCAACTTATTTTGTAGAGCTTTTTGGAATGCAGGGTCCCAGATAACAGAACCCATACCTGCAGTGCCTCTCTAAGAAAAAAATAACTGATATCTTACAAAACTAAACCATTTTCTAACCCTGAATTGAATCTACAATGCACAAAATAAAACAAACCTAGAAGGAGGAAATACAGGTTGTATATACTATATACCTGTATATACATATTTATGCATATCTATCTATATGCTCACATGAATAATATATGCCAATATGTAACCTTTTAATTTTGCAGTAACCTCTGGTATTATTCTTGTTGAAGCAATCATCCAAGCCACTCAACTGCTGTAATAGAATAATAACAACCTTCAGCTTGGCATTCCACAGTCTCACTACCGTGAAGACCCAACTACACTGCATCTAATGACATTTCTGGGTGGCCTCTGGTTTCTGGATTTTATTTATGGGAAAAATCCCACTATCATATCCCCTCATAAACCCCTTTTATCCAGAGAAAACTACCTCAACCTTGACCTGACTGCCCTCATAATTTAAATCTTAAATCTTTTTAGCATTTTAGTTGCATGTATCCACACTCTCTCAAGCTCATTTATATCCTTTTTAAAGGGATCCTGGCATGGGAAAAAACATTTTTTTTCAAAATGCATCAGTTAATAGTGCTGTTCCAGAAGAATTCTGCAATGATATCCATTTCTCAAAAGAGCAAACAGATTTTCTTTTTATATTTCATTTTGAAATCTGAAATGGGGCTATACATTTTGTCAATTTCCCAGCTGCCCCAAGTGCTCTGATAAGCTTCAATCACTCTTTACTGCTGTACTGTAAGTTAGAGTGATATCACCCTCTCCCTTTCCCCCACCCAGCAGCCTAACAAAAGAACAATGGGAAGGTAACCAGATAACAGCTCCCTAACACAAGATAACAGCTGCCTGGTAGATCTAAGAACAACACTCAGTAGTAAAACCCATGTCCCACTGTGTACTATTCAGTTACATTGAGAAGGAAAATCAACAGCCTGCCAGAAAGCCGTTCCCTCCTAAAGTGCTGGCACAAGTCACATGACCAGGGCAGCTGGGAAATTGATAAAATGCCTAGACCGATGTCATATTTCAAAACTGAATATAAAAAAATCTGTTTGCTCTTGTGAGAAATGGATTTCAGTGCAGAAGTCTGCTGGAGTATGCTGGCTGCATACTCCAGGTGAGGCCTTACCAGAGACCTATGAAGGCAGAATAATGTTTTTATCTCTTTTTTTATGCAAGACAGTACTTTGCTTTAGTAGCCACAGAATGACACTACCTTGAATTAGACAACTTTTCTCCTAAAATCCCCAGATACTTCTCAATTAAGGAAACCCCCAACAAACTGCAATTCAGGGGCAGATTTATCAAAATGTGAGATTATAAAGACTTTTTATTCATTCCTAAGGGATTTATAGAATCGTATTTATCAATGGAGTTCACCATTTGATAAATATGCTTTAAAAATCCCCAAGTAATGAATAGAAAGTGAGTTTTTCTCTGCTAAGTTCTTACATTTTGCTAAATCTTCACTCACATGTATATATTATATCATCGTTTATTATAGGTTTTTCAGGATGTGCAGAATTGCAAACATTAGAAAAAATCAGTTCAATTTATTCATGAATCCCCTAAATGATTGTAAAGTATAGATGCCAGTGATAAGGCAGAATGAATCCCAAGGTTGTGTGAGGAAACAAACAACATGTCAATATTCAATTCAGCAGCTAAAGATATTTACTAATATTTATAAACATTACATTTATTCTCACTGAAGTAATGTTGTATAGTAATCTAAACAAGTTACACATTCATTTAGTGGTTTTTAAACTCTTATAAAGATGCAATCACTCATGCAGGACCAATTTTGATCTTCATTTTAACCTATCACCTACTTCCAGATTCAGGATAAGGTGGTTTAGCTAGAGCAGGTCATGAGACCATATATGTCATAGACCCCTGACCTTAAAGAGTAATTGACATCATTACACTGTAAAACACTTTTTAGGAATATGAAATAATTAAATAAGGAGTATCAAAATTGAGGTACTATTATTATGAATCTACCACAACTACCAGCATTCATTCATTCATTAATTAATTGTGGGCTCCCCCTTCTTATATTCAGATTACCTTCCTTCAATGTGCAATTTGTGTGTGTGCGGGGATTATGTCTTTCAAAGCTGAAAAAGATGGAATCCCGTCTCTTTAAACCCTCATATACATTTTTTATCGGCGTAACAGAGTGGTGAATATAGGAAAGTCTGCCCAACAAAAAGTGAAGAAAATCAATTGAACATTTGAATTAATGTAATCAAATGCACTATGTTTGCCCAGGTACATAGCACCTGTTGTTAATTGGTGACTTTTCAAAATGAAAATAGTGATTATACTTGATTTTTCCAAATTAAATTTTGAAATATTTTATCAGTGACCTCAATTCAAAAAAACTTGTGTTAGATTTCTAATTTGAGTTTTCCAGATGCTCAAATAATTTTTTTCATGTGATTTTTTTCAAATTGCAGTAAATAATATTTTTTAAATAAAAAGGCTATTGACTGTATTGTAGTAGTGATGGGCGAATCTATCCCGTTTTGCTTCACCGAAAAATTTGCGAATTTCCAGCGAAATTTGCGAATTGGTCGCGTCGTTTTCAACACACATCGTGTCATTTTCAGCTTACGTTGCATAATTTTAGTTGCGCTTTACGTTTTTTTAACATGCGTCTCTTTTTTTTTTTACACCAGCAAATTTTTGCTGGTGTTTGGTGAATAGTGGGAATTCGCAGCAAATTCACACCTGGTGAATAATTTCGACCATCACTAATAATGAGCCCTACTACTGCCACACAAATACATAAATTTTGGTCATTTTTATTGGTTTGATGCTCTCTCTGTCAATATATGCTGTTATCTATGGCTTATGGGAGTATACGAATAAAACATATGGAATTATTATGGAACCTTTGGCGAATGCCTGATTTTTGTGCATAATCTGTTGATAGATTTAACTATAGCAGTGATCATCAAATTGAGGAGTGTTATTATTGATTAGCCACATTGATTCATCTGCCTTTTCCCCACACAATGTATTCACCTTTATGAACATCCTAATCTAGTCTTCACTGCCTGCTTTAAAACAAACATCATTGTCATGTTTTGTTTTTTAATAGCATCCCTACCAAGCATCATGGATTCCATGGGTTTTTTAAACTGCTACACTGTTTATCCTTTAACAGACTTGATTCATTGCCACCTTTAATATTCATTGCCAGTCACAGTAAAAATAACAATATGCTTGTGTCTCCAACATTTTCCCAAATATAATTATTGTTTTAGAATAGCCTTTTTGTTCTAACTGAGCTTTTTCTAAACATGTCCTCTGGCCTTCGAAACTGAACACATTTTCAGGATATTCTTCTCAGTGCAAAGGTGAATCAATAACTTGATGAGTCATTTTGACAGATCCTGCTGTGCTGCAGATTGATCTTGGACTACTCCTGGGAGGATATACTGAAGACATGCACTGATAGGTGGCCTAAGAAAAGGTATATAAAATTTTAAATTTTATTGAATTTCTATTGTATAATATTTGTTCAGATAAAGCCAGAATTATCCAAAATTCACGATGAATGCTACATATATCAGAAGTATCTATTTGGCTATATGCTTCCAGTAGCGGCTTATCTATATGTAATTACAGTAGTTGTTAAAATTGGTATCCCAAACCCAAAACAAATAAATAGTTCCCGTCACAGCTCAGGCTTCTGTCATCTTTTGCTTTGGGAGGGGCCCTCCACTACTCGGGTGCCACAAGGTCTTAATTTGAGAGGACCAGGCAAGGGAAGCGCTCGTCACGCAGGAACAGAACACAAATCATAGTTAGGGTCACAGGCAGAGTTAAAACCAAATAGGAGAGGCAGTACAGATGCAGTAAGCTAGAGAGCAATTGGTGACACAAGCTGGATCAAAACCACACTAATATCTCAGTAACAGGGAGAAATCCAAGGAAGTAGTAAAACAGGCAATAGTATGGACAGACAGCAGACAAGATAACCCCAGGGACAGGCAGGATCAGTAACAAGTAAATCAACAAGGAAATAGCACCCAGGAACTTATGAAATACATTGGGCAATGATTTACCCATAGACGGCTCTTTAAATATTTGAATTTTGTGCTGACTGGTGACATCACATTCTGCACTTTCCGGACAAAAGCTAAAACCAGGCAAACCCATAAGAGATGCACATTCATCGAAACAGCCCCGAGCAGGACGGATGCAGCGAGCGTTCCCACTGAGGGTATGATGGGTGTCCCTGTCACACTCACACTAGTCCGCCAGGGTGAGCTGTTTAATATTAGATTGACCAAATGCCTACAGTACATTCTTTTTTACATATATCTCTGGTTGTGCTAAGATGTCATACATAAGGGTATTTAAACTTTAAATTTAATTTAAATTTAATTTAAGAAGTGGTAATTTGCCATAGTAGGAATCCCAGAGTTGCAATATGAAACCCCTCACTTCCCCCTATGCCGTTTATTGGGTATATTGTGAGATAAGGAGCAGCTTATTATACAGAGAGCTTCTCAGTACTTTACCTTCATTTACTTGTGGCTAATCCAAGGACACTCAGAACAAATCACAGCTCAGAAGCTACTTATATAAAGAAACACCATTCGCCCAGTTTCTGCCTATGTGACCAATTAAATTGCAAAACAAGGAGCAGCTCATTATACAGAGGGCTTCTCAATGGATTTATAACTTGTTTTAATTATGCTTGGAAGAACCTGAAAGAAAATTCAACTTTACATTTACATTTGATTTTAGATGATTTTGCATCGCTTAAAATCATATTTCCAACAATAATTTTCTGGAAGTTGTATTTGAGTAACATTTTGGTGGAGTAACTCATCTATGGAGGGATTATGTTCCCTTCCCCATATACCTTCTTAGGAGTAGAAGTGTAGAAAAAAATTTCATTACAGGCAGCAGTGCTATCTAATTATTGCTCTACCAAGGAGCAGTAAAACCTCTCTCTAGCTCTTTGTCAACATTTAATATGAGATGCAGTTGACAAATATTCATTTATATGTGATGCCTGTCACCAGTAATCCCTCTGAGATTTGAGCCTTTCTATGGGTTAAGCAGATATATTGTGCTCAGACATGTCAACTGAGTCATTTTAGAACCTTAATTTGAAAAAAAAAATAACAATAAAGACAGTGAGAGCTTTTTTGAAGTGTTTGTGACATAGCTGTATTGTATGGTAGATATATTCTTAATGTGACTGCCACTATAGACACTGTTAATTAGTGATTGTGCTATTAATTAAAATGATCTCTTACATTCTGTAATGGGATCTGTTTGTGTGAAAATAATATGTGTCTGTTCTGGCAGAGGTTATTTGATAATATTGTAAGAAAATACATTTATCAACAATTCAATAGGTATAAATGTTCTGTTTCACAAAGCATTTCTGCTGTCATTATAAACACAACCTCCCAAAATAAGATTTTCAAACTTTTTACTTCCCCTGTCACATCTCTACTTTTTTCACAACAGTCATGTCAAACCAGTGAAGCATTTATTATATTTTTAGGTGAATCTTTATCAAATAGTACATTTTTTTTAAAGAAAAACTCCAACCTATTTCCCCATAAGTGTTAAATGCATTTTTTAAAATACGTTTAAATACATTTAAAATTTTCTCTTGGAAACATAATTTTGTAATGAAAATGATTCAAGGCAAGAATCTTTCAATGGCAATTTACAAATACCTGTTAAATGATTGAATATTTTCCATTAATGCATATTAGAAAGCTGCTTTTATTATACACATATTTTTGGGACAGGGGTTAAAAACATTTTTTTTTTAAATGCATAAGTTAGTGCTGCTCCAGTAAACCTCTGCACTGAAATCCATTTCTCAAAAGACCAAACAGATTTTTTTAATATTCAGTTTTGAAATCTGACATGGGGCTAGACATTTTGTCAATTTCCCAGCTGTCCCTGGTCATGTGACTTGTGCCAGCACTTTAGGAGGGAACTGCTTTCTGGCAGGCTGTTGTTTTTCCTTCTCAATGTAACTGAATAGTACACAGTGGGACATGGGTTTTTACTACTGAGTGCTGTTCTTAGATCTACCAGGCAGCTGTTATCTTGTGTTAGGGAGCTGTTATCTGGTTACCTTTAGTGATGGGCAAATCTCCCGCGATTCGCTTCGCCTAGAGATTCGGCGAAAAATTAGCGAAACGAGTCGCGGGACGATTTTGTCGTGCGTCGCGTCAACTTTGTCGCGCGTCGCGTCGTTTTCGTTGCGCGTCGCGTCGTTCGCGACTGACGCGCGACTCGTTTTTTGGCGAATTTTTGCCAAGCGAAATTTCGCTGGTGATTCGCGAATTTATTCGCCAGCGGCGAATCGCGGGAATTTGCCGCGAATTCGACCTAGGCGAATAAATTCGCCCATCACTAGTTACCTTCCCATTGTTCTGTTGTTAGGCTGCTTGGTTGGGGAAAGGGAGGGGGTGATATCACTCCAACTTGCAGTACAGCAGTAAAGAGTGATTAAAGTTTATCAGAGCACAAGTCACATGACTTGGGGCAGCTGGGTGTCAGCGGGGGCCAGCGGCACCCACAGGGGGGTAGTCGGGATCAATGAGGAAGCCCCTTCCAGAGTAAAAAGTACAGTTCAAGGTGAAATCCAATAGAGAGGTCAAAGTCCAGGCAAGGGTTCAAGTTGGCAGGCAGCAAAGGTTCAAGGTCAGGAACAGGCTGTAGATCAATATAAGGAATAACAGGATAGCAGGGAGACCCAGGAACACAATGTAATATTGAGCTATACTCGGGCATTGAACCCGGGTCTCCAGCGTCCTTTTAAGTTTGAATTTGGCGCCACAGCGCATGACGTCATCGCACTGGTGCGCCGGCGTCCTTGCGCCCACGTGTCTTTGCTGTGCACCGCCATCTTGGATCCGCGTGCCGGCTGGAAGGTAGGGAGCGCCGAGCGCTCGTGACACTGGGAAATTGACAAAATGCGAGTGAGCATGTGCAAAAAATACATGCCTGCAAAGCAAAGATGTGCTGCAGAAAGGAAAGAAAGCATACGACAGCAAGACCGAGGTCCAGACTAGGGGTAGGAAAGGCAGAGAAGGTGCGTGCCTGGCGCCCCTCTGCTTAGCGCCCTAGGCACGTGCCTTCTCTACCTACCCCTTGGCCCGGCCCTGATGTTAAATGCCAAAGAATAAAAGAAGAGGGGGTCAGGGTCTGAAGCCAAGTTATAACATAAAGGCATATTCGTATGACTTTGTTATACTATCAACTCTTTTATTACACATGCAAAAGTCATGTGGACCCTAAAGGATGTCCCCTAGAATTTCCAGGGAAGGGTTGGGATCAAGCCATGGGACTGAGATTTTATCAAACTACATCTGACAGTGAATGTTAGTATGGGGACAGTTGTGTTAACCAAAGAGACCCAGTTTGTCAGATCAGGGCTCCATTTCCATAAACAATTCCCATATTTGGAAATGTCAGGCCTCATCATAGGGCCCTATGTGGATTTGCCAGGCAACCCTGGTGGGCCATTGGCTCATATGAAGGAGCCCATAGCATTACCATGTAGAACCATTAGTAAGTTATCTAAATCTGCTTGGAACAAATTATGAATAGTGATGGGCCCCTTAGTGAAAAATTTGTCAAAATAACTTTGAAATGCATCTCTTTTTTGTCATTTTGTCAATAGGCATCAAAATTATTTTAACAATTTTTACATGCACTAATTTTTGCAGCAGTATCATGAAAAAATGTACACATGTGAAATGCAGAAATTTGCCGCAAATCCATGCCTAGCGAATACATTTACCCATCACTAATTATGAATAAAGGTAAGTTGACTGACCGAATAATACATGCAGTGTTTAAATATATTTGGGAGAGCCAGGCCTCCTTCACCATAGGGTGCTGTGAGGGTATGGCAGACAACCCTTGGAAGGCCATTAGCCTATATGAATGACTTTAAATCACTGCTGAGTTTATTAAATAACATGTGGGGGCATTATGCACCCTTCCCAGATATAGTCAGGTGATCCCACTGGTGTCTAATAAAAGGGCAACCATGATTGGGAGTTTTACTTTGAAAGCAGCAAGTAAGTTGCAGGTAAAACTTAGTCCCTTTGTAAAATGTTTAATGAAGTAATGGAATTCTTAATGAATCAGATGAAAATTGAGCATAGGACTGGCCAGATATGGGATAACTTTGACGTAGTTGGCCAGCTTAAATATATTGCAATATATGGACAAACAATCCCTGTTGTTTATAGGGTAAGGCATTTTTTAGTAGCTGCATGCACAGAATGTCTCAATGTCTTAAATATATTGATAATGGGTTGAGTGCAGAGGACCTCTTGCATTTGTCTATAGGCATTATGCAATGGGCATAAGAATTTTGTAAGGTAGATCATTTTAAATAAAATAAATACCCCTGATGTAATCCCAGCAGAAGAGTAAGTGGACATCAGTCTTGTTCTATAGACACTGCTTCTTGCTTCTACATTTTCACTTGCATTATATGTTCCTCCAATTCCCAGACCAGTGTCAGAAGGATATTAAAGATATTGGTGTGAAACAAAGGAACATGCATGAAGAGTAAAAATAAACACACTGTAAAAATAATAAGTGGCTTCTGTAGAACAAGCAATTCCATTCCTTTTCAAAAAAAAAAACTTAGTTTTTACCTTTTCCCATTAAGTCCAGGCAGAACTCAAAGTACAAAAAACAGGAGCAACATCAAGTTGTCTATATTTTGTTCCCAGCCCTGTACAGGGATCAGGTCCATTATCCAGAAACCTGTTATCCAGAACGTTCATAATTACAGGGAGACCATCTCCCATAGACTACATTGTATGCAGGTAATGCAAAAAATTAAAAAAAAAAATTCATTTTTTTCTGTACTAATATAATAGTACTTGTACTTGATTCAAACTGTTATCCTTATTGAATTGATCCATCCAAAGATAATCCTTATTGGAAACACAAACAGCCTATTTGGGTTTATTTAATGTTTACATGATTTTCTAGTAGACTTAAGGTATGAATTACAAAGATCCCTTGTCCAGAAAACCCCAGTTCCAGAGTATTCTTGATATTGAATTGTTGTACTCCAAAATGAAGTACAGTACAAAGGCCTGGGTGTGTTCCCATGAATACAATACTGCCTGCATTCATTATGCTGTGAATGAGCAGTGAATGAGTCATTCCCCAGCTTGCCCCTTACTTGTCCTTTTAACTTGCACATCATTCAGCCATTCATGCTGGGGAATGCCGACAGCAATGTGTGGTATAAAGGATCCCTGTACTTACCACTTGTCCTATGGTCAAGCACTAAATATTCTGTATTTGATCCCATACCTATAGAAAATGTAGAATGATACATAGGGAAATGTATCTGGATTAAAAAATTGCCTTACAGTATTTTAAACACCTTTGATACTCTGTGCTGAACTGTTGATCACATTGACCCCAAATTCTTGGTAATCGGGTCTACCGCAGAACGAAGCACAGAAACTATTAATATTTTTTTCCTTGAACATAAAGCAGGAAAAGAAGCATTTTTTATTTATGCTGAGAATCCCCTCTGTACTGTGGCAGCTGCAATACTGCATAGTTCTTCTCTACCTTTAAATGCAGCAAGTGCAATTTTACATACATACAATTCGAAGCACTGAGAAAAAGAAACTGCAGACACACTTTTTTTTTCCAAGACTCTTCTGTATAAAAAGGAACTAAAATATAGAATTAGGTTCCTTGATGAACGGAAAGGTTACTTAATGGGCATTCTGCATTATCATATATTACAAGGCTTGCTGATATTAAATCACCGGAAGATATCAGCAAAATAATAGGCTTCCAGTAACACACTGAAAGTCTTCAAATATTTATTAAATGCACTGTACAGTATATGGCAGTTTCTCTAAAAGAAAATGCACATCTACAAGATCATTTTTTCCTTGTCATTACCAAATTACTATAAAGCTGGTAATGATGATCAGGGAGGGTTCCATAATATTTATGCATGGAATTACCTTCTTTTAGAGCAGGAGTGGCCATACTTTAGTAATGGAGTGTCTACTTTTAATCTATATCCATATTCTGTTCCATTGAAAATATTATATTGATTCAGAAAATAATTTATATTACTATATTTTAAAAACAACTTCTTGTAAAGCTTTAACAAAATAAATATCTGAATGAAAATAATAAAACAGATGGGTGATTTAGTCAAGCTGTTGTTGACATTGTCTTGAGATCCACTGATCTCCAACTAAAGGTCTACTGGTAGATCCCATTCCACTTTTTGGACACCCCTGGTTGAGAGGCTGCATAAATTGTAATCCCCATTTCATAATTGCTTATGTACTCTAGCACTTACACCCTTTACACACATTTTGAATTGAATGAATCCTCAACCCCTTTTTAAAAGAGCTTATGAACTTGCAGTTGCCCAAAATTGCCACAGGCAGTTGCACTCAAAAATCAGTTTTGCGTCTACATTGTTACTCTTGCTGCCACTCGGTCTGTCCTTCTTGTGAATCACACTGAGAGTGACATTGGGGATCATGAGCATCTTTTGTCAATTGACACAGCGCACCTGGGTCTCAAAATCAGGTGCAGACATTATTCTGACATCAAATGCAGGAAGTGAGAAAATCTGGACACTGAACATTTTCAACAACAATTGTGTTAGGCACAACATCAACTTACAACTGCATTAAAGCTTGCATTATGATAAAATGCAGCATTTTGGGTAAAAAAAGATACATTGTCCTTTACATATGGTACAATGTGCTTATTTTAAAATGTAAATTAACCCTAAAATCTCATTGTCATGCAAACACTCCATTACAGACCTTTATTTTCAAGGATTCATTTCCAAGGGGTAGGCACAAGCAATGGAGCTTAAAGAGATTCTGACACCTGAAATTTACATCTATTATAATATTGGCTTTGAAAGCTACTTCTAACTTTGCCATAAGATATTTGCATGATGCTTTTACATTACCTGTCTGATCCCCCATGTTCCTGTATGAGGGGGCTGCCATATTTGTGCACCCGGCATCTGTTATCATTACAAACTGTAACTAACAGACTGAGATGGGACTGTTAGGTTGGCAAAGTCAGAGTGTCAGAGTGTCAGAGAGTCAGGCTTAGAAATTTCAGCTAACAGTTATATACAAAAACAAACCTTTCAGCAAAAAATTATCAACATGACCCATAGGTAACAATTAATGTACATTCATATGTTAAAATTAATTTTTTAGTGTCAGTATCACTTTAAATTAATGTTCCATGCGCCTTGCTTTTTCATATAAGATATAGTTCAAGAGAGATCTATACCTTTTCTCTAGTTGTTTGCTCATCCGATACAAAAGGGAACCTTGTATTTTTAGTTAGTGGGTTATTTAATAAAATATGAAACCTTCTCATTATTTTAGTAAAACAACTTCAACCAAACTCCCATCGCAATTTTACCTTATTGATCAATAAAATTATTTGAAACATTTGGTATGGAAAAGACTCTATAAACTGTAAAACATGTAAAATTTTGAATTATACCACTTTTTTTGGATTTGATGCCCAAAAACCACACTGGATTATAGAAAAAAAACCAAATGTAGATCATTATATCTTCAATTTGTACAAGGAACATCAGCCATTGACTTCTACATGACCTTTTCATTCTGACTTTTAGCAGTCTTGGGGGAAAGTAAATCTAGAAAAAATTTTGTTTTTTTTCCCCACAAATTTTTTTCTGCACGAAAATAATTTTCCCCTTTAAAACTTTGACCAGAAAAAAAAATCAGACTTCCGGAAATAACCCACATAGGGGCAGATTAACTAAATTAATGATTCAAAATTCGATCGAATTTAATGGAATATTCGAATTTTAGAATAAAAATTTTGGGCACCTTGACAATCGAATTTTAAAAATTCGATTGATTCGAATGATTTGAATGATTCGAATAAAAATCTATTCAATCATTCGACTATTCGATGGTCGAATTACTTGCCTTTTAAAATTTTATTCAACTGCATAGTTCGACAGATTAAACATACTGAATTGCTGTTAAACCCTATGGGAAGCTCCCATAGAGGTTTTTTATGTTTTTTAGATTGAATAAAATTTTTTTTGAATTATTTCTATTCGATCATTCAATTAATCGAATTGCACTAAAATCCTTCAAATTCGACATTCAAATTTGAAGGATTGCAATTTGACCATTCAATGGTCGGATTCGAGGGTTTTTTAACCCTTGAATTCAAATCTTGATAAAATATATACCATTAAATCTGTATAGAATCAAACCTTCTACTTGAGTATGATAACAAAGCTAGCCCAATATCCTACTTTTTTAGTTTTTAAATAACCTCAAGGAATGCTGCTAAAATGATTCTAATGCAACTTATTCAGAAAACTACAGGGGGCAAATTTACTAACCTGTGTAGTTGCACCTGCGCTGGCTTTGCAAGCGTTTGCCGCACTTTGCCAGGCATAGTTTCGCCAGCGCTACGCAAATTCATTAAATGCAAAGTTGTGCTCAGTGAGGTGAACGGTAGCTAAGTTGCGCTACAGCTACTTCATCAGGCAAAGCGAAGTTACCCTAGCGATGTCTAATTTGCATACAGCGCAAAGTTAAAGTATAATAGTATATGCTGCAGCCACTACATTATACTACCCAAGCCCAGGAAACCATTAATAACTCAAATAAATGTGTTCTATTGCCCTACACATGTGCCCCCTATATAGTTGGGTTGCCATATGTTAGGAAATGTAAGGGGTAAGGAGGTTACCCTAAAAAAAAATTACGATCTTTTTCAACCTATCACCCTTAAATAAGTAAGAAGTCAGCTTTTTTTGGGAATTTCAGCTTCTTTTTTCAATCTCCAAT
This sequence comes from Xenopus borealis, assembly GCA_024363595.1. Classification (NCBI taxonomy): domain Eukaryota; kingdom Metazoa; phylum Chordata; class Amphibia; order Anura; family Pipidae; genus Xenopus; species Xenopus borealis. The sequence goes on from CM044446.1 coordinate 31,533,686, forward strand.
CTATTGTATCGAACGTCGCCAGGTCTGACCAAGGCAAAGTAAAGTCTAGCGTAAGATGCAACATTCAGTAAAATTGACATCTTAGTGAATTAGCGAAGTAACAACCCTTCGTCAGTGCGCAACTTTGCCTGGTGTAAGGGTGCGAAGTCTAGCTACTTCACTAGTGAAAATTCAAGCTGCTAAATGAAGTCATGCTGGCGAATTAGCGCTAGTGTTAGCCACTTTGTACTTTAGTGAATTTGCCCCCAGGTCCCAAGAAAATGTGCCTAATATATCTTATACTTTAAAAATGTACTCTGTATAGAAAAAGTGTTAATTTACAGCATTTTCTGTAAGGCCAACACAATATGCTATAATTTATCCTTAAAAAGGCCATTTGCCAATGAACAACTATTACACATTATTCTGATTTTATACCCCCTAGATCCCTTTGAGATCAATGGTAACCTTGAACTAAAAGCTTGTATGCTGCTTGTGTCTTGCCTTCTAACTGATGAATTTGCAAAATTTATGCCAGACCTGTGTAAGTGGATGTTTTAGGAAAGCTTATTGATTTACCGCTCACATGCAAATATCTTAGAAATTAATTAGACTGTGTGCATAATAGTTCAGTGCATTAGCAGGCTCATGCTGTTTCATTTGGTTCTGAATGGAGAAAATTAGCCGTTCTGTATTAATAGCTTTTACTGGAACATGCCACCAAATAAGAGCCTCTTAGAGAAAACAACTGAGTAGGAAAATGCTGTACGTTAGGCAAAGAGTGTAATAAAGAAATGAAGATTGATGTGGCCAACTGGAGACAGGGGAGAGGTAAGCTTGAAGACAGAATAGAGGAAGAGGAAAAATGATAAATGTTGTGTAGCACACTGGATAATAGAAAACAATGATTTAATATATGAGATTTGTAATAAGCATTAAAAGGCACTTACCATATTTAGGGTAGTTTGCTAGTTGTGCTTACCTGTACATAAATGCAAAACACAGTAGGCAACAGGCACTGGTGTGATCCACACACCAGTGGGATCACCTGACTATAGTTGGGAGGGGTAGGAGCTACAACAAGGAGCGGGTCACTACTCATATATGAACTGTGTTCAACACTAGGCTGTGACCACAAAATACATATCGACAAATACAAGAGGTCCTCTGCACTCAACCCATTATCAATATATTTAATACATTGAGACATATTATATATTGAGGTATATATAAGCCCAGTCCCAGAGCATTGGCCTCTGCTTCTTGAGCACTGTGGCATATGCTTTATTTCCTTGCTCTGGATCCTGCCTCCACAACTGTGTTCTGTTCCAGTCCTGTTTCTAGACCTTTGCATTACCACTTCTTCACCCACTCCATCCCATTCATGCCAGTCAGTGGTTCTTCTGCTGCTCCTGCCAGTCATCAATTCTTCACCCACAACATCTCTATCCTATTATGACCATTCCTGAATCGTCTCTATGCTGCCTGACCCTGACGCTTTACCATCATCACCCTGATTTTGTTCCTAACCTTCAGTCACCCCTTTTATACCCGTTGGCACAATACCAATTGTAGCGTGAAGGACTTATCCTCCATAAAAATCCCTTACTATCCCAAACACTGATCATCTATATGTGAGAAAGCAGGAGTTGCAATGCTGTGAACAATAATCATAATCATAATCCAGTACACTCTAGCACAAGGATTCTAGTACAAGGTTCTCATTTCATGAGGTGCTTACTGAATCCTGTACTATTAATATTCACAATACTACATCTTCTACAATGTCCATGAAAATAAACATGCAACATTGGCATTATTTCTAAATAAATGCAACGTTTCTGTCATTGCATTGTGCTAACAATTGCACTGAAATGCTAGGTGAGAAAATTACAGTTTGGATAATTTCACTGTAGCTCTAGGCTAAGGTGGATAATTGTCTACTACAATACCTTTCTTACAAACCTTAAATCAACAATATTTCAACCAAGCTGCTTGTGCCATTGTTTAAGTATTGTTTTCTGCGCACAGAGTATTAGACTTTGTAGGTGCCACTCACAAGAGTTGTCAAACTATTGATGTTTTTTCCTCAAAATGAAAGTCGGTTGTTTATGCCACTTCAGCATTGCTCTGTTTTCACTACCTGGTCTCAATACTGAATAGGAAACTGATCAAAATGTTTCTTCATCCTGATGACAACTAGAACAAAGGTTATGGACTTGTTGCCTTGGGCAGTTATAAGTAAAGCTGTTGTGCATTATTATATACAAAACAATAAGATAACTACAGAAATGTTAAATTTGAAAGCTAATAAGAAAATTGTGCAAGGGGACATATTTACAGATGTATTCTTTATAAAATAGGTACCGATTTACCCAAGGTAAAAATCAGAGTAGGTATAATGGGTTCATTTAATTTATTTTCATTATTGTATAATTAATATGATACAATGCTATTCACCTACTAACAGCTCTAGAAACAAAATAACAGTTTCAACTAGGGGTTGGAAAAATGTAAAATGAAAAATGCAATTCTAGGTCACCCATAACCTCATAATAAGGTAAAAGAATGGAAATCTTTGATTTCAAGCAAAATGGACCTGTGTTATCAAAACAAACAAACCCACAGAGTGGCAATCTTTCCATATGCATTGCAAATTTTAATTGTCTCTGCTGGAGAAATCAGAATAGGATGAATAACAGATATTTGATTTTGCTTCTATGAAAATTGTAAAGACAGATAACAAATGAAATATTTAATTGAAAACTCATAGAGTTTTACATACTACCCAACAACTCTTTCATTGGACACGAATGACATTTTTGGTTGATATAATCAAGCTTAACATTTAGCAAATGAATAGCTTATGCCTAGGTGGCATTTTCTTTTTGCATATAATAATTACTGCTTGGCTGGCAGAGATAGGAAGGTTTGGCAACCTGTGATGTTTGATTAAATGTTATTTTCATGCTAAATTAGAAATTCTTTGTTATTTAACTCCTTCACTGTTAGGTACGGTATATCTATACCAATAGAGAATCAGAGAAATGTGTTTTAATACGCTGTACTAATACTTATACATGACCTTGGTTTTGCTACTCAGCCCTGTTGTTTCTTATTGTAGTGCAATCTATCTTCATATATCATACTAGCAATGAAAAAGTTATCCCCTTGCACCTTTCCCCTAGAGTATAAAGTGTCCTGTCAGAAGTCTTTTCAATCAAAGACAGCAGCATAAAACCATATAAAAAGAAATGTTACCTGCATCTCCATATCAGGTTAGGGCCAAATTCTAGGAAATTAAATAGGTAATACTGCTCTTTGACCTGTACTTCAGAGACAAAGAAACTGGCCACATAAGGATTTTCTGGGACATTATGGGACACCTTTACTTATGGTCGAATTCGAGGGTTTTAAATTTTTCAAACAATCGAATATAAAGATTTCAATCGATCGATAAAATAGTTCGAATCAAACTATTTTAAGCAATCAATTGAATTTTTTTATTCTATCAATAGGATTGTATAGCAATTCGGTAGGTTTAACCTGCCGAATTTGTAAATCAAATTTTTCTTAAAGGGACAGTACTTCAAAAGTCAAATTCGAATTTTAGAATTTGATAAATTCAAATCGAATTTTGGGCTATTCCATAGTCGAATAAGCTCAAAATTAATTCGAAATTCTAATTTTTTAAATTCAAATTTGATTCGAATTTTCACTTCAGATCAATTCGACCCTTAGTAAATGTGCCCCTACCTGTATGTTGGATATTTTGTAATCTGTGGTATTGCAGAAAAAAGTCTTAGTAGGACTTAATATATAGTTTTTGCTGCAAATTTGTTTCACTTCAACTCAACAAAAAAACCTCATTGATATTACTACATTTTGCATACAGCAATTGCATTGACTTCAATTTATTTAGAGCAAATAAACCGCAGTGAAAAGACATCAATTGAGTTCAACATAAATTGCTGTAAGCCCCAAAGGACATCTGGGAAGTCATGATCATCTATTAAAATGGGAGCTTCCATGGTTTGCTTGTTTGGCTGTAGGAAGAAACTTGTGTATATTGGAATATGATTGTGTTCTAGAATGGTGTGCAAGAAAAAGGTTACATTTCTTGTTGATTTTTTGTATATTAATTACCTACATTATATAAATATATATACAGTGTATATAAATATATATATACAGTGTGTGTGTGTGTGTGTATATATATATATATTTATTTTGTTTGTGTGTGGGTGGAATGTTGGTTCCTTTAACTTAGATTCCTTGTCTTCTTTTTCCATCAAGCATCATTCCTTCAGTAATATAACTGACAGTTTTGTGCTCAGGATTATAACAAGTTATTAATGTTTTATGCCTTATGGTATTTGCCTTGCGAGAGATTTTAAGTTGTGTGGAGACCAAACTAAATAATGCTTCATATAATTCTGCCTTGAAAATAGCAGGCTTATTGACAAGGCCTCTTACTCATTTTAAAATGTAAGCGTCATGTATACACAAGACAGGTATTCCAAACACAAGATATAATTCCCTTCAATAACACAGACAACCACACATCCCATCAGGCTTTATGAATATGAAATTACTTACAGGAAAATAACACTTTTTATTTTTCGATTTGTTTTCTAGATATTGATGCAGTTTGAATGTTCAAAGACTAAAAAGCTGAAGTATAACAATATGACAGTGATAGGGAAATGTAAGTTTCATTGAGATGGATTGAAAACTATTTGCTTCAATGTTTGCTTTAATAATTTAATTTTTCAAACATGGCAGAGAGAGAAATCAATATTTTATTAGGGAACTATTCCATTTTATGTTACATTAGTTTAACCTGCCTGTCTGTCTTTAATATTCCAATGACAGTTTTGCATGTGATGCTTTTAGCTTCTGCATTAAACACTTGTTTGTGTAATTATCACATTTACCAGATGATTGGCATTTTTAAAATATACTGTATATGGAAGAGCAATGTCCTTTCTCAAATCATTTTATTCTAATATAATTTCTCATTACAATTTTTCTGTTGTACTCAATGAAACATACATTTCCCATCATCTTTTCCCCATGTACTTTACACTTCACAAATCTCTTTATCACTTCCATCCACGTAAAGACCATCTGTGCACTCCATTTTATCCTCTACCACTTGGAACCCATCCTACACATTATTACCATATATGATTCTAGGTGGCCAAACGATAGGGGAAATATTCATCACCAAGTTTATGTTCTACACTGAATCCAACTTCTGTTCTTGTTCTTAGCAGCCAATATATTGGGTTTGATTCAACTCAATGCAAAATTATACATTTCATATGATACATGTGCCTTTTTGTATCACTGCTATGCAATTCAGAGATAAACACTTATCACATTAACGGATATATGTTTCCATTACCTATGTTTTTGCAACCTAATGGCTCATTGAAAGTGAAATAAATTGATCCTCTGGCACCTACCTACATTGTCTGGCTTCTGGCAAATTTCAGTCATCAGAAGGTTTTGTTAGTGCATGTCTCAATACACTTTCTCTCTGTCATTAACTCAATTTCTACAAGCTCTTGAAAAAAAGATGTCATGTATTTATCAATTTTTCCAACACCAGACAGTTAAAGGGACTTTTATGCTCCTTTGTGGTCAGGAGCAAATGTTCAGAATCAGAAAAAAATGTATTTAATCAACACTCAATCAATCATTTGTGATGCAAATATGTGTGTGATGAATGTTTTTACTGCCTTCCCTAGAAGCACAGACAACTCTTATTTTATGTAAAATTAATCGGTCCACAGGCATTTTGAATCTGGTCAATTAAGTGGTGTTGACTTGTAGGTAAGTATTGTTTCCACTTTCCATATAATAATAAATATGTTTCCATAGACAAAAATCTTAGATCTGTTATAACATACTCATGTTGTTTAAAGAGTGCCAAACAATTGTTAAGCAAGATGAACTATTACACACCATTCTTTGTCAAAAATCCATTCTAAGGGGCAGATTTACTATTGGTCGAATTTGAGGATGACTTTACCCTCGAATTTTACCAATAGAATTGTGGTCGAATTTGAAATCTTCAAATTCGAATATCGAATTTGAATTTTTCTACCACAATTATATCAATCGAATGATGGAATAAAAAAATTCGATTGAATGATTAAAAAATCTAAAAAAGTTTAAAAAACCCTATGGGGTTTAAGTTTTTTCCAATTTGAATCGAATTTTGGCCTATATAATGGTCGAAATAACAAAAAAAACTTAAAAATTCTACTTTTTAAATTGAAAAAATGCCATCAACCCTTAGTAAATCTGCCCCTAAGTGCGTAAAAAGGATCATGAGGTCTAGCTAATGGATTAAGAAACTTAAAATTTGACTAATTTTTAAAGAGGAAATGTTCATATAATCTCTCACTCTTGTCAGTATTTTGAGTTTTTAAATGGGGGTGACTGCAACAACAATATTTCACACGTTTATCTTTCTATGTAGGACATGCTCTAGCAATGTCTGTGTTTCTGTTTACAAACACTGTTACTACACTCCATCTGACCCTATCAGCCAAGATACATGCTAACAGTAAAAATAGGACATGTGATGTAAATTATTTAAATATAGATAGAACAAGATGACTTGCAAAGTGGCAATGAGAAACAATCTTTAAATCACAATAATTTAAATGTTAAGGTCAAGTATTTCTTCGAAAAAATGTATCAAAATTTGGTTACACTTTTTGGAAATAAAAAGGATTTGAAAACATCCATTGTGTTTGGTAAGTGGAGGGAACTTCTATATCCACACCACCATGTACTCCAGACACAGCTGAAGGATACATTGTCTTCTATAGCAATAATCCTCAAGTGGAGAACAGCCCTATATGTGCCTCATGCTGTTTTTTTTAACTTGAAAGAACTTTTTTTGTTTGTTTGACTATTCTTTTGCAGTTCTTAAACCTTTTTTTTAATCACATCAGAGTTTCTGCATGCACTGCTCATGCTATTGACAAATGATTTTGTAACCTAATTTTGGTTAAATTGCAATTAACTAGTGATGGGCAAATGTATTCACCTGGCGCAAATTCCTGCAATTAACCGCGGGCGAATAAGTTTGGCGAAGTGAAACACCCCAGATTTGCCCATCACTATAATTAATCCATGAGTCCCTTTTGCATATGAAAAGTACTGGGAACTGGGGTTTATAGCACAGTGCCTCCAACTAATGAACACCGAGTAGCACACCTCAGGAAACTTCCACTAGTACAAATAAAATACACAGTTTGCAATTTAAACAGATATAAACTTTATATAAACAGTAGTAAAAAAACTTGGCAATCTAATACACAATAAATTCCTGCACTGGGACATGTGGGTCACTACCTAACTCACTACCTGACTGTTACCTGTTTTTCTCCAACACAGTCCTTTTTATTATCAAAGTCCCAATCCTATGGAAGGAGTTAATAACCACACAGTTCAAATGGAATGTCCCTTCCCCAGAACTCTTATACTCCAGGTAGCGCTACCCTTTGGAGGGAGAGGTACTTTTGTAAATGCACAAGAACAGTCTTCAAATTGTGGCCCCATGATTGTATCCTCCTTGGGGTGGATCACTCACTGGGGTGCTCTCAGAGGCAATCACACTGGAGATTACCAGCAGCTCAGCAGGAGGATCACACTCCCCAGGGGTACCTTTTCTCCTGCTGAGTCTCTAGCAGCTAGGCAGGTAACAGGAACACAAGACTTGATTCTAGCTGGATCTTTCACTATACAACCCCTGTTATGCTCTGTTGGAGACCCTGTACAAAAGGATCCAAAGTCAGGCACACCCTCTCTCCCAAGGATGCACTGGGGTGCCCAGCCAATCCAATTGCTCTTCAGCCTGTAACTGGCTGGATGATGTCACAGACAGAAAAATAGGGGAAGGATTTCTCTGGTCCCCTATAATTTCATTTCCAGAAGGTTAATTTTTGGGAATATTATGTACTTACATTGCCAGTTCCAAACAGGTCATATCTTTCTGTGATTGGTGTTGCATTTTCTTCTGGCCTCATTGCCTGTCCTTCTCATCCACTGGATTAATATTGGTATGGTCTGAATGGATGTAGTCTTCTGACCTTGGTCGATTGGCTTGGCTTGAAGAACTCCTTGTTCTTCTAACAGAACTATGTGAGCTATATCTGGAGGTACAGTAGTAAGTCACTTTTACTTGGTTCTTTAGCCACATCACCCTGTGGGTTTGGCATAGCACTGCTCTTTACAACAGCTATCTAGTTGTTACAGTATGTGACACTAGCATGCAGCCCAAATTTGTAATGGCACACTACAATAGTATTAAAATGGAACTGAGCGGACGCGGCTTCTAGGGGCCCAGTGGTATAGGCTGATCAAAAGCCCTAAAACAAGCCTACATCCTATACTAGGGTCACCACTTAGAAGAGGATATTGCTAGCTATGCTGTTATGGGGAAGAAAAAACATTGAGATAAAAAAAACAACGCTGTCTCCTTACCTGCAACAAAAGGCTGATACTCAGAGTTGCAACGACAGCCAAGATGACTCCTGTCAGCAGAGCATTTTGTCTGCATCTCCACCATCCAGACCCATCTCACCATTGTTAAGGGCAAGTCCTATACCACCGGACATCAGAGACTCTCCAGGTCAGTTGAATACATGCGCAGCTTCTTAAATACACCCCTCAGATAAGGTTGGTTCTGTAACAGTTAGGTACTACAGGAGCAGCTGGCTCTGATACAAACACAGCTTAACAATTTTATTACCCAATCGGTTACAGCAGAAATAGCTGAGACCTACAGAGAGATCTGGGAGACATTGGAGAACGGACTGATAAACTTGAAACCTTTACAGATGACATAGATTGGGCAGTCTGGAGCAAGAGAATGGTGCCCTTAGATAGAATATCTTAAAGACAATTGTGAAGACCTACAGAATAGGTCACGTAGGCAGAATCTACGGTTCAGGGGAATCCCAGAAGAAATTGGGGGCCCAGACATTGTGAAATATTTAATAGCCCTGTTCAAACATTTCTGTCCAGATACTTCAATTGAGCTGTGGAAATTGGATTGAGCACACAGATCATTGGCCTCTAGGCCTCCCTCAATGAAAAGCCACAGCGTGACATTATAGTCCGTTTTCATTATTATGAAGGGAAAGAGCTGATACTTTCTAAAACACTCTCTGCAAACTCTCTAGAATTTCATGAGCATAAAATACAAGCCTTCTCAGACTTTTCATCAGTTACACTGGTAAAAAGGAGAGAGTTGCGGCCAGTCACTCAGATCTTAAGAGATTTCAAAATTCCCTATCTCTGGGGATTTTCCTTCAAGTTGCAAGATAACTTGCCACCATAAAGTTCTTCAGCCTTTTTTAGATTGTTTTACAGTGAATGGCTAGCCCAGCCAACTACCTCTACAAACTTCCATGACTAGAGTCTTTCTACCTGGCCTAAGAGGTTGGAACCGTTACCATTCCTTGACTGATAACCGCTCAATATGGGAGTCTGGAGTCTCCCTTTGGACCCATCCGATTAAACCAGCATGGAGAATGGATCTGTTTTTTTTCTTTTTTTCACCTTCACAATCATGCTTTGTTAGTAATGAGGGGTCCTATAACAATGCCCCTAAGAAATTGCCATCTTGGGTTGATAGACTAGCAGTTGTCCAGGAAAATTATCATATCAAAGGGTTTCTGTGACTACAGAGTCTAATGTGTGCTGTAGGGGACCATACAACTGTATGCGAGAAAACTTGCTCTACAGGATGTTGAGGGTTTTACAGTAGCTCTACATCTTGTCAGTTGGGAGTGTTTTTGTGGGGGCAGGTGAAAACCCAGGATAAAAGAACCATGCATAGGAGCTGGGAGGAACTGAGGTGGGCAGCTGGGTGCAAGAAGGAGGCAACTGGAGAAGCAGAGGAGCCTGGGAATACAGCATATGAGGACTACAGAGCAGATAGGGAAGCCATGTTCAGGGGATGCAGATGGAGACCCTAAACTGAAGATATTAACCATAAATAAGACACTGACATGGCCAAAGACAGCAAGAATATGAAATAACTCTAAAGTAAATAAAATAATTTCACACAACAATTTCTGTCATTGCTAGTTTTAAAATCAAGCAAATTAAGAGAATGGAACTGATCAAGAGAAAACTGTCCAATTTTTTTGTAATAATTGCATTATTCAAAAATATCTGTAATAGTGAGAACATTGATCTTTAGCTGGAAAGAATGATTTTTATTCCCTGTGCTATGAAGGGGAGTGCAATTATCAGTTTTCTAAGCTTTCAGCAATTTCCCTTAATGACAAAAACACATTATTCAAAGACTCACTTTGACAAAAATGCTGAGTCGTGTTGGCTCTTACAGTTATTGGCTAGGCACAAACCATGTATTTGCTTTCACACAGGCTCAAGAGTAAATTGTCTTCCATAAACAGTTTTGGACAATGGAGCTAAATTACTATTACTATTAGGATTAACTTCTATATTCCCAGTCCCAGTTGTGCCAACACCATGCTTACTTAACCCACTAACCAACCTTTAAACACAACAGAACTCATCCCCTATTCAAAGCAAAGGAATGTTCACAAAGTTACAGTACTGTAAACATTGTTTAGTACTGTCCATTGTACAATAATAGTGACTTTGCCTGAAGAAAGTACATACAAGAGTCACATTGCCTAAATGTTTGCCCAGGTTTTAAAAATATTCATACTTTTAGTTTGAACTACAGGAAAAAAGGTGTACACATTGTGAAAATCAGTTTATTAAAGGTATTTGGATTCCAAAAATATCCTTGGACTTCAGGTGGTCAGGCCCGGATTTGTAGTGTGGCCACAAAGGCCCAGGCCTAGGGCAGCAAAATTTTGTAACAATTTTGACTGTAAGTAAGCTGAACAATTTAGATAAGGAGGCCCCTTAGGAAAAGTTCCACTCACATCTTAAAGGGCAATTCACCTTCATTAGAAAAACTGTAATAACTGAAAAAAAAACCCCATAAATATGTTAAAACTTTCATAATCTGCCAAATTTGTAAATGTAATGTAAAAAGAACATGGTAATTACGGTGTGTGGCCACAAAAACGGCAGTCGTACAGCAGTTGTACAAAAGTTTGTCAACAAAAGTTGGTGACAGTCTCCCACTGAAAATCATCAGTTCACCAATACATGCAGAGATATAATCGGCAGCTGACAGAAATCTTCTAACATGTCAGTTCGACTGAAAGACCGATCGCCATGGCACGAAAACTGTTGGGACACTCCTTACACGGTTCGAATATCGTATGAATCGAGGTTTCGTACGATCATATCTGTACGTCTATGGCCAGCTTTAGGCCGCCAACCCCAACCTGCATGCTCTTCCTCCTCACAGCAACTGTCCCCCTGTCACTTTGCTCTGGATCTGTTTCTTTTGGCCCCTTTTCACTGGAAACTGGTTAGGCATGAGATTCAAACAGCTGTCAATCTCCCATTCATTTCTCTGTGAATATGTGTCCACTGGGACAAACTTTGCTGCCCTAGGCCATGCTTGGACTTACTCAAATCCAATACCCTATGACCTACTGATTTATCTTCTTTATATTACTTTATGAGCTGGGAGTAACTTAATTAGCGATGGCCGAATCTATCCCGTTTCACTTCGGCAAGAAATTTGCGAATTTCCAGCGAAATTCTCGAATTGGCCAAAAATTTGCTAAACGAGTCGTGTCACATTTTTGACGTTCAATTCCAATGCGCGTCGCGTTTTTTAATACGTGCATCTAGTTTTTTTACACCAGGCGAAATTTCGCTGGCGTTTGCGAATTTGCCTGTGGAGAATCACGGGAATTCACCGCAAAATTCGTGCCTGGCGAATAATTTTGCCCATTACTAAACTTAATTAAAGAGCAGGCCCCTGACTTACTGACTTGTGTCCATACCCAGATCTGTGAATTCCACTCAGAACCAGCAAAGTCCTTGCATTATTGTAGCTAACCCACTGATACCTGTACATAGAAATGGGTGAATCTGACACATCTCACTTTGCCAAAAATTTGCTAAATGTTAAGAATTACAGAAATGAATTAATATCTGAAAATTTTTTTTGACGCACAACAAATTTTTCAGATTTTATGGTTGTTATTTCCATATCAAAACTTGATGAAAGATTTTGCTCATCACTAACCTGTAGTACTCTGCTTATATATTAAAGTTGGGAACATGCAGGACATTACCTCCCTTTATATACTTTTTCTATTTATTGGAAATTTTTGTTCCCACACACTCAAAGGGGTAAATTTATCAAAGAGTGAAGTTCCGCCATTAGAGGGAAATTCCGCAGCTCTCAATTAATTTCTATGGGATTTTGAAAGGCGTATTTATCAATGGGTGAAGTGAAGTTTCATCCTTTGATAAATACGCCTTCAAAAAACCCATAGAAATTAATTGAGAGCTGCGGAATTTCCCTCTAGTGGCGGAACTTCACTCTTAACTTCACTCTTTGATAAATATACCCCATAGACTCAAAAGGAAGTCAACGGGGCAGATTTACTATTAGTCGAATTTGAGGGTGAATTACCCCTCAAATTCGACCAATGAAATTGTGGTTGAATTTAAAACCTTCAAATTCGAATATCGAATTTAAAGGGTTTTACCGCAATTCAATTGAATAAAAAAATTTGATCGAACGATTAAATTGTTCGAACCGAACGATTCGAATTATTTTAACAATTCAATCTAATTTTTTTTATTCGATCAAAAAAATTTAAAAGAACCCTATGGGAACTTCCCATAGGGTTTAATAGCAATTCGGTAGGTTTAATCTGGCAGTCAAATTTAAAGGGCAAGTAATTCGACTGCCGAATATTCAAATAGAATTTTAGTCAAATTGTTCAAATCATTCGGTTCGATCAAATTTTTAAATTTGATGGTTGAAGTGAACATAAAAAATATTCGAAAATTCTAATTTGAATCTTTTTGAAAATTCGATCGAATTTCGAATCATTCATGTGAATTTAGTAAATCTGACCCAAAGTGTGTGCTGCTTTATGTTTGCTCTTGGAATAGAGAAATGGCAGATATGTGCCTATATCTGAGAATGCATGTTAAGAAGATTCTTAGCAGTAAAATAGAGAGGTTTTCAGAGGGGATTTCAGAGATTAAAACATGTTTATATTGGTACCAGTAATTGGTATTACTTTTTTAAGAGCATTTATCCTGAGACAGAGAACTACCAAAATATGCCTATTTCCGCAAATGCACAGTAAGGAAACTTTTACTTAGAGGTAGAGGAGTTAAATACTGTATATCAGAGATTAGACAAGATGTATAACTTAGTGTTTTGCTATCTGCAAGAGCTTTCTCTTGCGGATAGCAAAACACTATGTTATACTTATTATATACAAAGAACAAATTGCAGGAACTGTCAGTCTGCATTTAGCAAGTTACATAATGAAGGTGAACTGAGAATAAAAAAGACAACACTCATAATTAGAGAAAGCAAAACTAAGAAAAGCACATACATCTGTTAAATCTGAGAGTTAAGCAAGCAGTGAAATCTAAAGCAGACTTGAGCAACACGAAAGATTGCTAAGAGAATGAGAAAAAAGTCTGAATCAAATGAAATGTTGAAACATTTAGAAGGAACAAGATGATGAGAGAGAAGATGAGAAGATGAGAGTGATGAGAGAGAAGTACTGTAGAAATCAGTAGCGCTATAGTATACTGCTGTGAAAGGAATCAGTTTTAGCTACTTTCAAATGGTATTGCACCACGAATGAAACTCTCTTTCTCAGGGATGAGCCCTTGCAGCGGGGTGGAGGAAGGATATAGTTGAACTGTAACCAGGTGCAAGTGCACAATAAGTTGGGCGCCAGTGATTCTTTATGCTTAACCAAAATATTATTTATTGAACAGCAGAGCAATAGATAAATCACCACATTGGAGTAAAGAGTATCAGTACAGTTGTATGGTATTAGTACAGAGCACACAGCATAAAGGAGCATATACTCACAGCACCACACATGGGCTGGATCCCTTCAGGCAAGGGGTCATGTCAGCAGTAGTTGAGCTTTGAATGCAGAAAGGTATTAAATAGGTTTCCCCCCTTTGCCCTAAGTGGAACCTGAGGGGAAACCCTATCCCTAGGTCTGTACACTTAGTCCCTGCTTCTGGGTTATTTGTACCTGGGATCTTAATCCCTCTATTTCTCCTGTTGGAGCATGAGCTGCTCAACTAGCTACCTTTCTATCACTCCTAGAGTGATCTATGACAGAGTATAGCTATACTTTACTATGGCCTTTGCGCCTAGGGATCATGCCCATTCCCTTCCAGTCTGCAAGGTTGGGCTAAAGCAATGAACACTGACAGCATGGTTCCCAAGACCTTTATACTTTTACACAGTACCATCTAGAGGACACTGTGAGAACTACAGGGGTTACAGTACATATAAGGTCCCCATAAGGACCCATTAGGCATCCATATTATTAGGAATGTGCCTGTTAGAAATATGTGAGGGTGTCTAATTTTCACATCCCTACACAAGTCTAGACAAATTTCATGCAAACAAAATCTTGCATTGTACAATGACCACATACAGCAATTCTGGATCTTTGTGGTGAAGAATACGTGAACCAGACACAGGAGAATACATGATTTAAGTACAGAATAAACCTTTCTTTATTATTCAGCTTTTCTACTGTCTCAGATATTCCTTGAGAAATTGGATAGTATAAACTTTACCTAGGAGTCCCTAAATGAAAATTAAAGTAGGAAATTTAGCCAAACCAAAATGTCATTTGGTAATTATGATAGGAGCATTCTGGGAGCAGTTTTGACAAACTTGTACTTCTTAGAGGTATTTTAATGTCTGATGTCAAGCAGCCAAAGCTGACTCCAAATATGTGCGTACAAACTTTCATGGACAGTGCACAATGTTATAATGCACGATAGTGGAGTGCTTGATAAAGGACCCGGAGGGGCCCGAAATGTTGCCTTTTTTTGTGAATTCATATGGGCAAATAAATCACCTTTTTTCACTTCAAGCAAAAACTTTTTTGGTGTGCTCCCTGATTGTTTGATTGGAGTGCACAATGTTATAGTGTAGTTATCCTGCAGATCCCCATGGCTTAAAACTAATCCAATAAGGCAGAACTACGTACCAATCTAAAATTTCTACCAAAGGTAGTATCTCCCTTTCACTTGAACCAAGAGATTGGAATTCCAGTTCTACAATCTCAAGACTCAGACAGGTCCTCTGATATTGTTAGATCCAGTTTGGACCCTAAAGACAAAAGACTCAGTCCCTTAGACACTCGATGCCCTATTTGTTCTTTTCAGAGATCAAAGAAGAGGCCATTTCCACAGCTTAAAGCTCATTCCACAAGGAAAGTCAGTACCTCATGGGAGTATAAGCAAGATATTTCCTTAGTAACTATTTGTGAAGCAGCCACCTGGGCATCACCTCATACCTTTTCCAAATTTTACAAGTTTGATGTTTTCCAGGCTCAACAATCCGAGTTTGGCAGGAAGGTGCTACAAGCAGCAGTAGCACATAGCTAGCTTCCTGATAGTTATATTATTTATCATTCATTTGGTGCACACAGTTAGTAGTTATTTTTGTCCCAACCCTTTTTTTTGGACGACTTTGGGACATCCCCATATGTCCTGCACTGACAGGTAAGGCCGTAGGCATAAAAGGAAATTTACTTACCCGGTAAATTTCTTTTGCATAAGCCCGTACTGTCAATGTAGCATTCCGCCCTTGTGTGTGGATGCCGATTGCTGCCATATTGTAGTTTAGTTTACTCTATGTCTCTCCTTCACAGACTTTACAACCAACTGGAGAGAAAGGAAGAGAGACACAGGAAGAGGAGGAGTCTAAAATCTGTTCTTTGTTTGTCCTGCCTCCAGAGAGGAGAACTGAACCCCATACGTCCTGCACTGATAGTATGGACCTATGCAAAAGACACTTACCAGGTAAGTACATTTCCTAAAATATATACTACTAATGTCAATAACTTCTCAAATGTCACTAGACTACAGAGGTAGTACACTATCTCTTGGAGCAGTTTTTATCTGCTGAGAGCCAGAATGTGACTGGTGATATATATAATGTAGCTTAACTCTGGGAACCCTGTATTTCTTATTATATTATTCCTATGTGCACCTTCCATTATTATTTCCTTTTCCTAATATCTTCTAGAAACTGTTTGCATAATGTCTTCTATTGTTGATGTAACCCAATAGTTAACTGGAAACATGCAACTCTTGATCTCAGGGATGGGCCCTCATGGAGGAAGGGTGTTGCTGAACTATAATTCTCAGGTTGATTAAATCAATTTGATGCCAAGAATTCTTAAAACAAATAACTATTTACAGGAATGTAGAACAACCCCAAGGATATGTACAGTGTCAGATATGACACTGTACAGTGTCAGATATGACACTGTACAGTGTCAGATATGACACTGTACAGTTTTTCAGCATTTACTCATGAACAGAAGTGTTTGCCCAGTAAGTGTCCAGAAATAGTTTGCAGATTTAGTCTTATTAAAAAAAAAGTACAGGCCCTTTAAATGGAACCTAAGCAGAATTGTCAGTTTCCCGGCTGCCACCAGTCATGTGACTTGTGATAAACTTCAGTTTACTGCTGTACTGCAAAATAGGGGTTCTACTGTATATCCCTCTCCCTACTGTAAATTAGGGAGACAGCTAACTGCGTGAGTGAATAGATTTGTACATGCCATTGTAACTAAATGTGCCCCCAAAAAGAGAGAGATGATCAGGTTTTGAAACAGGTAATATATTTATTTATATTAAAATATACAGTTAGGTCCATAAATATTTGGACAATTACTTTTTTATAATTGTGGCTCTGTTCAGATGCAGTCACTTTGGATTGTGTGTTAAATGCGTCGTGACTCATCTATCCCATTTATCCCACTTATCACAGAATATTGTGTCACAGCATCCCATCCAATTAAAGAGTTCACCATTGAAAACAATGGTGCTTTGGTATGCTAATGAAAAGGTTAAATGCATTAAATGAGTTAAGATAACTTTGGATAACACAGTTTCTTCAATTAGCCCTGAGTCACGACGCATTTAACTTACAAATCCAAGTGACTGCATCTGCACATTACCAAAATGTTTAGTTTAGTTTAGTTTAGTGTTCAACAAGTGAAATGCATGCTCAATTGGGGTCAGATCGGGTGACTGAGTTGGCCATTCAAGAATATTCCACTTCTTTAGTTCCTCACATTGTTATGCAATCTATTTGTTCAACTGCATCTGAGTTGTTTAATTCAAAATTCATTGTGGTAATGTACAGAACCAAAAAGTTAACGTTCAGTAAAATCTGCAATTTAGTGATTTTGCAGAGCAATAACCATTCGCCAGGGAGAAAAGTCACCTGGTGATAGAGTGCGAATGAACTCTAGCTAGTCTCTTTTGCAAATTGTCATCTATGCCTGTTAGTGAATTGGTGCTGTCCCTGTGGATGGGATTTATGGTGAAAAGTCGCTAGTGTTAGCCCTTTAGTAAATCTGCCCCTCTGTGTGAGAAGTAATTTTTGTATACTTCGACTGTCAAATAGGCCAAAAATTTATTCAAATTGAAAAAAGTTTAGTCAAAGTGAAAAATTTGACCATTCGAAAATCGAAGTACTGTCTCTTTAAAAAATTTGAATTCGACTCTTTGCCACCTTAAACCTGCCTAATTACTGTTTTAGCCTATAACCTTTATGGAGGCTTTTATCAAATTTTGAGAAATCAAAATTTTTTAAGGAAATCGTTCAAATGTTCTGTTTTCGATCGAAAAAACACTTTAAATAAATATTCGATGGTCGAATTTCAAAGTATTTTCACTTCGAAATTCCACCCTTGATAAATCTGCCCCTTAGTGAAGTGGCACAGTATTGATAAAAGCCTTTTAATTGCCTTTGTATTCAATAAACATGCTTCAAGTATTATTGAAATCTACATTTATTATGTTATTTAATTACTAACTTTTCTGTATTTTTAAATTGTAAATTCTATCAAGCAGGACTTTCTTAGTTCCTGTTTTTAATCACTACATAATAGTATGTGCTGTAATAAAACACCTATATTGTATATCTATAAACATACGTTTTTCCTAGCAAATACATTATTGCTAAAAAGCATGTATTAGAGAACAGCAGCAAGTATAATCTATTGGTAGCATGCATGCTTGTTTTTCCATCTCTGCGTTAGACTAAATTCTATTTATTATTATTATCCTATATGGTTTGCTGTGACCTGAAAAAGGGTTTGAAATACAGTATGAACCAGTTAATTAGCAAACACATTTATTTAATGAAAAACTAATCCTTGGTTTAATGGATTGGCAAGCAGTGATCATTTTGTATACAACACCAACTGTCCAACATTTGACACTTCTGGTTATGCCATATGCATGGCATACTGGGTACTTAAAGGAATTGTTCAGTATAAAAGTAAAAACTGGGT
>CM044446.1:31553853-31582795 GCA_024363595.1 Xenopus borealis
AATGGAAATTGTACTGGTCTGGTTTTCAGTGGCATTGCTGATATCCTACATAGTCACACGTTTTACATTAACAGTTTAAATAGAAAGATCCATCTGGTCAAGGGCAAATGTGCCTTCCATGCATTATGAAATAGCTGTACTTAAGTAAAGTGGCCTTTTACATGGTCTTTTACGAAATCAAACACTCTAACATGACTTGTGCATAATTACTTTTGTGCACTTGGTTTTAAAACATATCAGAGCTGTTAGTGTGTATTTAACTTCAGCAGGAAATATACCACATAATAAACATACTGAGGGCATAATGTACTCTGTGACATGTTTAACACAAAATTGATCTCTTTATTCATTAATGCAGAGATGTAGAAGAATTTTTGACCTTCTCAGACAGTAAAAAGCTTTTTTTTTCTGCACATTTTTATTTGCTAAATTTGTAAAAAAAACATTGCACTAAGTACATCTGTGCATTGGCAAGCAACACAAGAGGGAGTTGTTATTTGGAACCATAAAAGGATTTGTACAGCATAAAGAACATCATGTATTTGAAATACTAATTTCAATATTTCAAATGTTTCCATCTTCCTATTTCTATGCAAGATTTTCATAACAGGAATAGAAATGTACATGGTTGTATACTTTACCTAAAATTATTTTTGTATCAACCCCAAGCTCCGTAAAATAGGTATTCCAAGCTTAATTAAAAATGCCAAGATTTTAGTCATCTAAACCCTTGAGTCCATTGCCTGTGTAAATAACTTCAGTCTTGTCTCAACCTGAAGAAGAGGATCTGTATTGTAGTGGCATCTTGAACTTTGGTTAGCTTGGGAATGCAGAAAGTAAGCCAAACTCTTTGCTAAAGAACATCTTGTAGTCCCAAAATTTTTGATTTGTGTAATTAATTTTTATGAAGGGAAATGTTGTTAAAGGAGAAATAAAGCTTAACTAAAGAAGCAGGACAGTAATGCTGTACATAGTGTTTGGGCTTTTGTGTCATCCCAAGGCAATAGCCCTTTTAGAAGGGAATCTGTGTCTCCAAAGATGCCCCAGTAGCTCCCCATCTTCTTTTCTGCTGATTCATTGCACATGCTCTGTGCTACTGTCACTTATTGAGCTTAGGGACCCACTCAAAAAATACAGTACATAGAGGCACATTTAACAAGGTTTCAATTTCGAATTCATGTGAGTTATTTTAAACTCCTAATGAAAATTCAAAATTCGATTTGGGGAGATTTATTTCAAAAATCTAATTTGAAAAAGAAAGACAAATTTAAACAACCCATAAACTCGAATCAAATTTGATTCGAATTCAATCAAATTCTATTCAAGTTTTTTCACCCAAAAAAAAACGTGAAGGTCAGGAAGGCTATGAACAACCCCAAATCGACCCCATTGATTTATACAGTAATTAATCAGGTTTTAGGTGGGTAAGTATCCAAACTCAATTCAAGTTATTTAAAAAAAATTAAATTAGATTTTTGAGGTATATCATACTCTAGCCCTTTAAGTACTCATACTTAAAGGGCTAGAGTATGATATACCTCAAAAATCTAATTTAATTTTTTTTAAATAACTTGAATTGAGTTTGGATAATTCCCTAGTATTAACAGACCTGTCTTGCTGGAGGAGACTAGCTTTTACTATATTGTTTAAAAAGTAAAAACCAGGAGTTAGGCATATGTTGTTTTCAATAGCAATTATATTTACAGTACAAATAACTTATAAAGCACTAACAATTTTTAATAAATGCAAATCGTAAAATAGCTTATTGTGTTTTTATTTGTTTATTTTTTTTTTGTTTTCTTTTATTATGTTTTTTGGATTGACATGTCCTTTAGCATGGCCCTTTTTTCTCATCATGCATCAATTATAATAAATGTTCTATATACACATGTAAGAAATTAACTATTTAGGGTGTTATGAGGAAAGAAAGAAAGGACATTTTTTTGGATATTTGCCTTTAACACTTTCATTGGGAGTATGTGCCATCACAAGTTTTGCAGACTTTTTCAAAGCCAAACGTATTATTCACACTTACAAAGATGCAATTCATCACTCATTGTCTGGAATTCATCAAACAATTGCATGTGCCTTATGATTTATGTGTACTTTGATGAATAGCAGCAATTGAGTATGCAATGCAGGAAGAAAGGAGGACATTTTAATAATATTTACAAGCAGGTGGTAAGAATTAATGCAACATGTTTATTAAAGAATTACACTTATCAGTATGAAAGGTATGGGCTTTTGTTGTTTGATATAATGTAGGTAATAAACTAGGACTTAAAACACCTCAGTATAAAATTATGATTAACATGATTGATGCTTGAATGATAAAAGATATTTAAACCAAAACTGCAAGTAAGGCTCCAGAGTTTCAATATATACATGTTTAACCATGAGTTATAATTTTGGTGGTTGCAATAACTTCAAAAACAGTTTATCTTCAGCACACCACTTACTTGTTAGTTATAGGATGCATTCAATCCCAGGCTGCTTCAAGCCCAACACAATAATATCTTGGAGAAAGGGAAAGAGAAGCTCACCATATCTCGGCTCCTGCCTTTAAAGCATTATTGCAGCACAAATGTGACACAAACTTTCGGGGACAACCCCTTCCTCAGGTTGCGATAACTTCACGAGGATACAGTCTTAGATATTCCAAACTACAAACTATTCTGTATATATATATATATATATATATATATATATTTCATTTTTCAGTGAATTGTCTAATTATGGCTAAGGAATGCCTGACGTAGTCACGATTCTTGAGTATTAAGTATTTTCTTTATTCTGTAGTCTTTTTTTGTGCTCCATGTAAAGTTTTATAAAATAGTATGTTTTTTTAATGCCAGAAGTAGCTAAATAGAAGTGCCTAGAAAAATTGATTCCTGCATGTATTATCTTACAAGAAAAATTTAACCTACCCAATAGACTCACTTACTGCCTTCTTTAACGCAGCCATTTTCCCCCAGACAGGTGGCATTTTAACAGAATCAATCTCTATCCCTAAAAATATTAAACAAGTTATAGGCCCCTCGGTCTTATTCTTGGCTTATTTAAATTGCACAGTTATTTGAGCCACTTGGACCTAAAAATAAAAAGTCATCTGGATAGTGAATTTAAGATGTAATCCTTGTTTTATCACCCAAGAAGGAACTAGGCTTGAGAAAGGGTCTTGCATAGGCCCGAAACGTTGCCATGCTTACGAGCTAATAAATAATTCACAACTGATTACACATTATCAGAAGTGCCCTTGGTTTTTTCGTGTGGATTCTACTTATTAGACCCCTTGGCAGTTCGGGGTCATACACCTGGAGGCACCTGAGACCGAACGGGAGAATACTGGTGAGAGCAATCCAATTTTTGCATAGCCAAGAATGAACTAAGACACTCAAAATACTAACAGGAAATGAGCATCCCATGGGGAGGCATCTGTTCACACAGCAATTGCCGGCGCAAAAATGGAATGCGGGCGTGCGTTTTTTTGGACACCTGCATCCATGATTTGAATGCTGGTGAATTTTTTGTGTGCACTCCGCAAATGTATTCATCGGCAGCGAATTGTGGTATTTCCCGTGAATTCGCAACAGGCGAATAAATTCACCCATCACTACTCCATTTGCCTTGTCAGGAGAAGACTTATAAACTTTGTATAAGTCCTGTTATCATTCGCAAAGCCCCCTTGCTGGTATGATAATGATAAATGATGTATTAATCTATATTTGCTTTCTTCTTTTTAGGAGCTACACATAAAGACAGTTCAGCAATTCTTCCAAGTTTTAGCTCCTTTTCCAACTTCTCCTTTACTACTGTATATCCATGATTGAATAAGTGGACAATAAATTATTTGAAGCGTGTACCTTTCAATCATGCTTGCTGGGACAACAAACCCAATTTTAAAACCTATTACATCCTTTTTCCTAGGATGATCCATTAACCATGGCTTGTGTTCACTGGTGTTATCCCCTTTTTTCCCCTTTTTTTACTGGAATCACCATTTGATGGCTTCCATTACAATGTAAGAACTCATGTTTATATTTGCATGCTGACCCCCCAACAAAAAACTTTTTGGTTAACAGCGGACAGGCTCCCAGTACCTTGCCCATCGGTCCTTGCCTAATCAGCTGAAAAAGATATTCATTGATATCATTAAATTACTTATGTCTTTATGATCCCATTCTAACTATGGGCAAAATGTCATACTCTGCCTAAATTGCTCATCATAGTAAAGCTATAGTGTGTCACCATGAACACTATGGGGCATATTCACTAAAGCGCGAATCGTCTAATGCTAACGCTAATTCACCAGCGTGACGTCAAATCAGAACTTCGCAAATTCACTAACACCGGCTCTGGCGAATTTTCACTAGCGAAGTAGATAGACTTGCGGAACTTTTAGCTATGGAGTGCTCCCACAACCTTTCTTTCTTTCTTTTTTTCACTGCTACATATACTGGCCTTTTTTGTTTTCAAAGAAGTGAGCTGTGCATTATATGTTTTCAGTACATAACAATTCACTTGCATGTGCTCCATTTACTACTCCAGACAACATTAAAGAGGCTAATACATTCTATCTCTCACATCTGTATCCCAGCTTTTCTTTCAAAACCTTATTGTGACAGATTTGTGCCCTGTTCTTTCATAAAAATAACGCTTTCATAAACGTGCCCTATACTGGTTGTTTTTGACATGCTGATCGGTATCTTGAGTGGAGACAGATCTGCATGGAGGAGGAGTGGAGAAGGGGAAAAAGAGTGTTAAAGGTAGAGAAAAGCTGTGTCGTTTTTTTTTAGAAAAGTAGTTAATGATCACCCGGCAATGCTTTCCACAACCTCACTGTCCTTGCTGTGAAGAACCACCTACATTGTTTCAAATGAAAGTCCTTTTCTTCTAGTCTGAAGGGTGGCCTCTGGTACAGTGATCCTCTTTATGGGCAAAAAGTCCCCCTGATATTTGTCTATAATGTCCTCTAACGTACTTGTAGAGTGTAATCATATCCCCTTGAAGGTGCCTTTTTTCCAGAGAAACCAACCCCAAACTTGTGCACATGAATGTTTTTGGATGAGCAGTATGTGAAAGTGTATGTGGTCTGGGTCTAGCACATTTTGTTTTGGCATTAAGGGCATTAAGGGCAATAGTGAGTGTGCTATAGTAGACAGAGGTAGCCACATAAGGACAGGGGGTGGCTGAGATATTAGAATGAAGAAAGTCAAAGGAAGAAGATAGATGCAACACATCTAGAGGTTGAAAGTCATGATAGTTATGTGCTTGGGGAATAGCAGGGGGTGAGGAGGAAGTTAGTGAGAGTTGAGCTCATTGTGCTCAGGAGGGGAAACTATGAGTTAGTCATATTTGAGAATTAAATAAATGTAAGATCCAGAGCATTAGCATTGGAGTGAGAGGGGGAGTTTGAGCACAGGTTTAAGCCTAGGGAGGATGTTAGTAAAAGAGACAAAAGGGTTGTTAATATTGTTAACAGTTATATTAAAGTCACATACAGATTAAGCCACTTTGGATTGTGCATTTGACACAGAATAACTTAACTCATCTATCCCATTTATCCCACTTAGCACAGAATATTGTGTCACAACATCCCATCCAAATAAAGATGTCACCATTGAAAACAATGGTGCTTTGGTATATGCTAATGAAAAGGTTAAATGCATTAAATGAGTTAGATAACACAGTTTCTTCAATTAACCCTGAGTCATGATGCATTTAACTCACAAATCCAAGTGGCTGCATCTGTAATATGATGGATGGGGTGTCAGATAAAAGAAAGAAAGGGCTTTTTTTATATAACAGTGAAAAAGGAGAAAAGAGCTTAATGCAATGAGCTTCAAATGAGGAGAATGACAGTGAAGGAACAGGTGGAAGAACATAAAAAGTACTGTGGGGAGAGATACATAATCCTACTCTACCCCAGCTCTGTATCCAGGTCTGGGAAGTATGAGTAGAGTATAGGCACTTTCAGGACAGGGCAGTAGGGGAAGCGGTGTCAGTAGGAGAAAGCCAGGTTTCACTAAGTGCAAGTAGGTTGAAGAAATTGGTGATGAAATGGTTGTGTATATTGGTGGGGTTGTTGCAAATTTATTGTGCTTCCAGAGAGCACAGGATACATAAAATAGGTTTTTCGGTATGGGGAGAAGAGCTCTGAAACTTTGGAATTTTAACATGAAGGGAAGGAGACAGTGGCCGTGATACAACTGGGAGGGGTAAGGAAGGGCCACGGTTGGGGAAATGTCCCTAGCTGCCAGCAATATACAGTTAAAGGGAAAGATAGACTAAGGGGCAGATTTACTAAATTCACATAAATTCACATGAGTGATTCTAATAATCGATCAAATTTTCAAAAAGATTCGAATTTCGAATATGCAAATTAGGCAGATTTGACCAAATTCGACCATCAAATAGTCAAATTCAAATAATTCCAATATTCGAATTTCATTTTATTCGAATTTCATTTTATTAGAATGTTCAAAAATTCGATGGTCGAATACTTCCCCTTTAAATTTTAATTCGACCACCTACTTTGCCAGATTAAACCTACCGAAATGGGGATCGTTCCCTAAGATCGAATATAAAAAATTCGATTGATCGCTATTTTCTTTTTTCTATCATTCGATCATTCGATTTGCAGTAAAATCCTTCGAATTCAATAGTCGAATTCATAGGATTTTACCTCCCCATTATTCCCTGGTCGAATTGAATTGAATTGAATTTTTTTATCATTCAAAATTCGACCAATAGTGAGAGCACGATTTGTAAGTTCAAAGTTTGTATGAAGAAAGGGAGCTATCTGAAACTGCAAAACTTTATATACTTGATGTGTGGAGAGGGAAGGAAAAGAAAGTTATGAGGCTGAAATTTCTATAACTTTGTGACTCATTTGAGGAGGTTGAAAAAATGTTTTAGAATACATGAAAGTGCAAAGAAGAGAGAAACTGGATAAAACATTTAAAACATTTGAAGTTTGAAAGTAAGAAACAAATCTGTTTTCTTGTGATCCCAGCGGATTCAATATTGAATCATGAGCCTTGTTTATAGGGGTTGTTCACCTTTGAGTTAACTTTAAGTATAATGTAGAGAGTGGTATTCTGAGACAATTTGCAATTGGTTTTCATTTTTTATTGTTTGTGGTTTTATAGATATTTAGATTTTTATTCAGCAGCTCTCTAGTTTGCAGTGTCAGCAATTTGGTTTCTAGGGTACAAATTACCCTAGCAACCCTGCACTGATTTGCATAAGAGACTGGAATATGAATAGGAGAGGGACTCAATAGAATGATAAGTAATAAAAAGTGGCAATAACAATACATTTGTAGCCTTACAGAGCATTTGTTTTTAGATGGTGTCAGTGACCCCCATTTGAAAGCTGCAAAGCAACAGAAGAAAATTGCAAATCATTAAAAAAACTATGAAAAATAAATAATGAAGACCAATTGAAAAGTTTCTTAGAATTGGCCATTCTACAATATAATAAAAGTTAACTTGAAGGTGAACCACCCCTTTAACTGTTATTTATTAGCACTTGTGAAATATTAGCACTTAGAATTTATTAGCACTAGTGCCATGCCCCTTAGACTAGTGCCATCCCTTATGCTGGGCCTGAATTTAAATGCAACTGCGCGTGTCCAAAACGAGACGCCGGAGGAAAAAAAAAAAATTTTGTCAGCGTTTTGCGAATTTTGCGGGAATTCGCATCAAATTTGTCGCCGGTGAATAAATTTGCCCATCACTACTGAGGAGTGGACACCAATATGAGTTTAAAGCACTAAATCAGAGCAGGTCTAACAGACAAAAGTTTTTACTGTTAACATACAATATATAAGCAGGGATATGAGCAGAATTAAGCAGTTTACAGAACTTGCAATAAAGTGGTGTATATAGCAGTATACAGATAAGTAGACTTACCTGTAGGAGTGAGAAGAGAAAGTAGTTGGTTCCAAGGAACTTCCTTGTTTAACTGCCATTTCTTAGCACTTGTGAAATGTTAGCATAGAACAGTTTTTATTTAGATCACAGGAGATATGTGAACCCATAAAAAATTATATTTTGATCTGAAGTGTATTTCTTCACTGCTAATGCAATTGTTGTTAGTGATTAATCCAAGGAGACAAAAGTTGGTTAACCATCAGTTGTTAGGGTAACAGTTATTTGACAAGAGGATTTCAGGTTCTTGTTTATACTGTCAGTAACATACAGATGCAGTCACTTGGATTTGTAAGTTAAATGCGTCTTGACTCAGGGCTTATTGAAGAAACTGTGTTATCCAAAGTTATCTTAACTCATTTAATGCATTTAACCTTTCCATTAGCATACCAAAGCACCATTGTTTTCAATGGTTAACTCTTTAATTGGATGGGATGCTGTGACACAATATTCTGTGCTAAGTGGGATAAATGCGATAGATGAGTTAAGTCATGACGCATTTAACACACAATCCAAAGTGACTGCATCTGTATTGAAGGATTCTGATGTTATGCTGCTTTACAGGATTCATACTTCTGCAATATTTCTTAGAAAAAAGTATTTTGTCTGATCTGATTTTAATGGGATTAATTTAGTTGCTATAATTTCTGAAGGACTATCATGTAGGCCAGTTATTTAAATATACTGTATAGGCCCATGTGTAACCAGAAATCAAAAATGTTTTGTTCATATATTTATTTTAAATGGCAATAAATCCAGAAACTAAAAATTTAATACAAAAAACAGTTTACAGTTTGCCTGAATATCAGAACAAAGTTTACTACAGATGTGTCATGGTTTTCCAAAATGGGATGAAAATACAATTTGTTTAAGATGCAGCACTATTATAAAATATTACTGGCCAAACATCCAAGAGATGTATGACAAGCTGAGGTACCACACTGATCAGTGAGGCCAACTACACTTTAAATCTGATAAAAGTGTCCAGAAAATATCCCTTTCCATGTGTTGTATTCCCAAAATATTAATTATTGTGCAATATGTTATTGGTCTGCATTTAGCCTACATATAAAGAAGGCCTGGCACACAGAGACAGCAACAAATAAAATAAAACCAAAGACTTCTATGTTTATTTTTGAATATAATTATTCATAAAATGACTGTTTCTGTTCATAGCATGTATCTTATTTACTGTTTCATAATATTGTTAATTATATTTTATGAAAGGCCTGCTATTTGTATACTGAAAATAACATAGACTTAGAATTCCATTGATGGAAGAAGCCTTGCTATCTCCAAAACAACGTGAATGGATTACATGTACATGTTTTCCATTTCCCAAAGACTGTTCAAGCTGATTAACTTTCTTTCTGATTCCTATCTTTTGCCGGTAATACTTCATTTCTGCATATCATTGTAGAAAAGGTACACTTCAATTTTTCACCATTACTCTGTACCTTTTCACATTCCATTTAGCAAACACAAAATAGTTCGGAATTAGACTTATCACAGACTGGAACTTTTCTGCTATTAATTTGTAAAAAGGAAAATCTTTAGATGGATGGCATCCAAGCTGAAAATGCATTCCTTTGAAGTGCCAGGCCTTCTTTATGTGCATTTGTCCTTTTTAAATCATAGGCACCTGCATATTGTATTTTTATTCATTGTTTAGTTAATTGATTAAATAAATCACAAATGAGTCATACAATTCTATAACTGATTTGAACAGTAAAATATTTTTATGCTAATATACTGTACTGATGATTATACTAATATACAGGAACTTTGGGTTCAGTATAATCACCTTGAACCTGATTTGTGTTACCATATCAAATAAGGGTTAAGAGAGTAACAATATTCTTGTATATTGGTGACTACACTGTAGTCAAGTATATACAAAGGGGCAGATTTACTATTACCATGTGAAAAGATGGGGAATAAAAATCCTTCAAATTAGACTATCGAATTCGAAGGATTTTACCGCAATTCGATTGGTCGAACGATCGAATAGCAAATATTCGACCAATAAAATCGTTCGAATAGATCGGTAGGAACAATCTTAACCATTCGATCGAATATTTTTATTCGATCAAAAGTAACTAAACCCAATTAGGTAGCTCTGATCTGGCAAACTAGGCAGTCAAATAGAAATTTAAAGGGGAAGTACTTTGACTGTCGAATAGTCGAATATTAAAAGGGATTTTTATTTGAATCATTCAAATCATTCTATTCGATCGAACTTTCAAAATTCACTGGTCAAAGTGGTCTTCAAAAACATTAAACAATTCGGATTTGAATCTTTTTGAAAATTCGATCGAACTTCGGGTATAAGTATGTGCATCCTGTAACAAAATTCACTTGTTTTATATATTCTGCAGAAGTAACAAATACCACTCACAAAATTTGTGTCTTTTTTTCAATTTTGTATTATTTTTGGAGACAAATTTAAAATATATGCTGAAGATGGTAGCTTATTGCATTATATTAAATAACATTATAAACAGACACACAAAACAGAACAAAGAAAAAAAAGGCCAACTCTTTAGGCTTAAAGAACTGACCTCTCAGTTGAAGTACCAAAGCACCATAGTGGGTTCTTCATGTTAAAGGCACTGAGGTTGTGGAAATGCCCTGATGGGTGATTTTATGAAGGCAGATTCTATTATTGCCTCTAAGAGTGGCTTGATGACTGATGATGTGTGTGTGTGTGTGTGATATGTGATTGGCCACTATTGGACACTGCCTTTGTAGTTCCCTTTCTGGCTTACAAAGGTGGCTGTTTATAATTGGTTTGTCTTTTTACATACAAGGAGGACCAAAAAAACTACCCAGTTGTAAGCTATCATGGCTGTACCCACATGCTCCGGTAACCAGAAATAGCAGTACCCAACCCTGGCATCATCCAGAACTACCAAACTACTGAATGCTAGCTGGCTCCCATCTAAACCTGTGATGTTGAAGAGCTGAATTCTCTAATGGAGTTGTGTATATGTGAGTCCTACCCGATGCCCACATATTCTTGCGGCAAGGTGTAAAATGCTCAGTGCACTATATTATTTGCAGTAAAATACTTCAAATGAATGGGAGGCCATTGTTGATTTACATAGGCCTCAGCAATACTGAATAGTATTTTGATAAATGAAAGCAGAACAAATGCATACGTTGTTTAAAAATACAGCATGATTTATGTTTCCCAAAGAGGTACTCAGGTCTCTGATTTAAGATTGTTCTTCATTGACTTTGACTTGCATTTAATGACTTTGATTAACTAATAATAAAGATATACAGTTTCTTCCCTGTACGGAAGAAAATGTTGCTGCATAAGAATTCTGTCCCTGAGATTTACATTTTCACTTTTTTTCCCATATTAGACCACAGGAGAGGTGGATTTTAAATCCTCTAACCATTCATCCACCTTAATCTTAATTATAGCAATATAACAATTAGATATTTTAATTGATGTAATTTATAGTTAGCAATTTAATTGATGTAATTTATAGTCAAGAGTGTATTACAGCTGCCATGTTACAGCACTCAGGTTGTCTTGGGAGTCTTTGTTTTGTGACATGCCATTTATGGAATGATTCATATTTTCCATTTAGAACAAAATGAAATCCGGCACTGTCTAGAACGTGTTTTCACTTTTTAATTTTTAATACAAATATTTAGATCCATCTATCCATCCATATAAGTGAAAAAGATTCAGTTCCAATCTGAATCGTTCATTCAAACAAATGATCAAACTGCATTTTAATTAACTATAACTGTAAAATGATTAGATAAAGGTATAAAAAGAAAAGATGTTCTAGTGGGAAAAAGTGATATCACTGGGATATAATGAGTGAGCAATAGTGATTTGTCTTATTTTGCTTTTGACGTTTTGACGCCAGCAGCAATTTTTATTAATGTACCCATTTTGTATAGGTTCATTAAAGTAAATGGCCATCCAAATTATTTAGATGTGTTTTTTATGTGCGTCACTATTCTGACAAGCGCTAAAAAAAAATTTATGTAGTGAATTTATTCGCTGGCAGTGAATCACGGTAATTCGCATGAATCCACACCTGCTAAATTTATTTGCCCATCACTAGTGATCAAATTAAATGGGTTAATGAGCTTCAAAGTTCCAAAAAAACCAAGGGGAAGATTTATAAAATTCACATGAATGATTTGAAATTTGATCGAATTTTCAAAAATATTCAAATTCGAATTTCGAATAACTTTTTTGATTACTTCGACAAACAAATTTTTTAAACAATTCGGATTTGAATCTTTTTGAAAATTCGATCGATCGTATAAGTATGTGCATCCTGTAACAAAATTTACTTGTTTTATATATTCTGCAGAAGTAACAAATACCACTCACAAAATTAGTGTCTTCTTTTCAATTTTGTATTATTTTTGGAGACAAATTTAAAATATATGCTGAAGATGGTAGCTTATTGCATTATATTAAATAACATTATAAACAGACACACAAAACAGAACAAAGAAAAAAAGGCCAACTCTTTAGGCTTAAAGAACTGACCTCTCAGTTGAAGTACCAAAGCACCATAGTGGGTTCTTCATGTTAAAGGCACTGAGGTTGTGGAAATGCCCTGATGGGTGATTTTATGAATGCAGATTCTATTATTTCCTCTAAGCAATAATAGCACTGCACTGGCCTTTCCTTTTAAGAAACCAGCAGTATAATATGCCCCATAGTTTAATTGTCGAGAGACTAATAATGCCTAGGATACCAAATTCTGTAAAAACAATGGTTTAACAATACCTCACTTTGTGAGGTGCTGGGTAATTATTAAAAAAAGAAGGGAAAGACCCAAACTTCTGAATTGCAATGCAAAACTTGAATTATTTTATTTCATATGACATTTTGGTCTTCATTCTCAAGGATAAAGAAAAAACAAATGTGCTAACATTGACTAAGATGTCAGACATAGTGATGGGCGAATCTCCCGCGTTTCGCTTCGCCAGAGAAATTCGCGAAAAAATTTGCGAAATGAGTTTCCGACGCGCGGCGCGACAATCGTGGCGCGTCATTTTTGGCGCGCGTCTCGTCGTTTTCGGTGCACGTCTCGTCGTTTCCGGCGAATTTTTCGGCTGCAAATTTTTGCTGCCGTTTCGCGAATTTATTTGCCAGCGGCGAATCTCGGAAATTCGCCGCGAATTCGCCCCTGGCGAATAAATTCGCCCATCACTAGTCAGACACAATCATGTGACAATTTGGCACCTCAATATAGGAAGGTACAGGTCTTTTGTATAGATAATATCAATAATAATAGGCAAATCTGTCCTGCTACTCTTTGTTGAAAAATACATGAAATAGACAGAATTCAAATACAGCATTGAAGTCATGGCAACTTTTTCCAATCTGCATTACTTTTTCAGGGCACAATACATTGGAGTCTATAGGAGTTTTGTTTATAGGTGAAACCTGGCAATTGTTTTTTAATAAGATTAAGAAAACATATATGTAAACTAATTGTATGTAATCAATACAGTAGCTTGGATTGCTTGGACTGCTTGGAACCTTGGCATTTCCAGGTAAGGACCCTTTCTGTTTTACAGTTTCACTAATAGCTGTGACAGGAAACAGTTTTTCAACCCAACTCTCATCCTACCTAGTAAACTGACCTTCAATCTGGGCGTCCAGGTATATCTAGGAGAGCAAATTGGTATTTTCCTTATGGATACTCATGCTGCATGCTGTGTCACCCAGTCTGACAACCACCACTGTAGTTAATGGATGCAGTAGAGAATATGTACCCAACATGTATTCTTCATTGATTTTGCTCCCTTAAATTGCTTTACCACATATCATATATAAAATAAGAAGTGATAAATCACAGATGAGCTACTAGCCATATCTAGTTACAAATATGTTATAATAGTTGATTGAAAATATTTCTAATCTCAAATACATTTTGTGATTCATTACTAACATGAAACTTTGCTATTTATCAAATACTTCTAGAACCATATACAGTTGACAAGTATTAATAAACTTTGTATAGATTATCTGACAGTTTTCCTAGGGGGGAAAAAATATATATATATATATATATATATACAGTATATATAATTTCCAATGTACATGTAATCATACTTTTTTCAGTTTTTACATATTTGCAAGTAGAAGTTTGCTTTCTCTGCGCCTTTCTATTTTCACTCCTCAGCAGGAAGCTATAATGATAACTGGCTTGGTCTAGGCATCCAGAGGAGCAGATTCTTGTATGGAAATAGATGATATACAATGTAGCTAATAACCATTGTCACTACAATATACTGCATTTATACAGTACTATGCTTTTAGTATATCCAAACTATTTAATCCTGCTTTATGTTAAAGAACAATTTGATCTATTAAAGTCAGAATTGATAGTAGATTGCAAACTGCAGTATAAGGACTGAGCTTTTTACCAACTAAACCCAATATGCAGCCAATGCTGTTGTTGGTTTTTGTTGTTCAAATTGGGCAAAAAACATATTAAAGGTAATAGTGTATTTTATAAGACTTTTACAGCCAATGCTGTTGTTGGTTTTTGTTGTTCAAATTGGGCAAAAAACATATTAAAGGTAATAGTGTATTTTATAAGACTTTTAAGGCACATGAAGTGGTTATACTGTGGGCCCTTTATTATGGACTGGAAATTAGTCCATATTGCAACCAAAAAAATATTTTGCCCTCCTGTTTCTGGACAGATAAGACAAGAAGCATAAGAATGTATGAAAATTATACAAAAAAGGTTTTGTGTTGTAGTATACTTTCTACAATTTCAGTTTAAATCCTGCACCTGAGAAATGCTTAATTAATGTTTGTGCACAACTTCAGTAAAGAGAGAGCAATATGACTCTATAAAACCACTCTAAATATTGTCCTAATATATTAACTATTCTTGTAAGTTATCCTAATCATTAAGTACAGTATTTCGTTTTTTTTTTTAATACTTGCATTTTTTGGTGTTACTGTTCCTTTAACTGCTGCATTTATTTCTAACCAGCCTGAAACGCTTGAAAATCATGAAGGCAAAAAATATGTTCCAGTTGACCTACACATGATTTTTAGCAACTTCAGACTATAACAAATCTGTAAAAAAAATTTGTCTAATAATTTGAGTTATTCTCCTTAAAAACCCAGACAGAAAAATTTGAGGTTTGATAAATAGGCCCCTTGATGTCCAACACATCTTCCATGTATTTCTACATGAATTTGACAGCTTTTACGTTGGATTTGTGGCAAAATTGAGCACTTCGCCACCTGAGATTTTGCAGTGGGAAAAAGTCGGCAAGACAAAAAAGTCACCATAAGAAAAAGTGAGCATTGACTGTAATGCATTTGGAGTGAGAAAAAAATGTTGTGCGTGTAAACATTGTCATGCTTAAAAAAAATTAACGCCCATTGACTTCAATGCATTTCACAAATTTTTCCCCATTTTTGCAGGGACAGATTTACTCATCACTAGTCTTTACTAAAAATATTGTGGCTTAAGTACTGTAACTATACAAAAAAAAATTGTTTGTACTAAATGTCCAGTTTAGAGAACCAGCGTACTATGAACCTCCATAAATCGTCCTCTTAGAGTTCACTTTGATAAATATATTTCATAAATCCCATAATGACTAGAAAGATGATGAGTTTTTCTGTGGCAAGCTCTAATTTCACACTTTGAAAAATCTGCCCCTGTTTGTTGCATGGTCTAGTCTTATTGTTGAACATGGATCGTCAGTATTGCGATAATCACATTTTTTTATTTTCATGCTATCTTATTATCTTTCTGATGTATTTATATTTTTGCAATTTTTTTTGTTTTGTTGAATCAAGAAAAGATGACAATGCAGTTTTTGATAAATAACCTTTGTAATGTCTGTCTAGAATCTTATTCCCAGCACTGTTTCCCTGACTGACCAGGCATGACAAATCCAATCTATTTGGCAGCTGTAATCTCCTCTCTGTCTTTGACAACAGCTTCCATATCTCTACTACTTTTGATAGATGTTCAAATTGAAAGCAAACTTTTGTGCATGCCCACTGGGTCCTGTTCCCACAGCAGGTCTCTTTGGCAGTAAAGACTTTTTTGTTATATAACTTTCTAAAATATGCAAATATTTTTATTACAGAATATACATATATTTATATAAACAAAGGGGGGTCCTATCAGCTCCCAGAGGGAGTTTTCAGGACCAAGAGGTAAGCTTCAGTGGTCAAAGTCCAAAATCATAGTACAAAAGGGTTCAGGAAAAATCATTATCAAAGTCCAGGCAAGAGTTCAAAGGCAGGCAGAATAATATCAGAGTCAAGGTCCAGGCAGGGTCAGAAGTCCAGGAAACAGTTAAACAGGAATTATAGAAAACCCAGGAATGTACAAGACATCGAACCTATGACGTGGACGTCCTTAAGTATTCAAATTTCGCGGCGGGCGAGTGATGTCATCACACCCATCACACCAGCATCACAATGCTGGCATCATTCCACGTGGTTCATGAGCGCCGCCATCTTGGATGCGATTTTGAAGAGAAGCGGAGCACCATCGGGCGCTCCTGACACAAATATGGTAATAGGTAGGGATGTCCATAACAGTAGGTAATGTATTTAAAAGCCCCTGTCAGGTGTATAATATTTATAATCAAGTAGATTCATTAGTGATAAAGGAGCCACATTATAAAAATTGTAAAACAAATAGAAACTGAGAAATTGAGGATAACTGCTTCTGTTTAAACAGTACAGTGTTGGGGGCATGTGTTGCCTGTTTATTCTTAGATGTTGTCAAAATGTGCTGTAGCACGCACTACTGAATGCTCCACAGTTGTTCCACAATCCCATCACATTCAGCCATGCTGAGCTATCATAAATGTTTATCACATTGGATAAGAGTAATAAATGCTACACTAGTACACTGTAAGGTCCAATATATTAAAGCAATTGAAAATTCTTGAGACAGTGAAAATATGTTGCTCCTAATGATTCTGAGATGGTTTTACAGCTCCACCTCCACAGGTCATTGCTTTCAATTTCTGAGTAGGGTGGCATGAAATTAACTTGAAATAGGAGAACGCTCATAAAAAAATGTATCTGGGGAAAAAGATAAATAAGGTACTAGCTCATGAATTGAAGGTATAAACATTTTGAAATACAAACTGAATTCTGCCAGGTAAGGCATTTGTTAGTATCACTGATCAAACAATGACACTTTTATTACAGGTTAACATGTATTAAGGATTATTATTAATCATACCTTAATGCATGTGACCATCACTTGTTTTACCACTGGTTTACATTGTTGCTGGTTAGGAAAAATAGACTTATTAAACCACATCAATGTAGTTTTTGAATGCTTGGGAAAGCTCAATGTACAGTATGTGCTACAAAAAGGTATATAATGCATTACTGATTTAATCAACTGCCCATTTGTTAAAACTGGCTTACCATCAATTTTTCATAAACTCTGTGAGTAATGTAATGTGCAGCATCAAAACCCTAAAAACTTCTGTTCCAGTTGTGAGAATTCAGATTCATTTTTATTTACTACACATTTTCACTCAGTCAATACATAAGAATAAATGAAAAGGTAAATAACTGTAATTATTTATATATTTTTAGGAAGGTGCTTTGTTTTCTATCATTCTAAAAGGATGTTCACAGAAAGTTAAAGCTGAAATCTATTTATGGATTAGTTCAGTTTGCCCTTTGAATAAACATAACCATGGCAGAGTTTGTCTGTGTTTTATTATGACTGTCACATACACTGCATTAAGAGTTCAGAACATGCTTCTCAAAAATAGCTTTTTCTGTTTTTTTTTCTTATTATATGCATCATCGAAAAGAACTGTCTGCTCTTGTAGAATTCAGTTTCAATAAAACTTTCTAAAGTATAGTTGTAATAGGATTGCACTTTTATGCAAGAGAAGTTTTCCAAAAGTGTATGATACAATAGTAAATCTTTATTTCAGCTGTAAATAATAAATTATATATTTGGTAAAATGTCTGCACAATTGAAGTCATAGCTTCATATGATTAATGAATGTTAACTTTTAATTTATTAAAAGTTAAGATGTATATTTTATGTTCTGTAAACAAATATCAATTTCTTCCCATACAATTCAGTGGATTAAGCCATCCTAACACCCCTTTAACTGAATTTTTAAATTTACTTTTATCCTTTTCAATTTTTTTATTTTTAATCTTTTCTCTGTTTTTACATATCAGCAACCCTAAAAAAGGTACAGGAATTTTAAGGGGGTGTATAATCAAAAATTTTAATTCTTTTCAGGGGGCCACTGCCTAAAATAAACCCGAAGTATCTCTTATCATTTTGAAGTAAAGCAGCCACCATGTTGAAGAAAACATGCAAGTTGAAGTCCGTGCACATGGAGAGAAGGGGAGCTGGAGCACTGAAGATCACGGTTTTCATGAAAACTATACAGATTTTTTAAATAAAACTCAACTGAAATTGAAGATATTTTTAGGCAATGGACCTGTTAAAGTAATTTTACTGTTTTGACTTTACATCTCTTTTAAACAGTTGGTTTTGGGTAGGCTCAATGTAATCTGTGACAGCTGGGCCTACCATCTCAAGATTGCCACTTTCAAAAACTATGAAAACAAAGCTATATGAAAATACATAAAAAATTCAGTACCCGACTAAACCTTTTAACAAATATGTTAAATTCTTTCTTTTGGAGACTTCAGCACTGTAATAGAGAAAAGACTAAATAATATACTAGGCCCTTTCCTCCTTGTCACTCCCTGCTCAAACCACATCTTCTCCTTGAGAAAAAACATAGTAAAACTCTGAATTATAAAACATGAATGCAGAGATCATAGCCTTGGACAAAGTAGAGGCTATGGGGCAAATTTACTATTTAGCGTAATGGCTAACGCTGACAAAAATTTGCCAATTTACTAAGTTTGTGTTTTTTCAGAGTGTTACCCCCTTCGCCAAATTTCACTTTGCCAGGTTAGAGCAGGCAAAGTGTTATAGAGTAGCTAGGAGGTTAAGAAAAAAAAGAACAACATTTTTTTTTGGGTACCCTGCTCCCCCCTTAATTTCCTAACATATACTAGACTAGGGGCACATGTGTAGGGCAATAAAAAAACTATATTAGTCTTTATTAGGGTTCCCTAGGTTTGTGTAGTGTTATGCATTTACTGTAACACATACGGCCATTCAAAGTTTTAAACTTCCCGCTGTATGCAAATAAGCTAGCAACTTCGTCAAATGGCAAGTTTGCTTTTTAAATAATTTGCGCTCATCTGGTGAAAATTCGCCAGGCGAGAGCTAGCGGAGTTCAGCGAAGGCTGTGCTAGCGCAGCTTCGCCACATAGTAAATTTGCCCCTATGTTGGAGACTATTTTCTGCAATCTCTGTCTATGGATCGTCTTTTCAGGGGCTCATTTATAAACTTTGTGCAGTCCAAAATTATTTGCATATATTGCATTGCTAGGGCCATCTTTCCTTTCCTGTGAATTATGATGCACGGCATACAAATATTTAGTTATGGTTCGAAAATACGATGTGTGTTTGTGTGAGCGCACCCATGGTGCAGTGTTGCATGTGAATATAGCATTGGCAGTAATTATTCAAATATAAATTTGCAATTTGCAGAAATTATTTAGCTTTTTTTTATTTTTCTATAAATATATAAATATAAACATATGCAAGGCAAACACATTGTTTACTGATAACTTTATTGGTAAGCCTTCATTGATTCCTTGGTTCACATATATTAAAAATCTGCTGCTATTTTTACATAAAACCGAAAATGTAAGGTATCAAAAATTACTTTCTAATTGATCTGAATCATTACTTCACTGACACTTGAAATCTTAGTTGTAATTTCAAATATTGTATTACTTAACCAGTAAGGTGTGAGGCGTATGTATAGTAAAAATGTAATTCCTTGAAAAATTACTCAAGGTTCTATTTATATTGCAAAGTATGCTAGATCGAGTATGATTAATCCCTTACAATTGGCCATATTGTATAGATGGTGTGGTGTGTTTACCATGTGCCTTGGTGCATCAATACATTACTTCATCTGCTTTGTGGAGCAAGTTTGTCAGTTCTTTAATTTGGGTGAATAATGAATAATAAAGGACACATACAGAATGACTGGTATTTCATTTACAGATCTTTACATTTTTCTTAAAGCTACTATTAATAGTTAAAAAAGTTTAAAATTAATGATGCAGACAGTGCTTACAGAAATATAATGTTTTACAGAAAGTCAATGAACAGACATATAACAAAGATCAGTGGAAATCTCCTTGAAAGGAGATTGTGTTTCTTCTTCAAAAAGCTTACAATCCATACACAGTAATTCTACAAAACATTCTCTATATCGCTTTGTAATAGTCGTGCAACATAATGAATTCATTATTTCCCAAATGCCAAAGTTCCATAAAGAGGTGTTCTAGCACAAATGTGGAATCTACAACCAAAGATTAACTTAGTTTCCTACCATATTCAATAAATGTTTCAATTTAAATGACAGCTATAGCAGAGCTTTACTAAAACTATTGTAGACTGCTCATTTTATAAAGAAGTAGCAAAAGCAGGAGAAATGTGTTGAATTTAATGCAACATATTGTTAGGTAACGCCACAGACTGATGAATAGAAAAGAACAGATCTACTTGTGTAAACCCGCCAATAAGACATGCCAGCTTGGATAACAGATAACAATAGGGAAATCAGAAGGAGCCAAGAACACATTTTTGTTTTTGCTTTTTTCTTGTCATGTTTTGAAAGCATTTTAGGTTTGATCATCACTGGCAAGCGCCTCCATTTCTAGATTCTCTAATATCCTTTCCAAAGACCTGCATTCAGAAATTAATTTTGCCTAACAAAAAAAGTTGCATAAACAAAGACTTTTCTTCAACAGCTCATCATGATTACATCAATCAGAGAACAATATTATGATAAATTACAAAGATCCACTTCACAGGAATATCTTCAGCATAAGTTGTTCATATAGGTGATATATTTTAAAACTATAAAGAAAGATATTGCAGACATCAGTCAAGAAATACCTGAAAAAAAAGCTTAAACACATTCCATAAATTGAAATTTCTAAAGATAAAAAAAACAAACAGTTTCATGATTCATGAAGCTGCTTTGTTGAAAGGCCCTCATTTGTCACTGATGCCACTGCAAAAGTGTAATACTATTTATGTTCAATAAAACATATGTGCATTATAATATCTATTTACAGCACAGAGGGAAAATGGTAAATGTGGGATAAACTGAATATCATAGAGTTGAATATAAACGGCATATCAAGATACTTGAGAAAGGACATTTGCCCAAAACATGTTGTGTAACGCTACACCCCAATAAAGAATTCTGCAGACAAGATTTGCTGCCTTGGATTTGTTCCACAACAATTCAACATTTCCTGATGATATAAAGACAGTAATAATGTTACGTTCAGTTTGCAAATTCAAACTCTGTTTTTACCAGAGAAACTAAAGTGCTAAAATAGTTACTTACTTACTATGTTACTCAAATACTACCAGCCATAAGTAAGAAACAGGCATGCAGTAACAGATGGTTTCTACTGACAGGGATATTTTGATACATGTATATGATATAAGTGCTAATTTAGGAACACAAGTAAAGTGTGCAAAGTACAATTTTGGATTCAATTATACACAGAATTTTTACAATAATTTGTGTGTTATAACATCCACAAAGAGAGATGCATCTGAAGCAATAGCTTTTGATGTGTAAACTTGCAAGCCAATAGATGCACTTACTAATTTGGAACAGGCAGGATGGCCTGGCACTTACTCATAACCTATGAGTAAGTCCCCCCACAGGCACGAAACGCGTCAGGTTTGTTTGCCATGTCCTAAATACATTTTTCAAATGTTTTACTTATTGTTTTACTATTTTTCTTGGAGGTACTCACAATAATCCATTTTGAATTGAAGAATTATGAACTGTGAGTATGCCTCCTGTATGTTCTTTACTTAAAACTAATTTTTGATTTTTCTAATCTTAATTTTTGGTAGTACCATTTACATATATTTTCTCAAAAGAACTTTGTGGCACTGAACTAATAGACACATACCTTTATCAAACATACAGATCATTACAATAGTGCCAAATATTTACTGATGTGTATTAAACATGTTTAATTCATTGTTTCCATTATCTATTAAATAAGGGAACCAATGTCTCTGCAATATAACTTTCAATATTCAAATCAAATGAGGATTGGTACCTCTCTCTATCAAAGATGTGGTTATTGTAATAAAATAGTGGGTTTTTGCACTTGTTTTTGGATAAGGAGCTGTCTGCTTTATTTAAAAAACTCTGTTCAGAACCATTAAAGTACATTTTATGAACACATTTTATGAACACAAATCTGGCCTATGTTATTTCCAACCCTCTATAAAGGTATCACATAATTCTAATGAATAAAAGGAGGGGGTGGGCGGGTGAGAGACAGCATTAGCCTGGCATTTTTCTGAACATTGTGTTTCTCAAATGAGGTGCCAGATCTTAGAGGCAAAGGCAGGATATAATCAAAAAAACTCTGACAGAAGGGTTGTTGCCTATGATTTTAGTATGACCAAATAATTGCTGTTATTTTTTTTAAATATCAGTAAGTCCATTTTATATGAATCCAAACTTTAACTGAGGGTTGACAAAATATCACTAGTAGTCACAGTAGCTTTATTGTTCTGTACAAGCATTCCAACTTCTTTGCAATCATGGATCATCCACTTTCTCAGCCACCAGTCAGGTTATAGTGTACATATTTGTATTATACAGTACACTTTAACATATTACCGGTAAGGGCTAATCATTTTTCAGGTTCAAACTGGACATTTTATTTCATTCTTCCTTGTCCAATACAAGAGGAAAAAAAACTGTTGAAATAGAACTTTATATAACAGGAATGCTGTTTTTTTCTGCTGTAAACACTAGAAATTTTAAGAATTCATTGCTTTTTAGTTCATATTTACTTCTCACTTAATATTTGTACCTATCTTATATAAGCTGGATGTTCACTACTTCTCCAAGTGCCATTAGCTTGGCAGCTTAATTTTTAAATAAAAAAAAACAATCCTAAAATGTAAAAAGATATAATTAATAGTATTACAAAACAAATAAGCTATTGAAAAACTTTCCTGAATGTTTGATTTAACCATATGGGAACGGGAATTTTATACAGTGTCGAATTCGAAGGATTTTAAAGGGCTAGTACTTCAAAAATTAGACTTGTCAAATTTTCAATTTTTTTTCTATTCAAATCGAAAAGTAGCCCAAAATTACTTTGAAATTTGAATTTTTTTTAAACAAATGTTTTTATTAGGTTTCATAATATATAAAATAAACAAATAGTATAAACAAAAAGAGGGTTTGGAGGTAAAGTATATAGAACAAAATAATATATTCCATACTTGTTTGCTTTACAATCAAAACCCAAACAATACTTCAAATCCCTGGGAATTAGTGATGGGCGAATCTCCCGAAATTCGCTTCGCCGAAAAATTCGCGAATTTCTAGCGAAATTCGCGAATCGGCGAAGAATTAGCGAAACGAGTCGCGGGACGATTTTGACTC
Organism: Xenopus borealis; assembly: GCA_024363595.1. Classification (NCBI taxonomy): domain Eukaryota; kingdom Metazoa; phylum Chordata; class Amphibia; order Anura; family Pipidae; genus Xenopus; species Xenopus borealis. Next base: position 31,577,361 of record CM044446.1, read on the forward strand.
GTTTTTTTGGCGAAATTTCGCTGGTGATTCGCGAATTTATTCGCCAGCGGCGAATCGCGGGAATTCGCCGCGAATTCGGCCCTGGCGAATAAATTCGCCCATCACTACTGGGAATCTCTATGTGGGTGAAATTAAAAAAAAACATTACAAATGATTACTGTTTTGTCCAAGTTAAAGAAATCAGTCATTTTACTCCTAACACATTTTAAATGACACTTTAGTACAGATATTATATTTAATGTGCTGTATGTGGACTGGCTGAGGTTACAACTGTCTTCAACCCAGAAACAATACAGCTGTAAATAGGTTTGCTTTGGAAATCTCGGAATTTATAAGACATTTACAGAAAATGATTTGTGGAACCATATTCTATAAGAAATTGACAGGTGCTGCCTTGTCATTTATTTTTATTTTACTCTATGCAGCGTGAAAAAGAAATTCTGGTTCAAGACAAATATAAAACAGTGATAATATATATTATGTAATATAACAGATAATATAAAAAAGACATATACATCTATCATGTCACCAGGATGATGTTGCTCATATTAAAACTGCAAATCTTAACAATGATTGTTTTCACAGTTTTTTTGCACAGGACTTCATATTTAAACATCGAGAAATAGGCATTATAAAGCCAAGTTACAAATTATTACCATAAAGTATGCTGTGGACTGACTTGTGACCTGCTACTGTATATCTGCATATTACTGAAGCAGACATTTACTGCTAATCTAGGAGGAGGCACTTGCACCTAGCTGTAAAAAAATTTTCCATGTCGCAATACCTTGTAATAATACAAAATAATGCTTTATGTTAAGGTCAACAGTATTAAGAGCTAGAAGGTAGTTATTTTCCTCTCTTTTTATCTACTAAATAAAGTTTCCTGTTACAGGTATGGAACCTGTTATACAGAATGCTCAGGACCTGGGGTTTTCTGGTTAACTGATCTTTCCATAATTTGGATATTCATACCAAATGATTTAGTAATGGTCGAATTTCGAAGTGAAAAAACTTCCGAATTCGACCATTGAAGTTCTTTTAAAGGGCTGTTTCCATCGAAAATGGACCTATTTTAATCAAATAGGTTGGTTTTTGATCGAATGAAAATCAAATGATTTGAAGGATTTTTGCACTAGGACAGGTTCTAGGAGGTCCCCCATGGTCTAAAATGGCAATTCGGCAGCTTAAAGGTGGTGAAGTGTCGAATTCGAAGGATTTTAAAGGGCTAGTACTTCAAAAATTAGACTTGTCAAATTTTCAATTTTTTTTCTATTCAAATCGAAAATTACTTAATTTGAATTTTTTTTAAACAAATGTTTTTATTAGGTTTCATAATATATAAAATAAACAAATAGTATAAACAAAAAGAGGGTTTGGAGGTAAAGTATATAGAACAAAATAATATATTCCATACTTGTTTGCTTTCTTTTTAATTACAGAAATGATTTCTATGTATACTTTCAGATTTATTGTCATTGAAGCATATTACTTTATAATCCATTTTTTATTTTCCTTTGATTGTAGGTATTTAGCAGTTTGTATGTCATTTCCAGTTTGTTTGGTGACTCCTGGGGGTTGATCGTGAATTCTGTTCCTGTGAAATTTGAATTTTAGGCTGGTTTTGCTTCGAACAAGGATTGATTAAATTTTAGTTAGGATCAAGTGCAAGATCCTGTTTTATTACAACAGAGACAAAGGAAATCATTTTAAAAATTTGTGTAGTGGAGTCTATGGAAGGGAATCTTTCCATAATTCTGAACTCTGGATAACGGGGTTCCTGATAATGTATGCCATATGTAAAACCTTTCTAAAACCTTTAATCTGTACCAAGAGCAAAATGTATATTAAAACAGAGGATGACACAGTTAAAAAGCATGATGGAGTATCCAGTCTACCCAATGTTGCCACCAGAGGCCTACATACTATGATGCAGTGTTAGAATCCCCCCATTAGAATTATATTTAAACCTGGTGCTCAATGTCTCCTGAGGGAACCCTCCATTTAGTAGTGAGTCAATTGGAAACCGGAACAGCAAGGCTATTTATTGATTGGAAGTGATTTAGGGGCAGATTTATCAAATTCACATGAAGGATTCGAAGTACGATCAAATTTTCAAAATTATTTTAATTTTAATTTTCTAATGTTTTGAAGGCCACTTCAACCAGTGAATTTTTAAAATTCGATTGAATCGAATAATTTTAATAATTCGAATAAAAATCTATTCGAATATTCAAATATTCAACAATTAACTTCCCCTTTAAAAAAAATTTCAACTGCCTAGTTTGCCAGATTAAAGCTATCGAATTGGCTTTCATTATTTTAGATCGAATAAAAAATGTTGATCGAATGGATAAAATTGTTCGAATCGTTTGATTCGAACGATTTTATCGTTCGATCGAATTTTTGCTAATCGATCGTTCGACCAGTCAAATAACTGTAAAATCCTTTGAATTCAAAGGATTTTCATTCCCACACTTTTCCACACTATTCTCTAATTTGAGGGTATTTTAACCCTTGAATTCGAACCTTAGTAAATCTATCCCTTAATGTTTCAGGGCCAACCCCTTCATCAGATATACTAGGAAATGAGGCAATTCAATTCTTATAGGATAACACCAGTGACATCATCAAAATTAGCATATACAATTAAAACATTTTTAATACAAAAGCACACACCTTAAGGTTAAAATGAAATAATGATTGTCCATAATATAAATTAAATTCAAAATATACAATTTTCATATTGTCCATATTCTAAGTCTTCTAGGCTTTATAGGAAACTGTATTGCAAAAAAAGTAGTGATTAGCTGTTTTACCCTGTCAGTTGAGGAGGGGAATCTATCCCTGGTTTATTCAAAATCAGTATTCTTCTTTGTAAAACAAAAGAAATTTATGTAAGTAATATTTAATACAGCATTAAAACTTACATAATTTACAAATTGCAAAACAGGTTATACTCCTCCTTCTGGCCATGAGGGATCTTAATTAAGAGCCAAAATCCAGTAACATGTGGTAGTAATACCTTTGCCTTGTCCTGTACAACTTTTATTTTTACTTTTTCAAGTATCTGCCATCTCACTTGGGACACCTTATGGCAGTTTTCAAAAAATGTTTTACCAATGTAGTAGTTCTTGTACGCTCATCCTCCTTGGGTGGTTGGTAATTTCAGGGGGACTTATGACTTCAAGTCATGTCTTTATAGGTGGACTTGTTATCCCTAAATAAAGGAACCCACATGGACACTTTATGCAATATATAACATCAGCACTATCACATGTGAAACACCCTGTACAGGTAATTTGGACCATTTCAAAGGGTGTGCCCTGAAACGTTAAATCACTTTCAATCAATAAACATGCTTATAACAGCCTTGTTGTGCAGGTTTCCAATCTACTCAATTAAAGAGTCCCCTTGTCAAGTGCTCTTCTAATTGAATATATTGCAGTGGATTGAAAGAAAACACCATTGTGAGTGGCTGTTTTTTTTTTTTTAAATAAACTAATAGAAGCACAATATACTTTTAAGAATGCTGAATGATTAAAGCTGTAAATTAACCACATTGTCTAGAAATGATGATCAAATTACAAATGTCTGTGCAGCCCTTGCCATAGCTACCTTGTAGATCATCATATGTCTCTCAATCTTTTAGTTGTATATCCCTGTTGTAGAGCCTACACCATACAAGAAAAAAATGTCTATAGGGTTCCAGCATTCTGTCTTTTTTCAAAATGCATCAATTAGTGCTGCTCCAGCAGAATTCTGCATTGCTATCCATTTCTCAAAAGAGCAAACAGATTTTTATATATTTCATTTTGAAATCTGACATGAGGCTAGACATATTGTCCATTTCTCAGCTGCCCCAAGTCATGTGACTTGTGCTCTGATAAACTTCAATCACTCTTTACTGCTGTACTGCAAGTTGGAATGATATCACCCCCTCCCTTTTCCCCTCCAGCAGCCTAACAACAGTTAACCAGATTACAGCTCTCTAACACAAGATAACAGCTGCCTGGTAGATCTTAGAACAGCATTTAATAGTGAAATCCCATGTCCCACTGCATACTATTCAGTTACATTGAGAAGGAAAAACAACAGCCTGCCAGAAAGCAGGCACAAGTAACATGACTTGGGGCAGCTGGGAAATTGACAAAATGTCTAGCCCCATGTCAGATTTCAAAACTGAATACAAAAAAATCTGTTTGTTCTTTTGAGAAACGGAATTCAGTGCAGAAGTCTACTGGAGCAGCACTATTAACTTATGCATTTAAAAAACAAACAAAAAAAAACGTGTTTTCCCATGACAGGATCCCTTTAAGAGATTTTCCAGAATGGTAGGTAAAAAACTATTACTGGTGTTCTACACTGGAAACCAACTTTACGTTTCCATAATATGATACAGAATGTCTAGATACCTTTCTTCAACCATTTTCTGTGAATAAAAATATAAACTATATTAAAACCTTAATCCTCTAATTCTCGTATACTACTCCCTCAGTTACTTGGTTAAGGGTCAGCAAGTGAGCCCAACACATGAATGTTTATATAAAAAGGAATTTTTCTGAATAGTATTTTCTCAATCACGTTTTGAAAAAGTATTACTTTGAACAAACAAACTTCATAAGCTAATGGGAAAATCAACACACAAATCTGACACAATGTCAATATTCTGACAAGCCAATTTAAGTACAGGGTATCATTTAAATACATTTAAATGCAGATGCAGTAAATGCATAACCTAGAGTCTGATTCTACACAGACAATGTACTTCTACACAAAACAAGGATATATTACCCACATATCTGTATGAATTAAATTCTTTGCCTGTTTATGCTGTTGAGAGGAGTTTTAAGCATGTGGGCTGAAGAAGTGAGATTTAAATTACCTGAATGAATTCTGGAACACAAATGAAATTGGTTTTGTTTAACATTCCATGTACGTATGTGCATTTTATTCAATATTGTCCTCAGCAACAACATTCTCAAGGTTATATGTACAGAGGTTATTCTCTCTTCATTGACTTTAGGTGATAGATTTAAACGATTATGCCAAAGAGAATCCTATTTAATTTTTAAATTGAGGACCAAAAAACCCTGAAGGTCTGAACTTGCAACAGTATTCACTTGTTTAGGTAATAACTATTATTGTAGTTTTTGTTATTATAGATCTTCCTACAGTGACTAATACTTCATACTACAGAAGATTTTTTCAAGTAGGTGTTAACTTTTTTACTATTCACTGAAATATTTGTAAATACTATATTTTTAATAACTGTTCTAGCCACAAATATGTGCACATTGTGTATACAGATGAAGCCACTTTGGATTGTCCATTTGACACAGAAAAACTTAACTCATGTATCCCATTTATCCCATTTAACACAGAATATTGTGTCACATCATCCCATCCAATTAAAGAGTTCACCATTGAAAACA
>CM044446.1:31592695-31606005 GCA_024363595.1 Xenopus borealis
GTATACAGCGCTACATATATATATTGACAAATATAATATTTTACAAAACAAATCAACAGAAAATATTCTGTAAACTATGATAAATGCTGGTGAAAAAAAGCCTGACCTCTTTAAAACTCTCACCAGGGATATACATAAATAACCTAATGACATGAGAAAATAGAAGGAAAGAGCAAAACACAATAAGCCTTGGCTGAGGCAAAGTACTAAGATACTCCAGAGCTTACAGCAGGAAGTGTGCTGGACAGACATTTGCAATAATTGGCCTTAGGTGGGAAATGAAAAATTGTTGTTTTGATTGAAATAAAAGAATAATAAAGTTTTTAATTTGTACCACATGCTCGATAAAATGTGTCCTTAATATAATAATAACTGCATAATTACTAAACACTTCTGCTGTCATACACTGTATTAAATGATACTAATTTTATGCTGTATTGTGTATTAAAGCATATTAATTATATTTTCCCCAGATTTTAACCTTGATAATGGTTTTGTGTGTGATAGATATAGCATGGGCACACAATCTTACCTTTAACATAAATTAAGGCTATTAACAAATTTATAAGTCTACCCATCTGTCTACTGATTCAATACTACTCATTAGCTATTACCTGGTACATCTACAGTGCTTTACTCTCTGATTGTGCTCTTTTAAAGCTCCTGAAATTATGCTTTTCATTATTAAAGCTGTATTAAAGCTGTTTAGTGAAAGTATACGTAAGTGAAAGTGTGTTTTTATAGCTTCCTGTTATATAACCACCAACAGTACACATTTCAGTAGTAATACTTTGTGTTGTCACCGTCATTAATTAATTAGGGTAGGGTATTGTGAGTAATGTATTAGTGTTTGCAGATGATATAAAACTACAGTATGCAGTCCAATTAATTCCATTCAGGATGCAGCATCATTGCAGTAGTATCTTGAGACAGGCGACTGAGTGGCAGATGAGATTCAGGGGCAGATTTACTAAGGGTCGAATTTGAGGGTTAAAATTCCATAAAAATTTGATGGTCAAATTCAAGGGTTTTTTCAATATCTGAATTCTGCCCCTCGATGTTGATAAATGTACAGTTGTTCACCTGGGATGTAAACATATTCAATCCACTTATAACTTTAAAGGGACTGCACTAGGCAAATCCATAACGAAAAAGGACCTTGGAGTCCTTGTAGACAATTAACTTGGCTGTAGCAAGCAATGCCTGTCAGCAGCTTCAAGGGCAAAAAAGTTCTTGAGCTGTATTAAAAGGTGCATAGATTTGCAGGAGGAGGGGTTATTCTTCAACTGTACTGATTGCTGGTAAGGTCCCATCTAGGAAATGTAGTTCAGTTTTAGTCTAAAGTGCTCAAACAGGATTAGCAGATTAAAGGTATGGAAAAATCTCAGCTATAAGGAAAGAAGGGCCAAGTTGGTGTTGTTAATGCTGGAGAAGAGGCACTTCTCTAACTATGTATAAATATATAAAGGGATCATATAATAGTCTATCTAATGCTTTATTTATCAATAGGTCCTTCCAACTGACATAAAGACATCCATTCCAATTAGAAGAAAGGAGGTTCTGTCTAAATATTCTGTAACTTGATTTTTCAACTTCGCAAATTTACTAACAGTGCCCCTTGCGAAAATTCGCTAGCGAAGTAGATAGACCAGGTGAAGTTCTGCACTGACAGAACGTAACTACGATAATTCAATAAGATGCCCATTTTACTGAACTTTACCTCTTGCACTAGACTTTACTTCACCAAACTATTACTGAGTCCACTACTACCTCCTCTGAATTACCCATTTGGTTTTTAAGTGTTTTTAGCTAATTTTATCCTTTTGGCGCCTCTGTTTTGTCTTATTACAAAGCAAAAGATGCAATTTTTTACAATTTTTTTCACATTTCCATACCTCCCAACATTTTGGAAGTAAAAAGAGGGACAGAAATTTTTTTTTTCCATACGTAGCACTGCAACATTTTGACCATTTTTGTGGCCACACCCACTAATTAACATGTTAATTTTACCAAATTTGGCAGGTTATGAAAGTTTGAAAATATTTCTCCTTTTCTAAACTGTTACAAATACAATCAATTACTTATTTTATGATATCAAAATTGTTAAAACGCATCTTTTTTGCACCTGTTAGCTGTTCTTCTAGGCTCTCTGCCAAAAGCCAATTAAGTTAGAAACTTCTTTCTTTTTCTGGCTATTCCATACAGAGAAAAGAGGGACTTTCCAATACAAATGAAATGAGGGACTGCAGGTTTGCGCTGTCAAAAGAAGGAATGTCCCTCCAAAAAAAGGGACTGTTGGGGGTATGCATTTCACCTGGCAGTTTTATTACATTGCACTGTGCGTCAAAACGCACATAATAAGATAATCTCACAGTAACAATTTATAACACATTTTGGGCTAGAGGCAAATTGATGCAAAAGTGTCTTCTAATATTAATCCTGCATGTTCTGTTTACACTTGACCCTATGTTCTTAGATTCAAACTAATTCTATCTACTTTACAGACTTAAAGTATGTAGGACTGGTAAGGATTATTTTCACTGGAGAAGTCTCTTGCATCTGTAATTAAGTTTTTGAAAGCCTATTTGGAAAGACAGGAGAACAAAAATAGTTAATATTGACTTTTAAGTACCCAATTTATTTTGTATTTCACATACAGTCCTGCTATTTTTTTATTGCTTGTGTAGGAAAATGTATTTGTATTAATTAAAATGTCCCAACCTCTGAAATAATTTGATTACCTTATATAATAGTTATGTACAACCCTTGCTTTACAATTCATTTATAACTGTAGCCTCTAAAATACCCATTTTTTACCGAGATCTACTTATTAAATTAGAATTTCCACCCCATTTTGCCATAGATAATCAATTATGGCAACACTCCACTGAAATGAAAAAAAATCTTAACTCTACAACAAGGGCAACAGCAACCCCTTATCTTTCTTCACATATATTTATTCAAACCCTAAATTCAATTAGATACTTTATCTGCACTTTTGTGTTCTCAGAAGGATATATAGTCATTGTTTTGTCCTATTTGATTAGTTATCTAGTTGTATAACCTAGGTCAGAAGTGAGTACAATGGAACTAGACTGTAGCCAAGATCAATATTCATGTTGACTCAGTGATGACACAATTTTTCATAAGCCAAATACCTTTCGAAAAAAAAATATAAATAAAATCAGGTTTTTTAAACTTTATTGGAAAAAAATGGATCAAATGCAATAACATTGCGTATTCACAAATTTCTATAGCTAGAATGCTATTTCTTCAAAATGCAAGTTTAGTATTCTTTAGTTTAGTAGTGAAAACAAAAGCAAACCGATTATCAAAACTAAAACTGTGTTAAATTCTTCTCTTCATCTAAAAGAATGTAAGCAATAATGTAAAGTCTTATAAAATTAAGAGAATGTGAAAGAATTTACTGCAGTAGATTAACTGAATTGCACATTTCAGTAGCATGAGGTACCAATTTACTTTCTTTCCGAACATGCTCTACCATTGATAGCTTGTCATGGTATCAGTAGAGACTGCACTCTTGTCCATCTACACAGCTCTTCAAAAATCCTCCAACCTGCAATGTCAAGAAAAGAAGTAGCTTTGAAATCTAAATCAAAGTGCAGTGCCCCCTTTAGGGGAAAATGATCAACATATAAAAAATATTTTCTTTTCTGTTTACTTCCTAGAAAAGGTTCCCCTGCGTGTCTGGAAAAGAATTATTATTTCTGACTTTCCATGTGAATGTTACTACCAATGCATCATAAATCTGTTTCTGAATCTTATAAAATAAACAAAGAGTGAGCAAGAAGTCCCAGAGAAGTACAGTCACACAAGCGCAACATTGAGTTAAAAGGCTGTTTAATGATTCTGAAGTAAAATTTAGAAATTAGAACAGGCTATATCCCTAATGTTCTTGTTTAGTTTGTACTCCTACTACAAAAAGGTTATTGTTGTATTATATATCATACATCAATACCACATCTTTTAAATGCAGCCATCAAACAAATATTTGCTTTTGTAGTTTGCTAAATAAATAGCAAAAAGTTTTTGAGGATAAAACAGAACATTGGAAATTACTTTATAAGGTTAAAGCCAGCTGTATGCAATAAATGTAAAGCCCAACACTTGCCCCATGAACTGAATGACTAGGCTGAAGTAATTACTATGCAATAGCTGAATGGTTGTATGCAGCACTAATACTATACAAAATTATTGAAGTGGGAGTTTTTATGGTATTTTTGAGTGGGAGTTCACCTTTACAACATGTCTTAGGGGCTGATTTACTAAAGGTCGAATTTCGAAGTGGAAAATACTTTGAAATTCGACCATCAAATTAAAATACTTTGACTGAATATAGAAGTCAAAGTATTTTTCACCAAATGAAGCATTCCTGCAGTCGAAGTAAAATCGTTTGAATCGTTTGATTCGAACGATTTTAGCTTGCGATCGGACGTTTTTACTTTGATAAACTAAAACTTATAAAAATGGTTTAGAAGGTCCCCATAGGCTAACATAGCACTTTTATTTGGCGAAGTAAAAAATTCTTTTAAAGAGACTTCATATTTCGAAGTCGAAGGATTTCACTATTCGACCATTCAAATTGAATGGTCGAATATTCAAAGTTGCCTAGTCGATGGTTGAAGTTTTTCAAAAATTTACTTCAAACTTTTTGCATTTGAATATTCATTTTGACTCTTTGTAAATCAGCCCCTTAGTATCCTACATATGGACAACCTAAAATTACTTTAAACAGTCCCAGAATAATACACGTTTCACTCTGTATTCATTTTTATACCAATTTTAGATTTTCACAGTCAGATTGTGAAGAAGAGAGGGCGAAGATTCATTCTAGACAAGGAAGTAGCTCAAAGAGCTGCAGTTGAGTTACTAGTGATGGAGAGGAAAAATAAGACTGAATGGAAGGGGAAAGGAATTTGATTCTGGGATGTTTTGATTTTTTTTTTCATTATTTAGTATTCTTTTTAATACTTTTACTCCTTTAAAATTACTCCTTACTTCTAAGGCAAATACAAGTGGTCTTCTGCACTCAATCCATTATGAATATAGTTTGGACACTGAGACATTTTGTGCCTTAAACTACTGAAAAATGCTTTACCCTTTTAAACAAAAACAGGGATTGTTTGTCCATATATATTGCAATATATTTAAGCTGGCCAACTACATCAAAGTCATACATGGTATGGTCAGTTCTACACTCAACTTGCACCTGATTCATTAAAAATATTATTGCTTCATTACACATTTTACACAGGGACTACATTTTACATGCAACTTACTTGCTGTTTTCAAGGTTAAAACTCCTAAACATTGTTGCCCTTTCATTGGCCACCATTGTGATCACCTGACTATAGCTGGAAAGGGTGGGGGCTACAACATGGAGCTGGCCACTGCTCCTGTAAAAACTATAATAAACAATAAAAAGTTGTGCTCACCACTAAATTTTAAATACATATAGATAAATACAAGAGGTTCTCTGCAGTGAAAATTTTTCCTAGGAATTTGAAGGATTTTGCACGAATCGTTCAAACGATTTATAATAGATATCTGTAATGTGATAACCCTGGTGTTTCACATATTCAGAAAACATTATGGTTAATTTTCAGCCTGTGAATTTTCAGTTTGTGAACATTTAATTTCTACAGTATGTGTTAAAGTAACTTTTGCACACACTACTGCAGCCGACCGATGAGGTAAAATTTAACTTATTCCATCAAGTTAAAAGTCAAGCATCCTAACGTGTTTCGTATCAAATGATACGTAATCATAGGTACCAAATCATAGGTGTCTACTATTACGTATAATTTGATACGAAACACGTTAGGATGCTTGCCTTTTAACTTGATGGAATAAAGCTAAGTTTTACCTCACTGGTTCTCCGCCTAAGCTACGGACTTGGTGAGTTGCAAAATAGATTGACATACGTCTATTTTTGGAGTTGTTAGATCTGTGATTTGAAGTGCTGGACTTGGGGTATCCACACCCAGGTCACTTACAATTCTGGGTGAGCTATATAGGGGTTAATATAGAGATAGGTTCTCTCCTTTGATATAAAGCTTTTTTGCTATGTAATTGATATAAGTAGTGATGGGCAAATTTACTCACCAGGGGCAAATTTGCGGCGAATTCCCGCGATTCGCCGCCGGCGAATAAATTCGTGAAACGCCAGTAAAAAAAAAATGAGTCGCGCGTCAAAAATGACGCGTCAAAGTCGCCGTGACGCGCATCTAAACAGTGCCGCGACTTGTTTTCGCCAATTTGCGAATTTCGCTGGAAATTCCCTTATTTTTCGGTGAAACGGGGTACATTCGCCCATTACTAGGGCCCATTACTATAAGGGCTTGAGCTGATAGGTCACCAGTTTTTGCATATGACAATCAGGCAGTATTTACATGTCATTATAGGCATCTGGATTACATTTAAATATATTTACTGGAATCTTTGATGATAGCTAAAATTAGCTGTAGCTTACAGGAAGCTTCTACAGTATATTGGACAATGATGGCATTTTCTAGGCATATGGAAAACTTTTATGATAAAACACAACCTTGCCTGTTACATCTGTTCAGTAGATTTACATGAACTTTTCTGCATCTTTTCTGCATCTTGCGCAATCAAAATTACCAAAAGTATAGAATCTGTAATCAAAAACTTAATTTTGCTGAACAACAGCATCACGATTCACACCAATAGTCACATTAGCTAGTTTCTCAACACAGATCAGTGCCTACCCATTCTAAGATGTATGGTTATTGACTGTGTTCCACAACCCACTAGGGTTGATAACAGATCCACAATGCTTATTTAAAGTGGATCACAATTGATTTATAGGTTTAGCACTTAGCCTAACAGGCTCAATGAAGAATTGCCACTTAAGGCACAGTTTAACCATGTTGGTAGTGTTATATTTATCTTTAAATGCCGGTGTAGTAAAGCTTTAAAAGTTTAAGGCTTTCTGTTTAACTGGAACATCCAAATGAGTTAAATTATAGAAATGTACTTAATATTTCTGTATAGAGTTTTATTTCCCATTTAGGGTCACAAGTGTTGTTTTATTAGTCGGCTGTATCCAGATTACCTGTAGATGTTTAAATATTATCTTACAACTAGAAATATTAATGTAAAATAGCCTGTTTTGTTGTGCTTAAAAGTATTCAATAGACTTGTGTAGTCTTTATTTCTATATCTATCTTCTATTACTACCCTATAAATGGGTCTTCCACATTGTATTTTTGCTTGTATATTTATTATTGTATTTATTATTGCTCACTCTTTGACATTTAAATGATTCAGAAGCAAACTGTCATGAATGGCACCCAATACCAGAACAGTTGCCAAGCACCCTTGTCTCAGCTCGCTTCACCAGTAGTGTGACCGCCTTTGGCCTCAGAAGGAGACCTCAGCTTACTCAGATGCCACCTGAACTTATCGAGAGGTGCATAGCTAAGAGTTCAGGCTAGCACAGGGGCATGATCGTCTCACCAAGGATACAGGATTGAAGAATACCACAAAAGTGGAACAGGTGGGCCGGACCAGCACAAGCAGAGTAGAATAGTGAGACAGGCCAGGATCAGGATTGGAGAGAGAAGAATAGTCAGTGGACAGGCAGAGGTTAGGTTTGGAGATAATCAGAGTAGTCATAAACAGGCAAGGGTCAGGATTGGAGACAATCAGAGTATTTAGGCAATCAAGGGTCAATACACAATAGAACAGGCAGGAAATCACACAGAAAAGGCACCCAGGAACTTCTAGATAGAATCTAACAATGGGAAAGGATCTGTAGAATTCCCTTTTTATACTATTTGAATTTCGCACCATTGCGCGTGATGTCATCACGCCGGTACATAAACCCGGAAGTGCGTCAGCGAGCGGCATAAGGAAACCATGAGCAGAAGAGGAAGGATGCACGCAGTGAGCGTCCCTGCTGGAGGCTTGGCGGGCGCTCCCACATGCTTGGGGAGCGACCACTAGACTACCAGGTTAACTGTAAGCCCTTACACAAACCCTATTGGTTTTAGAGACTAAAATGCTTTGAATTCATTTTTTTTATAATTAATGTTATTTTCAATTAGTATTTCATACTGCCATAAATGTGTCAGTAACATAATTTTTTTATTAAATTGTTACATTAAATTATATTTTACATTTCTTAAATCATTATTTATTATCATGCAAATGAAATATATACTCAAATAAAAAACAAAGGATTTTCCATATCCATGTACAGTACAAACCTATGTTACATTGTTTTTTACAGAAAATTGAGAAAAAAGCTCTAAAGTTTGATTTATTACATCTTATAGATGTTCATTTATTTTGAAAGCATGGTACAAGATGGACTGACAAGCCCAACTGCATCAAAAATAATATGAAATATATAGGCTCTGTTCACCCAGCTGAGGAATGGTCAGGGGTGTGCTACTCAAGTCTCAGTAAACTATTTCCAGGGGATTTGTTTTATTCCTAAAAGAGAAAGAAAATACTGTATATTGCATTTTGAGTTGTTGAAAGCATTTATGTAACTATTCATAGTATGTGTTGTATTTTATACAAAAATATTGTAATCAATGACTAAAAATGGTGTATGTATGTATGTATAAGATGTAACAAATACCTATTTGACTATGATGCATTGAATCAAATCAAAGATCAGAAGACTTTATTCAAATTATGACCTGTGCATTGGGCACACATGAGAGTGTTTCTGACATTGCTTTGGCTCTTCCCAAAAATACTGTATAAAGCATATGACAGGTGGAGGCTTATTTAACAACATTCTTATTCTGGTTTTAGAGGTTTTTGAAACCTTGACTAAACTCACATTCTCTAAAACCACAAATGTCATGGTATTTGTTAAAAGTTCTGAATATAAACAGTACAAAAAAAAACCCCAGAAGGGGTTGTTCACCTTTGAAATAACTTTTAGGGGCAGATTTACTATTGGTCATATTCGAGGGTTAATTAACCCTCGAATTTGACCAAAATTCAGTTGGTCAAATTCGAGATTTAATTAACCTTCGAATTCGACCAATCGAATTTTGGTAAAATTTTAACCCTTCAAATTCGAATATCGATTGATTCAAACAATTTTAACCATTCAATTTAATTTTTTTATTCAATCTAAAAATGCTGAAAATGCTGAAATAACCCTATTGGAGTCAGTGGACAGGCAGAGGTCAGGTTTGGAGATAATCAGAGTAGTCACAAACAGGCAAGGGTCAGGATTGGGGAGAATCAGAGTAGTGAGGCAAGTCAGAGTAGTCAGGTCAATTGAGTTATTTAACTTTTTATTCAGCAGCTCTTCGATATGCATTTTAAGCATTCTGGTAACTAGGGACCAAATTACCATAGTAACCATGCACTGATGTGAATAAGAGACTGGAATATGAATAGGAGAGGTCTGAATAGAAAGATGAATAAAATGTGAATAAAATGTAGCAATAACAATAGGTTTTTAGCCTTACAGGGCATATGTTTTTTTAGAAGGGGTTAGCAACACCCATTTGGAAGCTGCAAAGAGTCAGAAGAAAATAACAATTATTTATAAAATACAAAATAGATAATGAATACCAACTGAAAAGTTGCTTAGAATTTGCCTTTCTATAACATACTAAAAATTACCTTAAAGGTGAGCGAGCCCTTTAAGAATGCATTAAAAATTACTAATACAGTACCTTTAAAAACGTTTTTTGGTCAATTCCTAATTCAGCACAGCTCCCATTGACTAGCATCTTGACAACTTTTACTTGGCAAATTTTTGCATTAGATGTTTATGCACATAAAAAGCATGACATTTTAAAGCTTTAAATAAATAGTGGAAAAATCACAGATTTTTCAAGATTCATGGATAAAAAAGAAATTCGGTAAATGGGCCCCTTGGTAGTAACATAATTTGATTAATAGTAACCTTACAGAATATGGTTAGTGTTAAAGTTAAAGGAAGTCCAGCTTGCAATAATTTACAGTGCAAGCATAAGAAGTTCAATATTAATATCATTAAGAAAAGAACAGCTTATATGTCAGAGCTTTTCAAGGCATACACAAAAAAAGATTAATCTATAGAGCCTTATTTTTTTTAAGTATGTCCCTCTTTTTTGACAGCAGATTGTAACTACACACACTTCCACACTTATTTAGGAGGCTTAAGTACCAGGGTTGCTATTGGGCAGTCTACTGCTGCACAACCCACATTTTACTATTTTCAGCTATCAAATATGTCATCCCCTAATTTTTAAATATTTATAATCAAAGGAACATTTTAAAAGCTGCTATGCCAGTATTTCTACTGATTACTGTGCACTGATGTTGTAGATGACTTATTGAGCTGCTTCAGACAAATATACACTGACAAGTTATCTTTAGCACATTTTAAACAAATAATAATTTACCCATAGTCGTACAGTCTACTTTGCCCTAAAAGTACTAATTTAAAAAGAAGGTGAAGATCTCAGACTGAGGTAGTTTTCTAGGCTAATTTCATTTAAAATTCTGATGCCAAGTTCTGATCAAAATATTAGGATCCAGGCTAGTTAGTTCATTAACATAAAAGAAGGGGAGCACTCAATTGTGTAAAATTGTATCAGCACCTTCAATGAAATAAATATAAAGTACACTTTGGGGTAGATTTACTAAGGGTAATTTTTTTATGGGAATAAAAATCCTTCGAATTTGAATATCGAATTCGAAGGATTTTACCACTATTCGATTGGTCGAACAATCGAATAGGAAATATTCAAACTATTTTAACGATCACATTTTTTTATTCGACCTAAAATTATGAAAACCAGTTCGGTAGGTTGAATCTTGCAAACTAGGCAGTCGAATAAAAATTTTAAGGGGAAGTTATTTGACTGTCAAATATTCGAACATTGGAATAGATCAGATTAAGGAGGCAGTACCTCACATGGAACATTTGTTGGAGATAAATAAGTCTGCATCCGTGAATCTTATGAGTGTTGTATTTATGCATATTTTTATATATATACAGTGGCTCTATTTATGCATGCAGCTCTGTATAGCAGGATAAAAATGGATACAGCAAAGGGGTCAATACAGTAGAAAACACAAATAAATACAAGTACATTTACTGTAGAAGTTAAGTGCTAAGTGTTAGTTTGTGAAACAACAAATCCAGTGGCACTCCGATATGTGATTCAATTGTTTATTTGTGCCACTAGCAAAGCAATATTTCCGGCTATTCCAGCCCTTTATCAAGTGTTATGTTGTGAGCTCTATGGGCCAGGGACCTCCTCCTACTTGTATCTTTAAGTGCAGACATAGTTAGGAAGCACCACATTTTCCATTCATTGTCACTGTTATAAGTCCCAGAGCTAGGTCTGAGTCTGAGGGGAGATTGGCTTAGGAAAAATTCAGAGATGATATTATAGGGCATATTTATCAAGGTTCGAATTTCGAAGTGCAAAAAATTCAAAAAGACCAACCGAAATTATTTAAAAAATTTATTTTTGATCAAATAGGTCCATTTTTGATTGAATAGGTTTGTGTTCGATCAAATCTTAATCAATCAATTCCAATTTTTAGCACACTTGATTCAAAGTTTTTCCCAAAAAAAGTCCACCAATTGACTCCATATAGGTTCTAGAAGGTCCCTAGTCTAAGTACACAAAAATAACTCGAAATTCAATTTTTTCTATTCGAATTTTCACTTTGACCCTTGATAAATCTGCCCCTAAGAATGTAAGCAATAGTAAGAGAGAAAGGTTTACAGTGAGAAACAGCAGTTTTAGTTGGTTGCAAACCAGGCAGTTGAGAGGAATGGAGGAGTATGCCCGGATTGTATGGCGACACAACAAAAGAGATGTAGGGGGGAGATTCATCAAAGAGTGAAGTTCCGCCACTAGAGGGAAATTCCACATCTCTCAGTTCATTTCTATGGGATTTTGAAAGGCCTATTTATCAATTGGTGAAGTGAAATTTCACCCTTTGATAAATATGCCTTTCAAAATCCCACAGAAAAATAATGGAGAGCTGCGGAATTTCCCTCTTGTTGCGGAATTTCAATCTTCACTTCACTCTTTGATGAATCTACCCCAAAGTGAAGAACAAAGCAATGAAGGGCTTTGAGATGAAAAGGAGTTATAAGTTATTCTTTGATCAATGGGATGTCAAGGTAAGAATTTCAATTTCTTCACACTGTGACTTTAGAAATAGTGAAAACACTTGATTCTATAGTACAGATTTTTTTAAAGTTTTTATTTGCACCACAAAACTATACATAAACAACATAGCAAACATGTTATTGCGATTATAAATAAAACTTTGCATAGTGAGGTTTGATCTGGTCTACACACTTCCCTTCCCCAAAAGGCATTACATGTATCTGAATTCCAATATAAGACAGAATATTTCATAAGGCAAAGAAATTTGTATAGTTAAATATCCCATCCCACCAATCATTCCAACCTCTCCTATTAACCTGCTTAGTACACTGGCTTTCCAAGATGGCCTTCAATTCTTCTGGTCTCTGTGTCCTGCTCCCGGTAAATAGTACTTGTCTACCTGACAATTTCTCTGACATATACCATGAGGTAAATCTGAATACTGAAGATATTTCTTGTTGTCTCTGGGCAGACAATGTGTACTAATAAACAAGTCCACATACAGTGATACATATCGTCTTCAGGAACTAAACATTTTGGCTACAATCTGAGTCTGACCAAACCACTTTCTTTCTCAGTTCTGGGGAGAAATACCCCTATGCAGTATTTTAAAGAACATTTCGTGGAATTGACTGGAATTGAAAAGTAATAACAATTTGACATGTAAAAACAACAATTTATCTTGTGTTAGTACTGGAATTTGGTGCACCTACCTTCCCATTCCCCTTTCAAATTCTTTCTCTGATAATGAATATATAAACTCATTAGTTTATATAAGAGGGAGATGGAGGGTTTTACTATATTGGAACGAAAGAGTCTATTGGGTTATCCGTGTCTCGGTTACTAATTGTTTAATGTCTGACTTGAAGACATGGCTGGCAGAAATCATGGGGGCCCGTACAGCTAATTTTTCTGGGTCCCTGGTCCCCGCCCACTCAAGATCCCACCCCCAAGCAACACACCACATTAAAAATTCCACAGAGACACCACCACTAAAAATGATAACCCCCTAATTCACAAGTTGTAAAAAGCCATTGGTGGTCAGGGCCCTCTTATAACTAAAAGAAAACAAAAAAATTGCAGCAGGGGTTCCACATAACAGTTTTTTTTTAATAATTAGTGGTCAGGGGCACTGAAAAAATGCTTACACTTTTACACAACTTAAAAAAA
>CM044446.1:31610738-31621348 GCA_024363595.1 Xenopus borealis
AAAAAAAACACAACATACACAACTCCAAGATCCAGCTCTCATTCTGCCATAGAGAAAGGAGCCCAAACAGGATCAGTGGGCTTACAGGGTCTGCTTAATGATGTAAGCAAGGGAGAAGCTGTTATTGGCTGAAAAGCTATGGGGCAGGGCCAGATTGCAAAGTTAGGGATTGTTTGCCAATTTCATACTGCTCATGAAAACTCCAGTTGAGCATTGTGTCACAGCTTGAAATTGAGTTGTGGAACTTGTAGATAATTCCTAACTTTGCACTTCTCCTCCACATACCATTTTTGGCATGGCTTTTGGCCTTTAGCCCTGGGCCCGGGAGTGTGCATTAAGGGGCAGATTTACTAAATCCGTGTGATCAATTTTAATAGAAAAATTTTTTAATTTTGACTTCTACCATCGAATTTGCAAAACTCTACTATTGAATAGCCCTTTATTCGATTTGAATTGTCCAAATTCGAAAATTCTAATTCTTTTAAAAAAAATTGATACAACAATTTGGCAAATTGAACCTACCAAATTGCTATATAACCCTATGGAAAACTCCCAAAGGTTTTCCAAAGTTTTTTAGATCGAAAAAAAAAAAATTTGATCGAATGGTTAATATTGTTTGAATCATTCGATCCAAACAATTTTATCGATCAATCGAATATTTTTTATTCGATCGTTTAAAGTCGATAAAAATTTGATTATTGAATTTGAGGGTTTTTTAACCCTCTAATTCGACCCTTAGTAAATCTGCCCCTAAGTGTCTCACTTTTGTTACCCCTTGTGCTGCCCATGTAAGAAAAGGACAGCCTCTGTAATTGTTTAAAAAGTGGGGGCTGCCCTCAAAGGACAAGAAGGAGGAGTTAGAGACAAAAAGGGATAGTCTTTGGCATGCTGCATGCCAGACTTTGTATAATATTGTATAATATTTCCTTTATGTGTAGCGGGAGTTGACTCTTAGTTAAATGAAGTAATGATGCTAAAGAGAAATTTGGTGTTAGAGCCTGTTCCAAATGGGGTACAGCATATAATTGTTAATCACTGACCCAGTCTGCTACATATTGGAAACTGCATGCTAAATTGTATGTCAGGATTTTAGGAAGGCCTACCCCACTGTG
The DNA here is from genome assembly GCA_024363595.1 of Xenopus borealis. NCBI lineage: Eukaryota > Metazoa > Chordata > Amphibia > Anura > Pipidae > Xenopus > Xenopus borealis. Next base: position 31,611,851 of record CM044446.1, read on the forward strand.
TAAACTGATTTGCTGAAGTTTAATCCTGACTTATTCTGGGATGTTTGCCCCCCAAAATAAACTGACACTGCACGCTTTAACTTTGCTAAATTGGTACGTAACAGGAATACTGGAAGAATATGTAGTGGATAAAGTAGCCTGGGGAACCAAACCATTTTTATCAAATAGCATCCCAAATAATGAAGTGTGCCCATGCAAATTGAGTAATATTAAGACTGTATAGGGCACTTAATTGGTGCAGGAATCTTTATTCCTAGAAATTGTAGTTTGGTGGTGGGCCATTTAAACTGAAATACACCATCTCATGATTTTTGGAGTTGTGGCTGGTGTAGCATTGCAATGGTTTTAGTAGCATTTAACAAAAACCTTGCTATTCTACCAAAGACTTGCACCCTGTGAGAGTGTAAAAGATGATGAAAAATATCCATTAATATACAATTTAGCCTGCGTTGGACAGCACATTTTTGTTATAGCTTTAATGAAAAGTGGTCCATGTACCTGAATTTGACCAGTCGGATCTGATGAGAGTGGAAAATCCGATCAAACGCCTTGTCTGCGGCTAAATTCACCATTAGAATTTGCAAATTTTTATTTTGGGAGTCAGGGATTACTGTTGCAAGGGCGGATCATATATGGCTTTAACCACCTGTCTATTACGGGTAAAACCTAGCTGTTCAGGTATGGTGATTTCTGACAAGATATTTTGTAATCTTGATAGAAGTTTTGTAAGTATTTTATAATCCTGATTCAGCAGTGAAACAGGTCTGTAAGATTCCACTTGATCTTCCTGTCTTTTTCAAGAATTAATATTATTTTAGCCTCACTAAACCCCTCCCAAACTCCAGCTCCAACTAAAACATATTGACAAAGGGAGTATAAGACCGGTGTTAACTTGTCTCATTACTGTTTATAATACTGTGCTGTAAAGCTGTCCAATCTCAGCGCTTTCTGATTAGCAAATGACTAATGGTCATTGCCTATCTCCTTTTCTGTTAATGGGGCATCAAGAATGTTCCATTGTAGTTGTGTGAGCTTCATCATATTGATAGAACAAAGATAATCACTACCTGCCTGAGTTACATCTATTGGGGCTTGGTAGAGAGTTTCATAGTATTTTTTAATTCATTCAACATTTCAGATGAAGTTAGTTTTAATCCCTCTAATGTCTGAATCTGAGTAATGCGCAAAGTGCCTTTTGACTGTTGCACTAAATTCACCAAAAGGTGACCTGTTTTATTTATCTATAGAATCGGTTCCTTCTAAAGTCATGTTCCCCTCCCGTGGTGAGAGAGGTTCAGTAAACGGTAGTGAGGTTTCAAATAAATAGTTCTTGTTTTTCTTTGAAGCATTTATTTAGTCTAAGCTGCATTGGGAAGTATATGTCCTTGCATCACTGCCTTCGAGGCTGACCAAAACAAAGGGATATTTTCTAAATGCTCTAGATTGTCATCAGTATAGTCTGCCCATTTATTTCGAAGGTAAAGCTGAAAATCATCGGAATTGGATAAATAAGCGGGTAGCCCCATTGAGTATCTCTGGGGTTGGATTGGTGCAGTGAGCATATGGTCGAGAACAATGCATGGTCAGACATGGAGATGTTATATATTTTGTAGCCCATTAAACTGTCCACTACCGTTTGTGCTAGTAAAATATAATCTATTCGTGAAAAAGATTTATGAGGATTAGAGTAAAAACTGTATTCCCTGTCATCCGGATTTAGCAAACGCCTACTGTCCACTAATCTTTTCAAACCTAAATAAATCTGAGGGTTCTACCGAAGAAGAGGAGTCTTGTGCTCCAGAGTGATCTATAACAGTGTCCTAAACTGTGTCATATCACCTGCTACTAAAGGGTGGAGGGGCCCCATGCTGTAAAAGAAGCAGGTCAGTGAAAAAAGCTGAGGAATTTTAGATAGGTCCATACACATTTAAGATTGTAAATGGAATTTGCTCAATTAGTAAATTGACATATAAATATCTGGCCTCTACATCTGCCTTCACTCTCAACACCTTGTAATTTAAGGATTTGCTTAAAAGAATGGCTACTCCCCTTTTTTTATTTTTACATGAGGTGGATATACATTACACAATCCAGGTGTCTTTAAGAGTAGAGGATTCAGTGAAATTCCAATGAGATTCCTGTAGGCAAATTACAGTATATGTGCATTGCATCCTCTGGTTTTTCAAAAAATGTTGGCCCACTGTCAGACATACTCTTAATTTCGCAGGGTAAAGTGTGGAAAATTTCCTGAGGAATGGAGCATTTTACATACTGGCATGAACGCCCTGCGCCTTTGTTGCTAGCAGTGCAGAAAAATCGTGGAAGATCAGAAATTTTATTTGTTGGCAGAAGTATGTCTCATGCTTTCGATAGCCCCCCCCAGGATCATCATTTTGTAAGTGTAATTTAGTACTTTTTCGGGGCCAATTTGGTGGAACCGCTCATTTATAAGAGGAGACATTCCTTCAAGACCCAAAGTCAGTTGTATAGTCAGAAAATGTTCCAGGTGGTTACTTTTGATTGTTTCAGGTATGACAAATATTCTTAGATTATTGTGTCTACTCCTATTCTCCATGTCATCCACCTTCTAAGAGAGAATCAAAATTTCTCATTCATGTCAATATAGCTGTTGTTTGGCTTGCTCAAGCTCCTCTTCTGTGTTTGATATTCATTGCATTCTTGCAGTCGATTTGTTTGTGTGGAGAGCTGTTCCAACATTTCATTTAGTTTTATGTCTAATGAAGCAAGTTTTTGGTCTAGAAGAGGACCCAATATTGATGTCAGATTCACTGCTGACAATGTATCTGAAGATTCTTGTGTAAAGCTGTGAGTCTATAGAGGACTGTGAAGGATTATTCAGTGTTGTCTCTGGCCAGTCACCAAGCAAGGAGACTCTTGTGTCTTCTTTGCAGTTTTGTGTTTGATATCTCTTTTTTTCTATAGAATGTTCTTTACTCAGGGTTTTGGATGGTTTATCCCCCTGTTTGGAGGGAGAGTTGCTTGCCAAATATTAATGCATATTGACAAGATCATGAATCATCAGCTTAAGCCAGATGAGAGAAGGTGGATGGAGTCAATAGGTATACATTCAGGGACCCTTTGGGAAACAGGAAAGTGTCACATGTTCAGTTTAGATCTGGAGTTATATTACATGTTAGAAGCATCTCAATTGTAAATCAGATTGTGACTCAATAAACTTTTGCAGATAGGGGTGCTACGTCTGAAATGAGGATCTGTCCAGCTAAGACTAGTGATGTTATAAGAATAATTTTTTTAAGTTTTTACAATTTTAGCTTTTGTTCACATTTATTAAAAAAAAAAACAATTAACCCCTATGCAACCCCAATTACATAGTCTTACAACAATAGAACAGAGGCAATCTCTCCTTACCCATAATTTATTTTACCCTTTTTGTAAAGCAGTTGGTCATTCAAATAAAGCTTTTTATCAAGGATGAAATTTGAAAGTGTTACTGGTTCCATGATTATGGACTAATTCTGATTTAAACGTTATATGTATGCTAGTCACACAAGCATATTATATTGAATACTAGACATTAAGCCCGTTAAATTAATGGGCGCTAGAACATATGTAGTCAAACATTTATAAAAAACAGAATTGTTCTAGGCGAATTTTCGCCTGCGCTACGCAAATTCAGTAACATGCGAATTTACGCTCTGGTCGACGAACGGTAACGTATTTACGTTTTTCAGACTATCACCCACAATGGTAAAACACGCCACAGCTAGTGATGGGCGAATCTCCCGCGATTCACTTCGCCTAGAGATTCGGCAATTTCTAGAGAAATTCGCGAATCAGCGAAAAATTCGCGAAACGATTCACGGGACAATTTTGTTGCGCGTCGCGTCAACTTTGTCGCGCTTCGCGTCAACTTTGACGCGTCGCGTCGTTTTCAGTGCGCGTCGCGCCGTTTTCGTCGCGTCAAAAATGACGCGCGGCTGACGTGCGACTCGTTTTTCGGCAAGCGAAATTTCGGCAAGCAAAATTTCGCTGGTGATTCGCAAATTTATTCGCCAGCGGCGATTCGCGGGAATTCACCGCAAATTCGCCCATCACTAGCCACAGCGTAAGGGTGCGAAGTTGCGCGTCTATCTACTTCGTTAGCGTAAATTCGCCAGAGGCGGCCCGTGGGGCACATCCGCAGTAGCGCAATTCCAGGCACACAAGGACTGGACGCAGAGACACTTGAACTTAACGTTAAGCCCGTTAAATTAACGGGCGCTAGAACATATGTAGTCAAACATTTATAAAAACAGAATTGTTGTTGGTGAATTTTTGCCTGCGCTACGAAAATTCACTAACGTGCTCATTTACGCTCTGGTCGGCGAACGGTAACGTATTTACGTTTTTCAGACTATCACCCACAATGGTAAAACATGCCACAGCGTAAGGGTGCGAAGTTACGCATCTATCTACTTCGCTAGCATAAATTATCACTCAATGGGAATTGAACACTAAAAGCACTGGTCAGAGGCATTTACCTTATACACTTCACCACCAGGCTTCCGTGGTAGTTCATTGTCTCTATTCTAAGTACTGGTACTGATAGCATTAGCTACTGGTAAATTCGGTCCGTGCGGCACATGCGCAGTAGCGCCATTCCACGGACACAGGGACTGGATGCAGAGACACTTGAACTTTATTATATAGGATTGTGATTATACATCCATGGTGCTCTATTCAATGTACACTGGCATGTATGTCTGTAGGCATAAAAAGAAATACTGGAGGCAAAGGTTAGTTAAGAGGGGCATGTTTACTAAGATTGGAGATAAATAACTGGAGAAATTTCTGGAGATGTTGCCCATAGCAACCAATCAGATCTTTGCTAACTTATAGGTGGCTGTTTAAATCTAATTGCTGATTGGTTGCTATGGCCAACATCTCCAGAAATCTCTCCAGATATTTATCTCCAATTTTAGTAAACATGCCCCAGAATGAACATGATGTAAAGATGGACAGTGAAAAAAAACTGGTAGTAGCATCCTTCCTTGTATACAACTCCTTAGTTCCACTATTTCACTGTTGATGTTTTTATATGAGCAAACGTGATACAAATAATATTTCCTTTCCTATACAATATGCAGCTATGAAGTAGTTTCATATTATAACAATATTTCTACTCCAAATATATAAAAAATTTAGATCATTGACATGTTAGTATTTCATACAGGACTTCAAAATAAATTTTTCTTAAATAATACTTTTTAAGAACTGTGGTTGTGTACAGCTATCAATCTGGTGCAGATTCAAAGAACATGGAATTCATCATTTTTTTTTAATTGACACCTACTGAAAGCCAAAACTTCTCTGATTCACTTACTGTTGTCTTTCTTGGATGCCTTTATTGGCATTACACTATAATCACCAGCCGGTCATAATTAGAAAGACGTGAGCTGGATGGAGTTTAGTTTGTCATTAAGTTTCAGGTTTCACATCCAAGAAGCTGACTAGTAGTTTAACAATGGTCTACTAATCAGATCATTTATTTCTCAGTTCAGAGTTTCACATGCAATATTTCCCATGGATTGGGTTTACAGGCAATTACATTCAAAAAGCTAAAGGCTATGTAGGAAGGTGTACTGTATTTTTAATTTTGTTAAAATATTTTACTAATATGTGAATACTAATATATGTGTGCATAGTGTTATTTACCTGAAACTCCCAAATACATGTTTATTTTATGATCTGTAGAATTGTGCTTATCTTTGTCCTCAATAAAACCTGTACTTAACACCATTATACAGACAGTAGAAAATAGGTCTCCTCCTACAATCAATTCAAGTTAATCTTTTTCCCTTTCCTTGCTTTGAGGCTCACACAGTCTAATGATTTTCTTTTTAAACTAGTTTCTGCAATATAAAAGCTTCTTGTAAGCTACTTTTCCACCTCTAGCTATTATCAAATTATTTTAGCCAAGCTGGTCCCTTCTTCTCTCCAACCATACGTCTATAATGACTTAAGGGGGAGTTGGATTGTCTTTTGATAATATTCCTGATTTCTTTTCTGCACTGTATAATGGACTGTTTTATCTAATTATAATATAATTATAAATGTTATAAACTTTGTTTCTCTAGTTGTGAGCCATTAGGATTTGTACAAACCTGACAAATTTTAACACATCCATTCAAGTACAAAGGTTTGCAACACTACAAAGAAACAATGCAAAAATACTGCAAGTCAGTTTTTCATAATTTTTTCTGATGAAGAGGATGTTCAGTGAAATCTCTTTAGCTTTGGGATGTTGTTATGCCCTTTTTTTGCAAAGGACTTTACTCATTACACTTAAATGCATTTCAGTCCATCTCAACATCTTATACTTAATCATTTGATGATTATTATCAATTTACTCTTACACAGTAATATAGTCATTAAAAGTGATGGATCTCATGTTGGGAGTCCTGTCAGAATGTGACCAAATGGAGTCAAATCGAGTACCAACTTGAACTGTACCTCTAGCCCAGTGATCCTCAACCAGTGGCTCATGAGCAACATGTTTCTCAACAACCCCTTGGATGTTGCTTCAAGTGGCTACTGGAATACAACATGCAGAGATTGTTTCAGTATATGTTACTTGGGGCAGATTTAGTGAAAATTTGAATTAAAAAATTCAGATTTTGAGCTATTTTTGTGTACATCGACTAGGGAATAGTCTAAATTTGATTCAAATTTGCAAAAAAATTGAAAATTCTAAATTTATCATGTACTGTCTCTTAAAAATTCAACTTCGGCCATTCACCATCTAAAACCTGCCAAATTGCAGTTTATTAGCCTATGGGGGACCTCCAAGAACCTACTTGGAGTTAATTTTTTTGGGAAAGACTTTGAATCAAATTCGATTGAATGTGCTATTACTTCGATTCAATCTATTCAAATTCAATCGAATACGGACCTATTTGAATGAAAAAACATTTGAATTAATTTCTGTTGGTCTTTTTGAATTCAAATTTCGAAGCTTTTGTATTTCGAAATTCGACTCTGGATAAAACTTCCCCTTAGTGTGTGTGTTCCCTCTATGAAAATTCCTGTTGCAGACATGTTATCCTGAAGTTGTATAGAAAGAACAGAGGCGCCAAAAGGATAAAAGGATATAAATGAGTTTAAAAGCCAAAACTTGGTAATCAGAGGAGGCAGTGGTGGACTTACCTCCTCCAAACAGACACAAAACGACTGTAATTAAGCAGTCAAAATTTATTAACGAACTCCAATCAGTACAACGCGTTTCACGGGCTCAGAACCGCTTCTTCAGGCAATAAACATAGGAGTTACAGCATCTGGCAGTAGTATACACACTCAGCGCCTTTTGCTCCCCAACTCTTTTTTACATTTCAGTGTTGCTCATAGGTACAAATGGTTGGGTACCCCTATTATAGCAGCCTGAAACAATGAGCTGACAGCCAACTGGTGCTATATATTATGACTAGATATCCACAATGACTGTCACTCATATAAGAATATCTTTAAATGTACATCTGAAGCATCCATAAGAACACAAAAAAGGTACCAGAAAAAATGTCCTAATAAAGTCTTTGGGAGAAACTTAATAAAATTTGCAAAGAACAAAACTTTGTGAATAAAAATGTGCCTTTCGCAATGTAATATTCTTAGTTAGGCTTTTATTGTATTACAAATCTGAATTGCGCATAGAGAACCTTTAACTTTTATTGTTATTATTTAATATGCGCAAAAGCAATTTATTCACAAAGTTGTTTGGATTTTTAATCAAAACTAACGTTCGCAAAGGTGATTACAAAACATATTACATTCCCCCATTTAAGACTTTAAATAAAAACAAGTATCTTCTGTTTTTATTTTTACTAGAAAGGATAGAGTAATTTTCAGGTTACATTATTGCAACAGTTGAATATTTTTATTAATTTTTACATATATTAGCAAATAAGCAAATTACTAGTCTGAAAAATGGACAATGTAAACAAGAAATTTGGTGAAAAAGCAGAGCCACGTTTGTCTAAATTACCCGTGTTGGTGAAAGGCTGAATTCTAATTTGATTTTATATCCTCTGTAAATTTTACAGCTGCAAATTGCATCCTAATTTGAAATTTGTGCTATTATATTTTTAAAGAGAATAGATTTGCATGAAAACCAGGTCATTGGCTAGCAAGTGCTTGAGTGATTTAACTTTGTGACCCAAAAGTTATTTTTAAAGAGTTATGCACCTCAGTTTAATAATTATTTTCTTTTGAAAGCAAAAATTATTTAAAATCAATTAAAGGGGTTGTTCACCTTCCAAACACTTTTTTCAATTCAGTTGTTTTTAGATTGTTCCCTAGAAAAAAATACTTTTTTTCAATTACATCCCATTATATATTTTTTTACTGTTTTGCCAAAATCTAAGTTTAAAGTTGAATGTCCCCGTCTCTGGTGTTTGATTCAAACAGCTCAGTAATTCAGGTGCAGACTCTAAACTGTTACACTTTTGCAACATTTAGTTTGATATTTCTCAGCAGCATCTCTGGAGTATTAGCAGCTATTGTATCAATTCTAACAACTGCCTGTAATGATATCCAAGGTAGAGTCCTGCAGCGGGTCAAGTACCCACGGGTACCTGCAGGTTACCAACAAAAACCTGTGGTTAGACATTCCGGGTGTGGGTAAAGACGCGAGTTGGCGGTTCTGCAGGTTTGTGTGTCGGCCTGCGGGTCTTCTTAATAGTGATTTTTACTCTTTTTTTCACTCCTACTTCTGATGATGTCACTTCCAGTTACAATGACAGCACTTCCTGAGTCTTGATGGTCAGTGTGACAGCACCTCCTGATTCTTGATGGTCAACGGGTCCAGGTTGCAGATAAGGTACTTGCGGGTCAGGGTCAGGTAGCGTTTCTGACGGGTAAGAATGGAGGTTGTGGGTCCGGGTTGAGGATTGCAGGTTGCGGTTATGGGTTGCAAAAAATGGACTCACACAGGACTCTAATCCAGGTATTCTGCTCTGCAGGGTCAAAGATAAGACATGTATCAACTAAATGTATCAATTTATAACAGTTTACAGAGTTGGTGACCCCACCCCGGAGCTGCTTCAGAAGTTGAAAAATGACACTTTACACTTCAATATTAGAAAAACGGTCACACAAAGGAAGTAGAAAGTAATTGGAAAAAGTTGTTATTTCTGGTTATCTATCGTCAAACAACTAGTTGTTTGAAGATGAACAACTGGTTACCTTAAGAAATAATTCTAAATTATTTTCTTATCATGTTAGTTCAGCAAAATAAATTTTACTTAAAATATATTTATTTAAATTGTGTTTCCTTCAGTCTTGAAATGACACAACAGCAAGCAGGCAGGAGCCATTTTGTGGCAATTTGTTATTAATACAAATTTGGTATCATCCCAAATTCTTGTGCACATGTGAAGTACCATACACAATTATAGAATGTGGGATGGGGGAAAGTGAGGAATGCAGTGTTAAGGCTGTCTGTATATCATAATTATATGTTATATACAATATATAATCACATAT
>CM044446.1:31636362-31649249 GCA_024363595.1 Xenopus borealis
CCTCCCGCTCTCTGACTCACTCAACTCCGCCTACAGGATGCCAAGGAAAAAATACGATTGGCGGAAAATGGGCATGCGCACGTGAAGCGCGAATGATCTAAAGGCAGGGGCGGTGTTAACTGTTCCTATCTTTAATCTCACGTTGTTAGAAGCGAGACCCATTCACTCAGTGCATGTCCCCGCCATTGCTATGGCAACAGGGATGCTGAGCTGACAAAGTTTCTAAAAGTAACATTGAGGCAGAGGAAATTCTGTAGGACAAACATTTTTTTGTGGAAAAAAAACACTGGTGTGATCTATACCATAAACAAACTTTGCCCAAACTCTTTAGGAAGCAGTAGTATTTTTAAAACTACTGAGAAGCACTCTAGGTGTCCACCATGGTTGTCCACTTTTTTTTGGACTGGAACAAGTCTGTTTTTATAAATGTTTGACTACATATGTTCTAGCGCCCGTTAATTTAACGGGCTTAATGTCTAGTATATAATAATAAGACAATCCCCTGTACTTGATGTATTGTGTGTTTTAAAGGGCACTTATAACTTTCACAAAACTGAGTCATTGTAACTGAGAACTGTGACTTCTTAATTGTTAGTAATTGCAACTGAAAACTATTACAATAAGTTTTTATCCAATTTATACCATCTCTTCATATACTGTACAATCACACATCGGTGTAGGGAAACAGATATCTCTGTTTTGCCTCAGACTAATTGCTACTCAAGTGGATAAGTTCACTTCTGGCACTTCTCGTTACTATATGTAGGTTTACTACTCATCATTAACCCTGCTGCTGTTGTGGTGAATCTTAACATATAAAACATGCTGTTTGGGCCTTCAGAAACCCACAACTTTAAAGTTATTCATAGCACACCCCTTGAAAATGAACATGTGAATAGAAACATTTCTCCGATTACATCAGTTTATAGCATCCCTTGGGATACTGATTGAATATACTTAATGTGGAAATGCAGATGCATATTTGAGCTCACTCTGCAAGATTTGTATTTTTTATGCTATATACTAGAATGCTTGTTGGCAGGGTCGGACTGGGCCGGCGGGGCACTGGGAAAAAACCCTGTGGGCCCCGACTCTTGTGTGCCCCATCAGCCCAGGTCCACAACCCCATATGCTTTGTAAGGCTGCGACCTCCTTTGTTGGAGGTCGCTGCAAAAAAATTCTGCGCACTCAGCCTGCTTGCGCACTGACACGCACGACAGAGCGGCAGGGGTGGCCAGGGGGGCCCCGGACCTCCCAGTCTGACCCTGCTTGTTGTTTTCTATTTAGCGCAACATCAGGATTTTAATGCTTTCTTTAGACAACTATACAAGTATAAGCCATTATTTTCCTTTTGTATTACAGTTGCTCATAAACTAATTGCTTTCTTTACCCTAACCATAGGCAAAAAATATCCAAAAGCTTTAGCAGCTACAAAAAACATACAGTATAAGGAGGGGATTGAAAAAATATTTAGGGCAGATTTATATAGGGTTGAATTGAAAATTGAAATTGAAATTTTCAAAATTATTTATGGTAAAAGCTCTCAAATTTTGCTAGGGAGTTATCTAAATTGATTCCAGTTTTTAAAAAGTTCAAATTTGATTTTTGAGACTGCTCAGCTGGTCCTTTAAGAATTCAAATCCGACTATTCCCCATCTAAAACCTGCCGAATTTTTAAGTCAATGGGAGAGGTGCAGGGATCAATCCTCCCTACTCCTTTCCTAAAGGGCAATCAAATTACCAGAAAAGGGTGGGCCGTATTGACATGGATTTCCTCTAGGAAAGGAAGAGCACAGTAAGTACCTGTGTGACAAATCCTTGTCAAACTCCATGTCAGTATTATGATTTTCCCAATGGAAGGGAATAGGCTTTTAACCAGAATCTGCAATCAGGAATGGAATAACAATGAATAGATAGCCCACAATCATGAATCTTCTAAAATTTAATATAGAGACTCCAAGTGAAACTCCAGAATTATTTTACAAGGATAAGAATAGTTCTATAGAGTATACTACAGAGAAAGTAGAGAGCCGTTAGTCCACTGTCAGAGTTAGGAAAAAGTGAGTTCAATAACATAACTGCTTCACCCTTCCAGAAGAAAGAGAGCTACAGATAAAGACACCCCTGCACATGGCATGCTCAGTAAGTTTGAAATACTTACTCTCCTACTCACCAGAAAGCATCATAACATGCCTAGTTTCAGTGCAGATTGCAAGGCACCTGTAAGAGATACTTGGTGGGTATGACTTGTTTAGAATACTACAACAAGCACAGGACATATAATAAACAATAAGACACACAAGGCATGTACCACAAACACCTACATAACAGAATGCTTTGCAGATCCTTAAAGAACAGGGACAAAGGCATCCGAGACATACAATGGTTTAGAATTCCTTACACCGTGTAAGATCCTGTGCTGAAGGAAACTCACCTAACAATGAAAACATTGGTACCAATCTCTTTATCCAGACGATAGTCCCATTGGAAACCAAAGCAACTACTGTAGCTAAGGAAATGGAACCCTTGTTGGATTACAGAACATAATTCTGTGAGAGGCATAACTGGATACGCTTAATGTTTCCAGATCCAAAAATAAAATACCCCAGTGATGCTAAAGGGAAATCAAATGAGTCATGGATGCAGGCTGTAACACCTGGAGGGATGCTCCGAATCACCCTTCATCCCCAATGTAAGGAACATGTATAGAAAAATCAACTATCAACATGTGTAGAAAAATCAACTATCCTACATATATGAACTCCATCAATGAAGCTGACATTAGGAATGGAGTTAGTAGCATGTGTAGTGTCCTGTTTCCCAAATTCTCTCCAATAAGTAAATGGCTTGTGTTAAGTTGGAGGGGTTGGCACCTCTCCCAATAAGCATAAATAGAAAAGATAACAAACACGTAAGCCGGTGAAGCGGGGAGAACCCCTGCACGTTTATTCTTTCACTAGATGTAACGTTTTGGGGGTGTGCCCCTTTGTCAGACATGCAGATTCTCCTACAACTACATATTTTAAACCTTACATGAATTAACATATTTAATACATCAATCCCAAGTGAATTTGCATTATTGTGTATAGTGTGAACATTACTTTTTCAATCCACTCAATATTAAAAAATGCACAATATTCAGAAACAACAAAAATGTTTGATAAGTCCATATGTTAATGTTCTCCTTTGTATATAAGATCAACATGAGGGTTAATTGCTCAGTGAGCCCTCAATGATCAAAAAAAGACCTTGTGGAGATAATAATTAAATCCACTACAGTTTTATACAAAATATGCTTTGATTACTGTACCACTTTATACAAACATTATAGTGTTTAAACAGTAAAGATGTGAATGAATCTATCTTACCCTTACCAGCAAGCTGTTTCTGGGTAGTAAGAAGTTCATTGAAAAAATGTAACTGGAGCAATTGAGACACGTGAGACTGTATGGGCCTTGCACTTCTCCTCTCTTACAGAAATATGCCAAACCACAGTGAATCCCTTGTGGACTGTGCATACGGCTAAACAGGCCCTGGCTGGCAACCTGTGGGTTCTGGCAAATGCCAGTGGGGCTGCTATAAAGTGTGAGATAAAGTCAGTATTTAGTGGGCTGGCAGGGGCTGTTTGGGCCTCTGTGTGGGCTGATTGGGCCTCTTGTACCTGAAATGCCAGGGCTTATTTTGATTCTCAGTCCAGACCTGCGGCTAAACCCTGTTCTTTTCAAGGAAGAACAAGGATTCTTACAGAAATGTCAAGACATTTTAAACACATGCAGCTTGGACCTTATAACACTCACGATCCAGCAATTACAGATGGGATTGAAAGATATCAACCAATGATTCCACACTATGGAGGTCAAGTCCAAGATGACAAAGGAGGATGATACCACACTATGGGAACCAGACCAGAGAATAGAGAAACTGCAACAGGAGATCATACAGACCAAGCTGTGCAAATTCTGATAGGACACCCACAACTATGAAAGAGGCATTCACTACTTCACCGGCTTTTTTAGGAGCGGGTCAATACTCCACTCGGGCAAAAAGAAAAGATCTAGAAAATCTGCTAGACACCTGAAGATCAGGATTTACAGAGGACAAAGGAAGCAGAGGTAAATTATGTATTTCATTTGTCTGCCTATACCTTAAATACCACTGAACTTACAGTACTTAATAAAAGTCTAAGCTTTGTACCTATATGCACCTCTGATTTCACGAAGGACTTTTTCAAGCTCATACAAAGAAAGATGAAATCTTGAGAAGTCTTAAAAACAAATTGGGTATAAAAAGTAATTTTAACCCCCCAGGTACCTTTCCTAATATTGACAGCTTTGAAACTGTGATAATGATGGAAATGGAACAACATTTTGAAAAAAAAACATAAGAATGGGAAAAACAAAATTCCGATTCCATAATAACATAAATAAACAAGAACAGTTAGCTCTGAAATCTTTGGAGCAAAATGAGTGCATCATCATTACCAGAGCTGATAAAGGGTGCTACAGTCATTTTAAACAAGTCTGACTATATTCAAGAAGCATATAGATAATTTAACAATGAGGTACATTATAAAAAACCGAAGTTGGACCCCACAAAATTATTCCTTAACAAAATAAAAATTTACCTGAATGCAGCAGTTATTGAGGACATTCTAACTGATGAATTGGCTAATTTGTTAAATTGTGATTTTCCATGTGTACCATACATTTTTTGCCAAAAAAACACAAAGATCTACAAACTCGACCAGGCAGACCTATAGATGCAAATTCACTAAAGTGCGAAAATGCGCTAGCGTTGCCTTCGCCGATGTTTGCAGCACTAAGATGTGAATTTGCGCTCAGGGTGGCGAATGTTAGCAAAATAGCGCTACTGTTACTTCACCAGGCAAAGCGCATTTACGCTAGCGATGCCTAATTTGCATATGGCTCAACTTAAGCTTATAATAGAGGTGTATGTTACAGCCACTACATTACACTACACAAGCCCAGGACAAGAAACCTTTAATAAATAAATAAGTTGTCCTATTGCCCTAAACATGTGCCCACTGTATAGCTGAGTTGCCTTATGTTAGGAAGTGTAGATGGTAATGAGGGTAACCCCAAAAAATGTTCGCTATTTTTCAGACAATCACCCAACAAAAGGTAAAAGACACCAGCGTTTTTTGGGACTTAGAAAAACATTTATTTTCAAACTCCTGTCTACTGTATTTAAATTCACCAGGTCTGACCTGGTGAAGTAACGTCTAGCGTAAGAGGTAACGTTCACAAAAAATTTTATGTTAGTGAATTAGCATAGTTACTTCCCTTCGTCAGTGCCCAACTTCGCCGAGAGTAAGGGTGTTAAGTTGCGCAAGTCGATGTCCTTTGCTAGCGAATTTTCACCAGGGACACTGTTAGTGAATCGCCGAAGTTGTGAATTGACGTCACGCTGGTGAATTAGCGCTAGCATTACACGCTTTGCACTTTAGTGAATTTGCACCACAGGACCTAATATAGGATCTATTCTGCAACCATTAGTGTTTATATAGATATACAGTTACAGGAAATCAGACCACTATTGAAATATTGCTTGACTTACACAACAGAGTTTCTTAATTGTTTAGAGACTAAATCTCCATCACAAGGGGAATTCTTTTTATGCTCTCTTGACATTAAGGACCCATACACATCTATTCCACAGGATGAATGGGTGTAGTGTATACGATCTCTTCTCATCCATACTAGTTATCCAAATCATAAAATTTATTTTTTATTTGCATTAATCAAAACGCTATTGTCTAAAAATTATTTCAAATTTGAAAATTATTTTTTCATACAATTACAAAGCTGCACAATGGGGGCAACCATGGTGCCTACATACGCCAATGTCTTGGCAAAACAGCAGGAATGCCCTTAACCAAAATGTACACACAAGCATGTTACTACAATAAGAATAGCCATGTCACCTAAAAGGATCATATTTATGTTTTGCATATACTTTTTTTCTCTAGAATCATTATCAGTGCAGCATTATATTTCTCAGTCATTTGTAAGAACTTCCAATTAGGAACCTGTAGTGTTTAACAGCAGCCCTTTTGGGAAATGTGTGTTCATGTTTATTACTATGCAGCAGAGGGGGCATTAGAGGGCGCTCTCTATAGCAAGTCATTTGCCCTTAGGGATGATGCAGCCATGTGGAACAGAACTGGCATCTTTTCATCATTTTTGTTGGCTTTTCAGGATGTATTGTCGTTAGATCCCCCACCTGTTAGCATATCAGGTAAGGATAATAAAAATTTAAATAGCCATCACAAAGGGTTCTTCAAAGGATTCCAATACTAATTACTGTTAGAAAAACTTTGTGCCTGTACAAGTCTTAAGCATTATGTGCATTCATGCATCCATATTATATTAATATCATACTCTTGCATGTATAGGCATGTATATGTCAGGAACGGTTAGGAATCGAACCCTGGTCCCCGGGGTTCAAGAGCTGCATTACCAGGGTGAGCCACTGGTGGATCTTGTACACATGCTAGACATTGCCCTGGACAGACTTGAACCTTATGCTTTCTCCCCTGCCTCATTATCCACGTGTCTTCCATCCCCAATCAATGACCCTTTATAAGCCTGTCCCTGCCCCTAGATCGGGGCTTGATTATCTGAGCTCCTGAGCCCGATCCAGCCCCTTATTTCCGTGACTCCTGACTTCTGAATTCTGATTCCTGGTTCCTGTGTCCCCTGCCTGGTTCCTGTGTCCCCTGCCTGGTTCCTGTGTCCCTTGCCTTGTTCCAGTGTTCCCTGTTTGCTCTTTGTTCCTGTTCCCACCTGGTTCCTGATTCCTTTATCTGTGGATTCCCTGGTTTGACCTTCGGCCTGTTATATCGACCCTGCTTGAACACTGCCTGCCTCTGACCTTGTCTTCTCTTTGGACTTGCTTGCCTGCCGCCTGCCCAGACCTTTTACTGCCTGTTTACTGGACTTGCCTTGCCATTACCCAGGTTGTATCTTTCAGTTACGTTCTGTCATTATCATTTAATTATTCTCCATTGAAAAACCTCATTATATCAAGGCTTCTGCTGTCGAACCTGCTTTAAATATGTATCACCTGGGTTATCCAGCATATAGGCTCCATTCCCCAGCATCCAAACCTGACAGTATAGTCCCGTATTACAAGCTCCACTTCCTGCTCCTTAATCTCCATCTGTTTACCTCACGTCTTTACACAGCCACTATCTTATAGGATCTGCTTTCCTTCCCTTGACCTTGCCTGCCCTTTCCTAGCACAATCGGTGACTCTTATTCCAAGCCCCAATCTCATAAACCTCAGTAAATAAATAATTAGGGTACAATGTATTAAAACTTTAATAGTAAAACATGTTCATTGCAAACCATGTTTCCAAACAATGAATTTTTATAAAAATATAGAAAGTTTAATAAAGATTTGCGTATGTATTGTTTATTGTATGAAAGTATTGTTTATTGTATGTACGTATTGCTTGTCTTGTTTATGTATTTTTACAGTTATATTTTAGACTATACTATAGGCTTTGTATTGTCATCAGTTTTATAACATTTCTTTTTGATAAGATGACTTATCTTTAAGCTCAGAGACAGGGCTTTTGGTTGTACTTTGGCAATTGGCTGTTTTAGACCTTGTTTATTTCTTGCAGTTATAAAGCAAGCAGATTTAGTCTTTGATTTTGAAATTTTATGTGTAGGAACCACAGGACACAATATTAATAGCTTGTTATATGTACAATAAGGCAAGGAAGTGAGACACAAAGTAAGAAACAGATGCATGCACTTGAAGACATACAACATACTGTTTTGTTTGCTTCTTCCTAATTATTAGACTTTCCGAATTAAGCTATAACATACCCCCAAAAAGGAAACAAGGCAAAAACGTCAACCTACAAGTAGCAGATACACAAGCCAATAGTGAGAATGCCCCAACGTTTCGGCGCTAAGGCCTTTGTCAATGAAAATATGGGACAAGCTACTATAATGCAGAATCAACCAAAAGTCACAAATCATTGATAATAACAGTGGAATTAATGATTTAAGTCTTTAGGGCCAGTTTACTAATATTGGAAATTCTATTTTTTTCCACAAATCCTACATTTTTAATATTAATAAATGAAAAATGCCACCAAGTAGAAGTAAAAAAGGGCCAATAGGATTATCACAGCTCCTGTTGATTTCTATGGGACATCTATTAATCTTTCAGACTTCATTCAGAGGTTTTAAATTTTTTTTGCTAGTAATTATTTGGAAGCACTAACATTTTTAGTCTGAGGTTTTTGTGTTTTTTAGCACATCTGTAATGTGATGTATGTCATATTGGCACTTGTCAGGTACAATCTGGAACTGGACTATGTCCCATTAGTCTTGGTACACATAGGTACCATTGATGAAGTTAGAGGAGGTGGTGAAGTCCTCAAGAACAATTAAAAAAAAAAAAATAGGTGTAAAGTTGAGTGTGAGCAGGGCCGGGCCAAGGTAGTGTGTCAGCAGCACCCAAAATATTGCCCCAATCTGTACCTGTGTCAGCAAGCCAAAATATTGCCCCAAATCTGTTCCTGTGCCACCAGCATTGCCCCCAAGTCTGTACCTGTGCCACCAACCATTGCCCCCCAAGTCTGTACCTGTGCCACCAACCATTGCCCCCCAAGTCTGAACACTGCTGCTGGAGACAGGGGTGAAGTTAAAACTTAAAGAAATAAAAAAAAAAAATATTTTCCTTCTAAAGTGCACCCCATCCATGACTGCACTCTAGGTGGCCGCCTACTCTGCCTACCCCTAGTTCCGGCCCTGAGTGTGAGAACTTCTAAGGTAATTAATTGTGCCATGAGCAATGATAGGAAGGAGGACAGCTGGAGTTTAGGGAGATTAATGTGTGGCTAAGAGATTGGTGAAGGGATGAAGATTTTGGGTTTCTGGAGATCTTGGCTGATTTTTCAGTCGGCTACAGGCACTTTGCTTGGAATGGGCTCCACCTCAATGATGATGGTGCAGCTATTTTGGTAGAGAAGATATCTAAAGAGTTAGATGAGATTTTAAACTAGCTGTGGGGAGTAGGGTTCAGTATAAGATTCAGTGGAAGACAGGTTAGATGAGATAGTGGGCAAAGTAAGTGAAAAAATCAATATTTATACCGTAAATGTAAATGAAAATCTTAGCTATGAGGACAGACTGGCCAACTTGGTGACATTCTCACTGGAGAAGAGGTGCTTTAGGGGTGATATGATTAACTATGTATAAATATCTAAGGGAGTCATATAATAATCTCTCTAATGCTTTATTTACCAGTAGAAGAAGGGAGGTCTTGTTCCCGCCGAAACGTTGATATAAGGTGGCATAAATAAAAGGGGTATACTCCCCGACTGCTATATTTGTGTGTGCGGACCTTCTTTTCAGTTCCACAGTTATTTACCAGTAGGTCTTTCCAGCTGACACAAGGTCACCCATTCCAATTAGAAGAAAAGAGGTTTCACCTAAATATTAGGAAGGGTGAATCAGATGTACAGACTGATACATTAGATAGCTTTAAGAAGGGGTTGGATGGCTTTTTAGCAAGGGAGGGAATACAGGGTTATGGAAGATAGCTCATAGTACAAGTGGATCCAGGGACTAGTCCAATTGCCATTTTGGAGTCAGAAAGGATTTTTCCCCCTCTGAGGCAAATTGGAGAGGCTTCAGATGGAGATTTTGCCTTCCTATTATCAACTAGTGGTTAGGCAGGTTAAAAGGTTGAACTTGATGGATGTGTGTCTTTTTTCAACCTAACTTACTATATTACTATGTTATCTCTTGATCCATACCTGCATTAATTCACTGAGCCACTGTGGGATTTCTGAGATGATGGGTTTGTTACCTCTCATTGCTGCACACTTCACTTTACCATCTCATTGACCTCCAGTGTTCCCAATTCATCCAGTGTTCCCAATCATTGAGCCTCACAAGCCTTATCCAGCCTGTTCCTTGTTGCTCCTGCTTCACTTCTGTCTGGTTTCCTTTTTGTTCCTGCCCTGTCTCTAGTTCCTAGTTGCTGAGCACCTAATCCTTGCCTAGTTCATGTGCCATATTCTAGATCCTTCTTTGATTACTGTTGGCCTCCTAGTACTGACCACGGCCTGTTGTCTGGACTAATCTCTACCTTCAGCCTGCCCCTGATCTTGGCCTGCCTATGGAACTCCTTGCTTGCCACCTGCCTTTAACCAATGGCCTGGTAAAGTACTTGTGTATTTCTTTAATCTTGGATCAAACCTTCTGTATTTTTTCCTTTAAGAAATTACCATACTCATATAACATGCCATTTACCCACATTGCACAGGCACTCACCAACCTGCCAGCCATTCACCTGTAGCCAAACAGCTTGACAGCACTGTATAAATAAATAAAATAATACAGTTGATCTGTTTTCTATTTAAGGCTTTGGACTTAATCTTCAACCTATTTTTTCTTTCCTGAAAAAAACAGACACTCTGAATCATCTCTGAATCAACAGAATGACCTATATGCAGTTTAAAATATATGATAGCTGCCCAGAACTCTCTAAACATAGTTTACAAGCCTGTAGTTATAGTTATTCTTTTAATGTAAGTATGTTGTATTTCATCCCTGGAATAACTGATGAATGCCAAAGTATAGACAAGCACAGCTGCAGATGAATTCAGCCAGCCTTCCAGAGTATACAAGAGAGACTGAAGCAAGAAATCTGTGTGACCTCTCTTCTGCAACTTCACCATCTGTGAAAAGATACAAAGCATCAAAAATGGGCAGCTGTGTTCATAATACTCTGTGGGTATAGATAAGAGACCTTTAGATGCAATCCCTGTGTTGTTATTTCAGCTAGTGATAAGGGCAGCAACTCAATACACTCTATATGCTCATTTTTCTGATGTCTGCTAGCAGAATCTAGGCATTGACAAGACAATTATTTTGTATCTTATTCTGCATAAAATTGAAATGTGTGTGAACAGGGGTTCCTCCATATAGTCTGGGTTGATAAAGATAAGGAATCTTTTCAAATGAGTTCAAATACCAGATTTATAGATAGGAGTATTTTACACCATTAAATAACTATGGAAACTATAATTGCTGTCTACCATTCACAATGCACTTTCTGCATATTGTAAAATCTGCAAACCATTATTGTATTGCATTATAATGTTAAGATCAATTATGTAACACAATAATCTGTCATCAAAAAGGAGGAGATACGTTTGTTTAGGATAGCAAAGGTGTTGTTAGAACTGTCTGCTTTAATTGCAGTAACAAAGAACATGGAGCCAGATATACATAGGTCACATAGGATTTTTATTAGTGGACTATTTTCCATTTCAACTAGACTGATGCAAATTGCAGCATAAAAGTATGCTGGAATTTGTCCAGTAACAATTTATTGAAGTGTAAAAGAGAGAAACAGAACAAATCTAGATGTATATATTCAATGAGTACAAGTCATTGTAGGAATATTTCAAGGCACATTTGTAGATGATGCATGCTTACTCATTCTGAATAAATACCTATTTTCTTACATTAGAATTCATACAACCCTAGCTGGAAATTGAATCATGGCCACTTCACACATATCTAATTGTTCAAGTGATGCTGCATGAAGTACAAAGTGATAAAACCTCTTTAATAAGTTGAATATTCTCAATCAAAGGGGTGCAATAGCCAATGTAGACACAATCCAGTAGCAAATGTTGCAATTCTTACCCAGGCAATGATCAAACATAAAGGACCAACCTTTATGCTTAAAAAATGGTCATCCTGCATTTTAAAAGCAAATATAATTTGAAACTACTTTATTTCACATTTTAATTCACATCTAACTGACTGTAGAACATGAATCATTTAATCACAAATGCACTGTAGATACATTTATCAAAATTTACCTTGGTGTTTTAAGGGGTTTTTGAAACTATTATGAAAATATTTTCTCTAAAGCGGAGAATGTTATGAAATTTTAAAAAGTGCGAATGAAAAAATATGCAGAGCAATCCAAATAAGAATATGAAAAACTTTTCATTGTTGTACAACTTTTCACATGTTTTGAAACAATTTGATCTCCTAAAACCAATAAAACCATGAAGTAATGAAATAATTTTACAGGGATTGAAGGGAAGCTCTCATTGACATCTATATAACCTCAACAGCTTTTAGATGGAATACTTTTGCGGTGACATAAAAAATGCAAATATTTATAAATCTGTATTATAATTATTATATGGTTTGTGTGAAAGAGTGGAGATGTGTTTGTGTGTGTGGATGCTGGGTTTTAATTTGGAGGGGTTGAACTTGATGGACTTTGTCTTTTTTCAACCCAATTTAACTATGTAACTATGTGACTATATACAGTATATTAATTTAAAGCTGTAGAGTAGTCTTAGTTGAATTCTACTATTATACGGTAGTAGTACTGCAAACAATTTTACCCTCTACAAATGTTTATTTAGATTTAAGTAGATGCAGGCTATCACATGTATCATATTTTTCAATGTCCATGAACTAGTTTTCTTCCTCCACCATTTTCATCATTCGGGGTGCCAAATCAAAAATAAACAAGGGTTAATCTACTGACATTCAAAACAATATTCAACTGTGAATTTGGGTAAAAAAAATTTTTAGACTTGATTTAAGCAGATTTTTTAAAGCACAAAATGAAGGGAAAGAAATTACTATGTTTAGTAAATGGAGTGTTCAAGTTTAAACAGAATCCATGAACTAGATGCAATAAATGATACTCTAGTACCAGAAGCACAGTGGAAATGAATGAGCGTTCATATAATTGTGTTACGTTTAAATTGCAGTCTGCCTTTAATCCTCAAAAAAAATTATATATTTTATTTATTACTAGACATTAAGCCCGTTAAATTAACGGGCGCTAGAACATATGTA